>OY282414.1:5894943-6494943 GCA_958295455.1 Coleophora deauratella | reverse complement strand
GAAATAATCTGTTAGGTCCTTTACAGTTATAGGTTATGTTTCATTCCAAGAATATTATGTACCTACTTCATGTTTTCGAAATTGTTTTGAAAGTAGCATTCATACGAAACTTTCTGTATTATATGCACAGTTAAACCTCTATAAAAGGAGTTCTCTTATAAAAATAGTCTACCATACAAACTTAAAAAATGACGTTATTTTTATTTTGTATGGAATGGAATTTTGTATGGTCTCCGTAGCGAATTGATTCTAAATGCAAGACTAAACTTTACATATCCTAAAAATGTCGTAAACAACCTGATGATGAACTTGAGTTTGCCGCTATTTTCATTACCTTTTGTATAGGGGGTTATTTTATTTTATTATTTATCATTTAAGAGATGTTTATGTTCAAATTGTATGTAATTTAGATTTCATGAATTTCTTTTAAAAATGTAAGCTGAATATGTAACTACTAATTGAGATAAATAAAATTATAAAAACATTAATTCAATCAGATTTATTTATTTTTTATTCTATTTTTTTGTGGTAAAAATCAACATGAAATAAAGTATCAAAGAGTTAACAAACAATAGAAAAGTCAAACAGTCGAGATATTAACTTTAATACTGCCTTCATTAGACAGAAGGCCGTAAAGTATAATGTACAGGTGTAACAAAATTGGTGTAGGACCCGTTAACTGGGGATTCTACTCATCGTGCTGAACAACTTTTGTTCTACAAGTTTGCTCAATTCGCAAAAAAAAATGTTGGCCTCCATACAAAAATGACAAAACAGATGATCAATTTGTATGGAGTCCAATAATTTTTTGCGATTTGAGCAGTCGTAGAACAAAATTTGTTCAGTACGATGAGTAGAATCCCCAGTTAACGGGTCCTATACCAATTTTGTTACACCCTGTATAGAGTTTCCGTACTTTGCAGCTTTCTTAGGTAGAATAACTTACATACTAGTTTGGTCTCATTTTCGATTTTTGGGCTTTACAAGAAACTATAGTGAAATGTCAAAAAAAACTGCGTTGCTCATGAGCTTACAGTAACAATGTCAAAACTTAACAAAACATAGAAAAAAGAAAATGTAAAAAAATATTAATCACTTACTAAACTAATTAGGTCAGATTTTCAGTATTTTCGAACCTTCGAAAATCGTATAACTAAGTACACATAACATAATATTATATTGGTTAATTTGTATTAACCCGAAACCTCTGAAGGGGTTAATGTACTCACGAAACTGAACAACTTTAATTTATGAATTTGGTGAAATTGCAAAAATGGGACTTTAATAAAGACGATAAATACAAACTGATCAATTTGTACGTAAAATTCTTTTGTTTTTATGATATCTTACAACATTCATTGTCTTATAATAAAAGTTGTTCAGTTTCTTCAGTAGAATTTATTAGGGTTCCGTGGTCAACAAGGAACCCTTATAGTTTCGCCATCTCCATCTGTCTGTCTGTCTGTCCACGGCTTAGCTCAGAGACTATTAGTACTAGAGAGAGCTGTAATTTGGCACGGATATGCATATTAATCACGCCGACAAAGTGGTAAAATAAAATCTTGAAGTTTTAAAATATTAATAGCAGGACCTTTCCCTGTTTGGAAGCGAGACAGACAGACAGACGTACGCCTTAGGGTTAGGCTCAAGTGTCCCTCTTGAGTACAAAAATATTTATTTAATACAAAAAAAATTATCACTTAATTAACTAGATTTTATGTCACAGTCTTAATTTTGCCTTAAAATGATTATATGATATTTGTGAGAGCACCCTATACTTCTTACAATTAGCTTTTGAGACAGAAAGCGGTCGTTGCTTGCTTGCTCGCGTTGATCACGCACTTTAACTGACTACAGACACGGTCATAATCTGGATGGGTTTGACTCGGACCCTTTCCTTGCGTCACGAAGCTAATTAAGCCGTTGGTGCCGATTGCTATCATTAGATCAAACAATAAGGCTATCATAAAGCCATGGCAAAGGCCTTAGAGGCGGCTTGAAAACTTTGACACTGGGGTTGGCCACTAGCCCCACAGTTTTTCGAGCTATGGGAAGACTAGCTGGTATTGTATTATAAATTATACAGGGTGTAACAGAAGTGTGTGACAATACTTCAAGGTTGGCTTTTACCCATCAAACTGGACAACTTTTGTTCTACAACTTTGTTGAAATCGCAAATTTTTTTTTGGACTTTTCATACAAATCGATCAGCTGGCGAAACAAGTTTGTATGAAAAGTCCAAAAAATTTTTTGCGATTTCAACAAAGTTGTAGAACAAAAGTTGCTCAGTTTGATGGGTAAAAGCCAACCTTGAAGTATTGTCACACACTTCTGTTACACCCTGTATACTTTAAACTATATTTTTTCATAGTAATAGTGATCATTGTACACATTGTTAACTTATGTAAAGAAAAAAAAGCTTATCTATGGGAAGACACCCGTGCCCCAGCCGGGGGGACGATATGGGTATTTACGTACAGAGCGCTTTTTACATCACACGGAATTATAAATCTTAATACTTATAAAATAAAGATCCAAATAAGCTTAATACTAGTAAACTGACAACTTAACAGGGATTTCTAAAAAAAAATAACATAAAAATACTCTTTCTTTGGAATATTTGTACTTATAACTTGTACATTTCTAAATATTTGATTAAGATTTATGAAAAATGATTGAATTTAGAGAAAAAATCAACAACTGCTTAAGGGTAAGTCTCCCATATAAACATTGTTATTTCTTGAAAATGAAACAGGTCAATACAAGGTAGCATTTTAATGGGAGATATGAACATATCCAGGTTTTTATTCGGATTCACTATTTTTTCTATAATTTTTTTTCAATGTTGGATTTTCCATACAAATTTGTACTTTCAACAAAAAAATATCTGTCAAGATATAAAAACTATAGACGTTAAGAAATTAATATACATTAGTTTGTACGTGAGACAGTTTTCTTACTAAATACAGGGTGTTAAAAAGTGCGTTTGAAATTGTAAGGGGTTACTCGGAATCAAGTACAGAATACAGAAAAGATATTGATCCCTTACAATTTCAAATGCACTTTTTAACAACCTGTGTGTATATAGATGCACACAAGGAACTCAACGGTAAATACTATATATAGGGTCCTTCTAAAATACTTTAAAAATACAACACTGGCTTCTACTCATGAAACTGAACAACTTTCTCGAAAAAAAACCAATATTCAATTAGCAAAATTTTTTTGGACTTCCCATAACCTTCAAAATTGGTGGATCAATTAGTATGAGGGGTTCAAAAATTTTGCGAATTAAGTATAGGTTCAGGGGGTTGTTCAGTAGTGGTTAATTATTCTGCCCTCATAAGAAAGAACGCCGCAAAGTATATGGGAACTCCATATACAACTTTGCGGCTTTCATAAGGACCATAGGGTCCTTATAGACAGGGTGTAACAAAATTGGTGTAGGACCCGTTAGCTGGGGATTCTACTCATCGTACTGAACAACTTTTGCTCTACGACTTTGCTCAAATCTTTAAAAAAAAATTTTACTCTCCATACAAAAATGGCAAAATAGGTGATTTGTATGAAATGTCCAAAATTTTTTTTGTGATTTGAGCAAAGTTGTTCAGTACGATGAGTAGAATCCCCAGTTAAAGGGTCCTACACCAATTTTGTTACACCCTGTATACATTTGTACAGTAATACACAGTTAATAAGGCTTACAGAGGTACCTGCGCAGTAGACACAATTTTAATTACGCGGGAAACTGATGGACCAATCAAGTAGCTTCATTGTCACCCGCCATTACACGTTCCGAAAATCTCTGCCGCTATTGGTTGATTGAATTCGCGCCTGATTCAATGAAATCGTCAGCTGTCAGAAAGCTGTCACCGTGCGTTGATTGTTTCGGGTGTTTCCGTCGATAGTTTGTTCTTGTCTGCGCGAGCGAATATTACCGACGCGCCTTATTTTTTGTGTACTTCTGTATATAGCTATGTACATTAACATCTTATATAGCTATTCAAATATGTTAATGTACTTGATGGTGGAAGCAGGCGAGGAGTCACAGCCGCAGCCGGGCGACTCGCCGCATTGCCGGGGCGTGGTGGCTACTAGTGCCGTGTGCAATGCCTCTTCTAGAATTCTCGCCTGCTCTAGGTACTTGGATACCACTTGCCTGCGTCAGACATTTTATTTTTATTTTAGGTTTATTGGAACATCAACAGCTATTATAGGGGCGTTCTAAAATACCTGAAAAAATTAACAGTGGCTTCTACTTATGAAATTGAAACACTTTCTCCAAGGAACCTATACTCAATTCGCAAAAAAAAAACCACTTCACATACAAAATTGGCGGTTCAGTTGATCAGTTAGTATGAGGACAATTAGTCCAAAAATTTTTTTGCTAATTGAGTATATGTTCTTTAAAAAAATGGTTCAATTTCATGAGTAGAAGCCGTTGTTAACATTTTTCAGGTATTTCATACGGACCCTATACTATAGGGTTTTTTTGTTACAAATCTTGCAAAATTATCATACACAGTAGAAGCCGATTAAAGACATCCACATCCAAAGACATGGGACTCTTCGAGTATCACTAGCGTCATCGGGTGAGATCGGGGTCAATATCCGCGGAGCCACCGACGCCTTTTTCGTAGAGGGTAAAAAGGGGGCGTTCATTTTTTTTTATGGCAGAGGTAGCAAACGAGCAGACGGATCACCTGATGGTTAGCGATTACCGCCGCCCATAGACACCCGCAACACCAGAGGAGTCACAAGTGCGTTGCCGACCCTTAATGGCGTTCATAATGCCGTGTTGGCCCCGGTTCTTAAGAAATGAAATGAATTATGTATGGTAGTGAGAGCTGGGTATGGCAAAAGAAGCATGAAAGTAAAATAAACGCTGTGGAAATGCGTTCTTTGCAAAGCATGTGTGGTGTGAAATTGACAAGATAAGGAACAGTGTGATTAGAGAGCGATGTGGTTTGAAAGAAGATGTAGTGACAAAAATTGAAAAGGGAATCTTGCGATGGTTTGGTCATATTGAGCGGATGGATGACAGGAGAATAACGAAAGAAATATACAGAGCAGAAGTGAAAGGGCAAGTCGGCCGAGCGCATCCAGGGCGAACTTATATTAACCAAATTAGTGATATCTATAATTGACCACGCCGATTACGTTAAAAACAAGTGACTTCAATCGCAACAACTCCAATTTTGGTATGTATTTCTTGATTTTCTCAAAAACAGCTGAATCGATTTCGATAAAATTAATATGGGACCACCTGTAAAGTATACCCTTTTAAACAAAAAAAGAATTTTCCAAATCGGTTCAGGCGTCTTCGAGTAATCGGTGAACATACATAAAAAAAAGATTCCAACGAATCGAGAACCTCCTTCTTTTTTTTGAAGTTGGTTAAAAAAAAGGCCAAGTAAAGAGTAACCTGAACCGACGAGCATGCATGAAAGGAGGAATTAATGTGGAAGAAGCAAGAGAAGTATGTCAGAATAGGAGCGAATGGTTTCTGCCTACCCCAATGGGAATAAGGCATGAGTTTTTTTTTACCCTCAATGAAGAATGTTAATGGGTCCGTAAAATCACTGGAAACTTTATGACCTTGTAGCCTAAATGTCTAGAAATACACTTGTTTTTGTTTCATTTAAATCAAGCGAGTAGTTTTGAAGTTACGATAATTTTAGTTTCCGCCTTTTTCAAATACTTCGCTCGGGCGCGCCAAGCGCGCGTGACGTCATACCGCAACTCGCCGCTCTCACCGTACAGTGTTCTTCATACATTGCTATCGGATGGTCCCTACGTTCGCCCACAATAACATTTCTAACTGTAGTTTTTTTTATGTGAATCGGTGTTACAGTAGTGTTACAAGTATAATCGATGACAGTTTTAAAAATTGATTGAAAAATCGAATGATTCCTTAAATAGACGAGTTAAGCTACTATTTCTCAAATAACTCCGATTTCTTTACCGCGGCCGCCGAGACAATGATTAAAAATGCAAAAGTACTTACAACTTATTTTTTTTCTTTCTTATCACAAATCTGTTGATCCTTATAAGATACCTATACATATATACCTACATACCTATTTTTCATTACTAGTATTGAAAAATTTAGGTAATAATGATATTTATGAACTTGATATTTCGGAAATAAGGAGTGAGGGGCAAGGTAAAAGTGATGGTGTCAAAATCACTTATGTCATCAACTGTAATATAATGACACAATAACGACACTGAAGCGGTCATGGCTCAGCGCTGCTTACGTGGTCGCGTCGATCACGCAGGTTAACTGACTACAAACACGGTCACAGCTTGGATGGACTTGACTAGCAGTCCATCCAAGCTGCCTATAACGCCTCCGACATAGCTTGGCGACTGCCATCTAGTGATAGTTACTGATATTTAAGCCCATCCAAGTTGTGACCGTGTCTGTAGTCAGTTAACTTGCGTGATCGATGCGACCACATAAGCAGCGCTGTGCCATGACCGCTAAGTGCCGTTATTGTGTCATTATATTACAGTTGATGACAGAAGTGATTTTGACACCATCACCTTTACCATGCTCCTCACTCCTTATTTCCGAAAACTGGGCATAAAACTTAAACAAATATATATACAGAAAATAGATCTTCGCTTATAAATTACTTGAAAATCTCTAAGAAGTTATCTATAAATCTTAAAATAAGTTGATAAAATTTAAAATATTGTTTGTTTGTAGGTGTGGACAAAGCCCTCCGCGCGAGAGTCAGACTCGCACTTGTCCGGTTTTTATTTTTTATGTGTATCGGTTAACTCATATTTATTTTATTTTAGATTGGCTAGAAATAGCTACGGCGACGACGTTACTGTTTATGCAAAAGTTATCAGATAAGGAGAAGGTGATAGACACAACTTTTGGCTTTGGGTCTGGGTGGATCATACTTTTCATGTATTTCTTTTGACTTTAAGGTTCAAAAATATAACAGTAAAAAATAACTTTTCAGGTATATTGGTAGTTGTATTTAAGCACTTTGACACGAGCACGATTTTCTAGTTTTTGGATTCGTCATTTTTAAAATTTTCAACGCAAACTTCATACATAGAGGTAGGGAGCGGTGCGCGCACTGAGCGACCGTTGCAGAGTGACGTCACAGCAGCGTGCGGCGACCCCGCGTCACTTGCCTACCTAAATAATTCAGTATCTCGGAAACTATCAAACGTATCAAAAAAATTTTTTCACCATATTTTTTTATTTTTAATAGAGTATATTCTAAGATAAAAAACAAAAATTGGTGGTATTCTTCATTGGTAAGCCCTTGGCATCATCTCACCTGATGGTAAGTGTTGATGATGCCGAAGTTGGAAGCGGGCTTACCGAGGTTCCCCAACGCGATGGGGAACTGGCTGTCTTCATGCCGGAACACATCAATGCTGTTAACATTGATTTTTTGCGACAAGACTTAGATAAGATGGTGGTAGCTAGCCAGGTAGGCTCAGAAAATGCCACGAACCAAACCGAATCCTACGAAGTTGGACCCCGGCGGGAATCGAACCTCGACATCCTGATCAAGTGAGTGGACAAGCCACAAGACTACGGAGGTGGTCAAGAGTATATGACTGACTCGGTGGCTAAGTGGTTAGCGATCCTGACCTCTGATCCGAGAGTCGTGGGTTCGATCCCCACACAGGGCAAACTTTTCTGTGATGAGCAGAATTATTTGCTCTGAGTCTGGGTGTATTATATCTATATATGTATGTATTTAAAAATATATGTGTATGTATATCAGTCTCTGGTTCCCAAGATACAGGGAATCCTAGTTTGGGGCCAGATGACCGTGTGTGATTTGTCCCAGATATTATTATATTATTTTTATTATTATATGTATGTATGTAAAAAAGGTGTTCGCATCTCACTTGTATCTCACGATGCGCTTGTCGCCGCACGCGTCCGAGCCGCCCGCCTTGATCAGCACAGCCCTTATGGACGTGCGCTCGTTTGACTCCCGCGCGATTATGCTGGAGAAGATGATGTATTTGTGACCAATGTAAAAAAGAAAAAATACTACGAATTCTCTCCACTGAGGGCACGACAAAGTTGATGTATTTGTGCTCAAATACGACACAAATAAGAAGCATATTTTTTAACCTTAATTGGTAATTACTTAGCATCTTTTAACCTGATGGTTATGATATTATTATTATCGTATGGCCTTTATTCCTGCTTCAACGAAAATAATTGCAAATTTATGTCCAGGTTCTGAATCCATTTAGCATTTTTTTTTTATGGCATATGGCAGAGGTGGCAAACGAGCAGAGGGATGGTAAGCGATTACCGCCGCCCATAGACACCCGCAACACCAGAGGAGTCACAAGTGCGTTGCCGGCCTTTGATATGGGAGTAAGCTCTTTTCTTGAAGGTTTGAATGTCGTATCGGTCCGGAAATACCGCAGGCGACAATTCATTCCACTGTTTGGTTGTGCGAGGCAGAAAGTTTCTAGTGAAACGCACAGTTGTGGACTGCCAACCATCTATGTGATGGGGATGAATATATTGTCACGTAGAACGATGGCGAAAAGAGGCGGCAGGGATCAATCCGAACATCCTGGGTATGTTTCTTCAACTCCACCGAGCCATCCCTTAAGCGCCGGTTTGGACACTCCTCTACGATTTGCCACTTCGTCACCATGTCACCTAATGGTAAGTGATGATTATGCCGAAGACGGAAGCGGGCTTACAAAGTAACTTGTAAGAACCTCGTTAACAAACCATGTCGTTTTGTGGAAACGACAGGGGCACGGGTGTTTTCCTGGGAAGAGTTAAGTCATCCTCCACGAACGGGGGCCAGTCCGGATTGGTGGAGGTTGTGAACCTAGTCATCAGCCCCAATGTCAGTTATCAAGCCGCTTAAATGGCCTCTGCCATGGCTTATCGCCTGACAACTCAGCTGATGAATTGGCTGAGAAGACAAGAATCGTTTTTGCGAATTAAATATGTAATATAGTTACATGACATGTGAAAAGGTTGTGGTGTTATTTTTTTTTTTGAGATATTACAGAAGGACCCTTCCAAGGATGTAAATCTAGTCGTGCGTCATATTTTAGTCAGTGCTTCTTCTCCTGATTCTGATCAACTTTCCCCAAGGAACCCATAGTCAAATCGCAAAAAAAATTTCGGATTCTTCATACTAGGGATGTTACGAATATTCGCATTTGCATTCGCATTCGCAAAATATTCGCATCATTTCAAACATTCGTAATGACATTCGCATTCGCATCATCTGATGCGAATTTTTTGCGAATGCGAATATTTTGCGGAGATTGCGATGTATTCTTCTGTTTTTGATTCATTTGAGGGACTTTTACTATGCCTTCGAGAAAGAAAAGTGAGATATGGCGTTATTTTACAACACTAGATAGAGATCATTAAGTGTAATATCTGTGAAAAAGTTTATTTCCCTATCAGACGAACAACTACAGGATTGCGACTTCATTTCATTTAAAATCGGTTAAGAAAAGATAACTTTATTTGCGAAGAAAACATATTACATTTCAGTTCTTATAAATATTGGTAGTTGATAAATTCCACCTTATCAAAGGCATGCAAATGTTATTTGTTCTGCTTTTTTTTTACAGGCATCTAAAAATTCTTTTACAGAATAGAAACAGTTTTCATTTAACCATTCAGTTCATTCAGTAACCGTTCATTCGAATGAATATAACCTGCTAATACAAGCTTATATGTATGTATGAAGTCTTATATGTAACGTGAAGTTTATAATGTTTGTAACGTAAGTTTTTAAAGTTATTTTTTAGATTTTAATAAAACTGCTTATAAAACCTTTCGATTTAATGCCTTACCTAAATATTCGCATTCGCACTCCAAACACTCGCATTCGCATTCGCATTCGCGAATGTCGAAAATATGACATTCGTAACAACACTGCTGCATTACTAACTTGGCCGCTTGGCAGATCAATTTGTATGAAGAGTCCAAAAAATTTTTTGCGATTTGACTATGGGTTCCTTGGGGAAAGTTGATCAGAATCAGGAGTAGAAGCACTGATTGTTATACAATTTGACACACGACTAGTTTTACAGCCTGTATAATGTGTGTGCTAAAACAATAGTGTTCTGTGGCTAAAACTCACCGCTTCAAACAGTCGACGATGTCAGTCAACATCTTCCGGCTCTCGTTAGTTTTCTGGTGCAGCGCCGCCCTGGCGTCATCATCTAGGTGGCCCGTTCTGAACTTAGCAGCTGTGCTGGACCTGTGAGAATCCGGGATCAAAGACCATTTACAAGAACAATAATCGACAAAGCTGAACAAGTTAAAAACATCCGACTTCAATCGTAACAACTAAAATTTTGCTATGTTTTTTGTTTTTGTTGATTATTTCAAAAAGCGCTGAATCAATTTAGATCAAATTTATATGGGACCACCTCTGAATATTACCTACCAAACAAAAAAAGAATAATTAAAATCGATTCATAATTGGCTGATTAATCGCGTAACATACATACAAAAAAAAAACAGCTTACAGTCGAATTGCGAACCTCCTCCTTTTTTGAAGTCGGTTAACAATAACGACAATTCTTAAAGTAGTAACTTGCGTGAATGTATTAGCGACATCTAGTGATGAGGATGACCTTTGAAACTTAATTTATCCAAAATTGGTACGCCCTTGGTATCATCTTACCTGGTGGAAAGTGATGATGATGCCGAAGATGGAAGCGGGCTTACCAAGATTCCCCAACGCAATGGGGAACTGGCTATCTTATCTTCGTGCCGAAATATATCTTTTATTATCTGTGGTCTTGTGACACCTACTTGCAAGACCAATAAAACCTTAGATACTTACACAAATCTGTATACACTCTTCAAAGTCTCACTGATTTCTGTCAAACACGTTTTGGCCAACGTGTAAGCGTGCAAATTGTCATTTTCAAATCCACTATCATTCGTCGTATCAGTCTCTATATTTTCGTTAACTTGTTCTTCACCGTTACCATTATCGTTCTGAGGGCTCTCGTCATCATTCTGTTTGGCTTCATGATTCTTTTCGACGTCATCGCACGTCGCTTCGGCGTCATTATGATTTTCGTCATTGTCTATTGTCATTTGAGATGTGTCATCTTCCTCACTATAATCCATGTCATAGTCTAGCGCGTCTAAATCTAGCCTTTCATTAGATTTTTCTTTTTTATCTTTCGTAGATACCATTGCTTTAAAATTTCTTATTATTTTTGGACTTTTGTTTTGAGTACCATTATTATAATTTTTGAGCGTGACCTTCGCTGGCTTCATTTTTGTTCTATCATTAATATAGCGCGGATCAATCTTTATAATGGTGAAATTACCAAACGTCCTAACAAATTTTGGTTCGTTATCAGAAATTGCAAGATTTTCGTTATCAACTTGATCTGTGTTATTGTTTCCATCATTGACATCAGCTGTTTTCTCTTCAGTGACATTTTCATTGGTTTTTCCAGTCATATTATCGATCATATCCATAAGCTCTTTACCATTTTTATCCCTTTTTTCAACATCAATATTTTTTAGCTTAGGTATTTTGTTCAACGAATTTATAGTTATTTTCCTTAACAACTTAGCACCTGTTACTTTAATTGCTTTATCACAAGCGCTTACCGTTTCAATTTCATCTAACTTATTATCGATAAGTTTAACCTTTTTTGCTTTAAGCGCATCACTGGAATGTTCGTAATTTTTAGTGCTAGTGTTGCCGTTGTTAGTTTTAGTGAACGATATTGCCTTATCGCTGTCTATTTTAAGATTGTGCAAATCCTTGCCGAATGTGCGAACGACTTTGTTCAGACGTTTGCCTTTTTCTTTCAACTAAAATCAAAAGAAAATTTTGCAGAACACAAAATTCATTACTTTGTCTAGTAGTTTATTTGTTTTGACTCTATACAGAATGTCATGCGTCATATTTTTATCAATGCTACTCCTGATTCTGATCAACTTGCCCCAAGGAACCCATGGTCAAATCACTTTTTTATTTAAAAATATGACGCACGACTAGACTTACAGCCTGTATATGATAAAATTATAAATATTCTTAAATTTGATCATCCTACTACTACTATACTGCCCAGTATAATGGTAGGTTTTGCATCTGATGGTAAGTGATGATGCCGTCCAAAGGTGGAAGTTGACTAAACAAGATTCTCCAACGAAATTAGAAACTGGCTCATATCTTCATGTAGGATCAACAATATGCTGCCAAAATTGATGTTAAGCGGCAAGACTTAGACAATATGGTGGTAGCTAGCCAGGCAGGTCAGAAAATGCCCTACGACCAATCAAGTAAGGTCGAAATGCACTTAAAGAGGGATACCTTATAGGTTTTTTTTATAGCAGCCCTCTTAAGTGCACTTCAACCATCAAGTAGAGTGCTACAAAATTGGACCCCGCCGGGAATCGCACCCGTGACTTTCTCATGTTTTTAGGGGGAAAGTTGTTGAATTTTATTGGTAGGAATTTCAGTTGTTTTTGTCAGATATTTTATCGGGTTCTTGTACATACCTGATCCATCTCTTGTTGTAGCGCTGGCACATCTCTCTCCTCGTACGACTTCCACTCCGGGTAGTGCCTCTTGAGATACTCTATGACTTCCGACGGCTCCTTTACAACTGTTGAATTGCCAAATACAGGATTTTATATTAATAATTAATTTCAAGTTAAATTTTTTATCACCGGCAAATGACAAATGAGAGATGAGGTGAGATGATGTCTTACCGATTGTGATTAAAAAAATAGATGCTACTCATTAAAAATTAACAATTTCAATACAAATTTTTCATGCAAAGTTCGCAAACTGACCGATCGATTATTGACAATTTGTATTAAAAACATCCTTTGGGAATTGGAGAATTTTGGACTTCATATTCAATGATCGGTCAAGCAGGTTTTATGGATTTTGTATGAAGAGGCATTTTTTTTTAGATTTCAGTATGAGTTCTCTGGGAAAGTTGTTCAGTTTTATTAGTGAAACTTTTAGCCTTTTACTATTCAACAAAAATTATGTATATTATGAGAATACTACCTGTTTAAACGAATAAAACTAATAAAGTAACATTTAAATATGTATTATATTATATCAAATATTCTAATCTCTAAATTTTTAAGATATTTTAATTTAAATTTAATCGCCCATCAAAAAATATTGAATCGCACAGCAAAAAGTCTATTTTGCCATCTGTAGGTTAGGTTTGAAATTCAGGTAATCTGAAGTATAACTTGTATTTTTCTGATGCGCGATTAAATAATTTCCAATTTTTAATATAAAAAATGCGATTTGTAATCTGTTTTTTTTTAAATACCAATAAGGAATTGAATTGAAAAAGGTGTAAGATGAAATTCCCTCAAACCTAAAACTGTTGTATCTATCACTCACAATTCTTCCGATCAGGCAGCTCGGCGCTTGCGCAGAAAGGCGGCGCGGGCGCGGGCTCCGGGGCCGCGGGTTCGACTCCCGGCTCGGTCACCAGCCGCAAAAGCGATAGTAGGGCTTCCTCCGCCGTGGTCAGTTCGTGTTGCGTCGGTATTACGTTCTGAAATGTTGTTTTCATGTTTTTTTTATGTGATAGGCGGCAAACGAGCAGACGGATCACCTGATGGTAAGCGATTACCGCCGCCCATAGACACCCGCAACACCAAAGTGTGGTATGTAGTAGTCTTTTGACCCATTGGCCGCTTCGCTATTCTTTGATGAGTCGTGACGTGACCTCACCGCCAACGTCGGCTCCAGCCGACAAAAATGAATGAAAATGCAAATCCTGGCGCCTGTGGCACGGAAACCGGTTGTCGACCTTAGCCGACTGTGGCGCTAAGGGTTAAAGGTCTCATATTAGTAGAAAGCCCTTCATGTTTTCTTTGTCTAGCCTTTAAATACTAACATTAGTTTCCAAGTCATATTACTAACATAATGGACCAAAAATTGTCTGAATAAATAAATAAAATTATTATTAGGAGGTCGCGAGTTCAGCATCTTTAAAGGTTTATAAAATTTCTCATTGTATCGTTGATCTAGTGGTTAATCCACTAGTTTTACTTGCTTGATATCCGTAGGCCGCGGGTTCGATTCACGGTGGACTCAAATTTTGTAGAACTCGAGTTTGATTGGAATTTTGTAAGTCCGTCTGTTTACCTACCAACACGTCACGTCATACACAATCTTAAAAGTAAAGGTGTGTTACAAACATGCACTGAGATAGGATAGTCACAGTCAGTCCCTCATTTAGTTCTTGGTAAGCCTCGTAACGTAAAAATGTTTTGCGATTGTGAAGATATACAAACAAATCGAGAGTTTAATTATTAATAAATAAAACGTAAACATATTTACCTTTAAGCACTGAATCAACAATATTCCCAATCCAAATATGGTCATAAAATCGTTTGGTTTCATGTCCAAGTTAAGTTTACCTGAAAATTAAAGAATTGTTTCGAGATTCTATTTTTTTCTTCATTTCATTTTATTTTTTTGGAAATTCTTTTGAATCGTAATTTTTTTTCTACTTACAAATAGTACAGTCCCTACCAAGGTACACATTTGTACAGAATAGAATAGAATAGAATTTATTTGCCATTAAACAAGGTACATACATAATAAGGGTGGTCAGTGGTAACAAAGGCTCTCTTGCGCAGCCATAATCAGTTACAGCATGCAAATTATTCAATACAATAAATAAATGAAAGAAAACAAGAAACGTAGCTAAACATAATAAAATAATATTGATGATGTCACTAAGTGATAAAGATCCGGATCATTACTTTCTTACGTTGTAATCTTATGACTCAAAAATTCATCAACAGAATAATACATATTTTCAAGAAGCCACACATATAGTTTGTTTTTAAACGCACTGAAAGGCAACGATTTAATGTCCTCAGGTATTGCATTGTATACCTTTTGACCCATCCAGAAACAATTTTTTGAAGTTAGTACTCTGAGGAATGTCTTCTACAACAAATTTATTGGGATATCTTCTACAATCAACGTTTCGGGAGGTGTTCGCGAAGCGAGAAGAAACGTCGAGTCCAAAAGAAACTCACGACAATAAATTAAAAAAATATATTAATTTATTGTATATTACAACAACTTGTCTGCTTGCATCACATCACGAGGTCGCGGGTTCGATTCCTGGCTGGGTCCAAACTTGTAGGACTCGGTTTGGCTGGTGGTAGGGTTTTTTTTTTTTTTTTTACCACCATCTTATCTAAGTCTTGCCGCCAAACATCAATGTTAATAGCTTTGATGTGTTACGGCATGCAGATAAGATAGCCAGTTTCCCATTGAGTTGGGGAATCTTGGTAAGCCCGCTTCCATCTTCGGCATCATCATCACTTACCACCAGGTGAGATGATGCCAAGGGCGTACCAATTGTGGATAAAAAAATAGACAATTTTTATTTTAACATGCCTTCTAAAAGTGTTCACTGCTACCTATCTCATCTCACTAATATTATAAATGCAAAAGTATGGATGTATATTTGTTTGTTTGTTCCACTTTCACACCGAAACTAGTAAACGGATTTGAATGAAATTTGGTAGGTAGATAGATTAAGCACTCGGCTAACACACAGGATACATTTTATCCCTGAAAACTCAAGGGTTCGCGAAGAAATGGCTAAAAACTAAAATTTCTCTTTATCACTAGATGGCGCTGCCTTAACATTTTATTTCTCTCTGGACCCAATTCTGAAGTCCACGCAGACAAAGTCACGGGCGGAAGCTAGTTTCAAATAAAATATGATCATTGTTCATTTACCTTTCTTACAGCTGCAGTTGAACAGCAGACCAGACAGCTTCTCAACTATAATCCTGACGGAGGCGTTGTCTCCGTACATGTCTCGGAGGCACTCCACAGCCTCCGCTAGGGTCCACGGAGGCGCCAGAGCGCTCTGAGTGCCGCAGTAGTCCTAGACGGGCGAGGGGTTATAGCACAAAACAGACACAGAAAGTCCGCTCAATACAAAGCACTCAAATCGTAGTCATATACATGCTTAAGAAATATCGAGGCAAGGTCACGATCGCACAGTATCGTGACCTTGCCTACAACGACTGTATACATCTATAAGCATGTATAAGCTTAGGATTTTAGTGAGCGTATTGAGAGGACCTTCTGTATCTATGTATTTTGTGGTATAATAAGGGTTGAACCACATCTTGCAGTACGAAATCGCATTATCCCGAAGCGCTATCCTTTTCTGTCGCTCAGAAACATCGTTTGCTAGAGCGAGAAGAGAATACGAGTGGCGTCCGCATCGGCGATGCGGAAGAGTGCGGGCGCCACTCGTATTCTGTACTGACCTTTGCAAGGTCGGCCGTTGGCTGCTATTATTAGATGACAGTTGTTAAGCCATGTTAATGGTCGTAAAGGCGGCTTGAAAACTTCTGACACTGGAGCTGGAAACTAACCTCACAACCTCCACCAATTCCGACTTGGCCCCCATGTGTGGAGTATGGCCTTACCATCCCAAAGTTATTTTTCAGTACAACAAGACTTCCCCAAAAAACAATTAAAGATCATCATTAAGACGTCCACTGGTGAACATAAGCCTTCACCATAGCTTTCTACTCAGCACGGTTCTGAGCCACACGCATCACCAGTCCACCATCCCTAGTAGAAAGGCGACATATCTCGCGCGCGACGTCAGTTTTACAAGCATTTGTTTCGTTCTAACGCTAAGCTAATGAAAGAGACAGCTGAGCTATTTTCTCGCGTTTGGCGCGACAAACAGCTTTGTCTACGCCTCATGATACCTGTGCATGTGGGGCTACTAACACTACGTCTTCTGGCCCGCGGTCACCACTCGTGAACCTTTATTTCACATTGGTTTTAGTTCTTAAAGACTTGTCCATTGCCACTTCACTATGCAACCGAAACTCATAAATACCTGTAATGTATAAGTCAATACATCTTCCATAATCTGCGAAAATGAGCAAATCCATTCGTCCATTCGCGTTTTGATTCTGTCTTCAACAAGTTTAGTTTTCACATCGAATTTCTTCAGATGCTGTTCTATCGTGTAGCCGTTAATGCTTTTCAATTTATTCTTTTTGGTCGTATCTTTTCTTTCTTCGGTCCTTGCTTCATTATTGTGAAGAACTTTAGGATTTTCTCCAAGAATTTTTTGTTTCTCCTTAACGGTGTCTGGTTTAGGTAACCTCGCATTTTTTTGTATTACAATGTTTCTCGGCGCATCTTCAATAAACAAATTCTGTATGTTCGCCTGAATTTGTCTTATCTCCGAGGAATTTGCTGATGTATCACTTTGCTCTTTGACAATATCCCTATAGTTCTTTGGCGCAAAAACCTCATTTACCTGAATTTTTTTGCAATCCGCAAACATTTTTGTTGTTTTATTTGTTTTTATTATGTCATTGGAGTCGTTCATTAAGTTTCTTTCGTCGTTTTGAAAAAATAAACCTTCATCTTTAGTATTTTCGATGTTTTCTTCAACGTATAAGCGCTTTTTCAAATAGTTCACGGGAATCTCGCCCTTACTGTTTAAACTTAAACGATTTACACTGCTTGATACTGAGGAATACTGTTTTTTTCTTTCTGCGTCTTTGTTTGAATCTAAGTTGATTATTTTTCTTATGTTAAACGATATCTCCGGCTTTGGTGGGGCCGCGCCATCTTTGATTTGTTGTAATGTAAAGCAGGGTATGTCAATCAAGTTAGCTTTCTTGCATAGAGTTTCATCATTTGTTATCAGCACCTGAAATGGAGTCAATTTTAAGAAATCTAGCTTGGTCGATTCTGTACTAAGTCTAGGGCTTACGCGGTTTAATACTCCTTGCGCAGAACGTCACTGAAAAGTTTTGCACGCATCGCCTCGGCAGGTGGTCGATTGTTAACTGACCAATTTTTGTAAGGAAAATACGCTTTTTCATTTAAAAAGTTGTTCGGTTTCTTTAATTTCACCCCATACTTTATCTCACTTCACTAGTCACTAGTCATCACTAGTATTATAAATGCGAAAGTATAGATGTTTGTTTGTTCCGCTTTCACGCCGAAACTACTGAACGGATTAGGATGAAATGTAGTAAATAGATAGATAAAGCACTGGACTAGCACATAGGATACTTTTTATCCTAGAATACTCTAGGGTTCCCGGAGGAACGGCTAAAAACTGATATTTTTTATTTGTCACTAAATGTCGCTGCTATAACATTTTATTTCTCCTGGACCCAATTCTGAAGTCCACGCAGACGAAGTAGCGGGCGTAATCTAGTCTTCAATCTTATATACCAGTCTCACTTCTTAAATAAACCTAAAAAGTACCAAAATAGAGTAGTACATACCACGTGATACCTCTGCTCTATGGCTTGGAGGCAGCAGTTAAGTATCGAGTCGCTAACCGATGCCTCAGAGTTATATTCCTCCGCTGTTTGCACTGTTAACAAAATACACAGAGCTTGTTAACAATTCCTATTTAATTGCACCTCGTAATCATAATATCATGATCATGCTCGGTTTGTCTGCGTATGCCCTTCACAGCACACTTATGCGCGACAAAATATTATACGTAATAAATGTCCGGGACAAATCACACACGGTCATCTGGCCTCAAAGTAAGATTTCTTGTATCTTGTTGTACCTATCTCGAGTCCATATCACGTATTCGGATCACTAACTATGTATCTGTCACGCTGTCGGATCACTGCTTATATCCCTGTCAGGTATTGAGTCAGTCACTGCTTATGTACTTGTCTTGTAGTCAGTTCATTGCTTATGTCCTCCCTGTCACGTATTCGGATCACTATGTATCTGTCACGCTGTCGGATCACTACTTATGTCCCTGTCACGTCGTTAAATCACTGCTTATGTTCCTGTCACGTAGTCGGTTCACTGCTTATGTCCCTGACACGGAGTCGGTACACTGCTTATACAATACAATACAAATCTTTATTTGCGAGAATGCATGTGTTCACAGATGGGAATAAAAAAAAAGTCCAATACCACATTTGGCATGCAAAAAATACAAATTAATTTAAACATGGAATTTCATACAAAAATTAGGAAAATTAATAATATCTAATAAATCAAATCATACAAAAATCAAATCATAAATTATAAACTTATTACCTGTCACGTAGTTGCACTCCCTTTGTCTCTGTCACGTATACCTGTCACGTCGTCGAATAACTGCTTATGTATCCGTCACGCAGCCGAATTACTGCTTTATGTACCTGTCACGCAGCCGAATCAATGCTAATGTACCCGTAACGCTGCCGAATCACTGCTAATGTACCTATAACGTAGTCGAATCTCTGCTTATGTACTTGTCTCATTGTTGAATCTCTGCTAATGTACCTGTAACGCCCTCGGGCGGCGTGGCGATCTTCCTGGCGCTATCACGCGCTGTCGGCCGCGGCAGTCACCCACGGTCATAGCATTTACTTGGTAACGGACTGCGATCGGGATTAGAACCTGGTATTTGCTGTTTTGTATTTACCTGTCACGTAGTCGGATCACTGCTAATGTACTTAAAACGTAGCTGAATCTCTGCTTATGTACCTGTAACGCAGCCGGGCGGCGGCAGCATCTTCCTGGCTAGCTGGCGAGCCGCTATCACGCGCTGTCGGCCGCGGCAGTCACCCACAGTCATAGCGTCCAGTTGGTAGCGGACTGCGATCGGGATTAGAACCTGGCATTTGCTGTCTGCGTTGGGGGATAAGAGATACAATAATTATTAACGTTAAACATAAAAGTTTAACGGAACTAATATTTATTTAATTTATAATTTCTTGTTTACAAAATATTTATAAAATACAGCTTAAAATGAAAATTTACATTTGAAATAAGTACAGTGCTATATGTACTTCGAAAAAAATATTTTTGTTTTTACATTTATTTTATTGTTTTCAAAAATCCTATAAATACAACCTGCTTCTATAGTACCAACTAGTTTTGTTGTTTTTTTTATTTTTGTTCATTTGCCTTAAAAGCACTGAATCTTTTTTAATAACAATTAAGCATGTCAAAATTCTATACGGCCTATTTTTTGGAATTTCGTTTTTAAATTGAAGAAGAAATAAAAAATAAGATGTCGCTAGTGTGCGTTCGTTACGCCTTTAATATCTGTGGAAATCAATGGTTGTTAACACTTACCCGCCTGTATAAAGTTGATGAGAAATTCGTAATCTTCCAACAACACCTCGATGTCTACCACTATGGACCAGACATCGGTCCTAGCCTGCGGTTTGGCCAAGCCCTTCAATGCTTTGACATCCAGAGGGCCTTCCTCGCAAGCCTCCTGCAAAATTCATTATACATATAAACAAATATACAGGGTGAAATTGAAATCGCGGACCAAATTTTAATGGCATGTTATCAGTGATTTTAACTCGCACAGCATATGTCGCCATGCTACTAGGGCTGGACCAATTGTGAATTAAAAAAAAAAGATAAATCAAGTCGCTACCATAGTTGGGAGATCAATGCTCCTTTTTATAATTACCTCGTCATCAAAATCCATGTCATCTTCTTGCTGGGCATCACCAGGCATTTCGCTATCGTCACCAGGCAGTTCATTATCTTCACCAGGCAGTTCGTTATCATCGTTGTCACTCGAGAAGTCTATATCAAAGGTCACGCGTTTTTTCACCGGTTTATCCACGTTAGTCTTGGTATAACTAGTCTTTACTTTCTTGCCTGAAAAGTTTACACTATTAATTGAAACCTGCCTTTCTTATTTATTATACAGGGTGTTAAAAATTGCGTTTGAAATTTTGAGGGGTTACTCAGAATCAAGTATAGAATACAGTAAAAATATTGAAAAAATCCGATCTGATTCTGGGTAACCTTTAAAAATTTCAAACGCACTTTTTTTAACATTCTGTATATGCTCTACAAGTAATAACAAAGTAGATGTAGGACCGTTAACTGGGGCTTCTACAAAACATTCTGAACAACTTTAGTTGTAAGATTTTAGTTCAAATCGTAAAAAAATTGGACATAGCATACAAAATTGGCTAATTAACTGTTTATTTTTCAAAAGTTCGAAAATAATTATAAGATATTAAAGTCGTAGAACAAAAGTTGTTCAGTGTAAAGTTGTCCAGATTAAAGGTCTTACTACTAATTGGTTACACTTTTTATATTTTAGAACTGTAATAGTTGATAAGTTACTACTGTTATAATATAAGTTATGGTTCATTCCAATCAAAAAAAAGCAAAAGGTAAACAAACATAGTTTGCAGATGACATTGACATGTGTCAGTTCCATAGTAAGTTTGTTTACGTTTTGCTTTTTTTTGATTGGAATGAAGTATACATCAGTTCATGCTGAGATTACTCTTTCTACCTACGCGTAAAATTGAACAACTATGCAAAAAGCTATGCAATATACAGTGCGAGTCTTTATAAAGTGCACATATGAAAGGGGTTGAAATAAGAGCTAGTTTTATCGCCCAGAAAAATAATAAAAAAGAATAAAAAAGTGAAAAAAAAATTGTGGAAGTTTTTTTTTTAATAACATCTGCTATCCCCAAGTAAACAAAACGTTACTTAACGTAACTTTTAAATTAAGTAGGTTAGAAGGTTAAAACAAAAAAACATGACCACGCTGAATACGTTAAAACAACCGACTTCAATCGCAACAACTCCAATTTTGCTATGTTTTTGTTGATTTTCTCAAAAACCGCTGAATCGATTTCGATAACATTTATATGGGACCACCTGTGAAGTATACCCTTTTAAACAAAACAAGAATTTTCCAAATCGGTTCAGGCGTCTTCGAGTAATCGGTGAACATACATAAAAAAAAAAAAAATATTCCGACGAATTGAGAACCTCCTCCTTTTTTTTGAAGTCGGTCAAAAAAGTGAGGACTGGAAGTAGATGGCCGTGCCACTGAAAAAACTTCCAAGCTACTTCCAATCCTCACTTTTTTGTTTTAACCTTCTAACCTACTTAATTTAAAAGTTACAACATTTTGTTTACTTGGAGACTGCAGATGCTATTTAAAAAAATAAACGCCCGTAATTTTTTATTTTTCCTTTTTTATTTTTTTTAATATTTTTCTGGGCGATAAAACTGGCTCTTATTTCACCCCCTTTCATATGTGCACTTTATAAAGACTCACACTGTATATTCACTCAACATGAAATATGAACATTTCTGTGAATTTAAAATAGGTAAATAACATCTTATTGTATATAGATAACCCCTTATAAATACCGCATGTTATAATTTTCCACCAAACCTGGAAAAAGGTAGTTTGAGGGAAGCGAAAGAGCGATGTTTTATTCAATATCACACCGTCCGAATCAGTATTGAACTCTGCGCTTCTGGCTTCTGGTAGAATTCATTGATCAATACAGTACATTAGTAAGTAGCACTGAAGAAGTTCTGCTTTTTAACCGACTTCAAAAAAGGAGGAGGTTCTCAATTCGACTGTATGTTGGTTTTTTTTTGTCTGTTTGTTACGCGATTACTCCGCCAAATATGAATTGATTTTGATGATTCTTCTTTTTTTTGGTAGGTAATAGGTGTAGAGAGACTCGGAGACTATGTAGAAAAATAAATTATTAAGATATCAATAGTCATTATATTCTATCTCATTCTCACTACTTTTTGATCCCTCCTCGTAAGTAACTTCAGTTCATGCTGAGATTACTCTTTCTACCTACGCATAAAATTGAACTATGCAAAAAGCTATGCAATATACAGTGCGAGTCTTTATAAAGTGCACATATGAAAGGGGCTGAAATAAGAGCTAGTTTTATCGCCCAGAAAAATAATGGACGTTTATTTTTTTTAAATAACATCTGCTATCCCCAAGTAAACAAAACGTTACTTAACGTAACTTTTAAATTAAGTAGGCTAGAAGGTTAAAACAAAAAAACATGACCACGCTGAATACGTTAAAAACAACCGACTTCAATCGCAACAACTCCAATTTTGCTATGTTTTTGTTGATTTTCTCAAAAACCGCTGAATCGATTTCGATAACATTTATATGGGACCACCTGTGAAGTATACCCTTTTAAACAAAAAAAAGAATTTTCCAAATCGGATCAGGCGTCTTCGAGTAATCGGTGAACATACATAAAAAAAAAAAATATATTCCGACGAATTGAGAACCTCCTCCTTTTTTTTGAAGTCGGTCAAAAAAGTGAGGACTGGAAGTAGATGGCCGTGCCACTGAAAAAACTTCCAAGCCATCTACTTCCAATCCTCACTTTTTTGTTTTAACCTTCTAACCTACTTAATTTAAAAGTTACAACATTTTGTTTAATTGGAGACTGCAGATGCTATTTAAAAAAATAAACGCCCGTAATTTTTTATTTTTCCTTTTTTATTTTTTTTAATATTTTTCTGGGCGATAAAACTGGCTCTTATTTCACCCCCTTTCATATGTGCACTTTATAAAGACTCACACTGTATATTCACTCAACATGAAATATGAACATTTCTGTGAATTTAAAATAGGTAAATAACATCTTATTGTATATAGATAACCCCTTATAAATACCGCATGTTATAATTTTCCACCAAACCTGGAAAAAGGTAGTTTGAGGGAAGCGAAAGAGCGATGTTTTATTCAATATCACACCGTCCGAATCAGTATTGAACTCTGCGCTTCTGGCTTCTGGTAGAATTCATTGATCAATACAGTACATTAGTAAGTAGTTCTGCTTTTTAACCGACTTCAAAAAAGGAGGAGGTTCTCAATTCGACTGTATGTTGGTTTTTTTTTGTCTGTTTGTTACGCGATTACTCCGCCAAATATGAATTGATTTTGATGATTCTTCTTTTGTTTGGTAGGTAATACTTCAGGGGTGGTCCCATATAAATTTTATAGAAATTGATTCAGCACTTTTTGAAAAAATCAACAAAAACTAAAAACACAGTAAAACGGTAGTTGTTACGATTGAAGTCGACTTTTTAACGTGTTCAGCGCTGTAAATTATTTAGTTAGGTTTTTGTTCTCTGATATACCGTCAGTACTCGTAACTTTTACGTTGATAATCTTTAAATAATTTTAAAATTTATTAATTACGTCACTGTGTTAACTATATCTATTCTATATTGAGATTAAAATACAGTTATTTATACAGTAACGGTAACTGTCAGCTGTCTTGTATGAGGTACCTATAGGGGATTATCTGTGCAAAATGGTTTTGGTCACTGCAGAAAGTTGCTCAGTTTCATTCATCATTTACTCTCTAATAATAAGCGTGACAGCACTACTAGAAAAAGTTCATAATAAGTAATTTTTATAACACATACACAATACCCAAGTGAATCTTCGCACTTTAGGTCATAAAGATTACAGGTAGATAGATATACCGCTCAATCGAGCCCACGTTTTCGATTTTGGTGCGATTTTCAAATTATTCAAAGTTCTCTGCAATTTATGGTTCCATGTATTATTAGTTTTTATGTTAGATCTGTTTGGCGATAAACCTTATCTTGTTCTCTGCCAATTTCAATATGCAATAATTTATCAAATACAAAAATAAATTATGACGAAAATTTAGGGAGTTAGAATTTTTGTTGTTTTCTCGTCATTATATCGAAAATTTGCAACTGATATTTGATAAATTATTACATCTAAATATAATTATTATTATTATTTAATAAGTAGAAGAAAAGTAAGTTTCAGAAAGTCACACCAAGATCAAAACGATCCACCTTTACGGAAAGCCTATCGCGACAGGTACTACCATAGCAGTTTTAGAACTACATAATTAAGCCTGCAATTAAGAAAAAAGAATTAAATCTCTGCGGAGTTACCTGTCCCTTGTGGCTTGTCTAATTTCTTTCTTTTTGCCATTAAAGTGTACCTCAAATCATTCTCACCTAGCTCATGTAGGGATTCCATATTTTCCGAATTCACTTTTTCTTTATCGTTTACTCTCGCTTGCCCACTAAGTACAGACAGCGGTCTTTTGCGAGGTATCCATTTCAAATTAGACTTTAAATTGTCTGATGAAGACACATTTTCGTTTGATATCTGTTTGGTAACTTTTATGTTTCGGTCTTGTTTGGTCATGAAGATATTTTTTTGTATTGCATTGTTTGCTTTTGGCATTTCGAAACAACCCAAATCGTACCTCAAATCATTCTCACCTAGCTCATGTAGGGATTCCATCTTTTCCGAATTCACTTTTTCTTTATCGTTTGCTCTCGCTTGCCCACTTAGTACAGACAGTGGTCTTTTGCGAGGTATCCAATTCAAATTAGACTTTAAATTGTCTGAAGAAGACACATTTTCGTTTGATATCTGTTTGGTAACCTTTATGTTCCGGTCTTGTTTGGTCATGAAGATATTTTTTTGTACTGCGTTGTTTGCTTTCGCCATTTCGAAATAGCCCGAATCATCTAGAGTTTGTAAATTCTCATAAGATTTAGTGCCAAAGATTCTTCCTGTTTGGAAAACAGATTTTTTTGGTGTAAATTTAGCACTAGGTTGTTCTGAGGGCCTTGAATAATGAAAGTATGAAGAGTCATCAAGGCTTTGCAAGTTGTTAATAGATTTCGTCCTAAATAAACTTTCCTCATTATCCATAAGTGACGAATCTGATAGAGAACGCATTCGTCTAAAGATAGGTTCTTTTATTATATCGGCTCTAGGTTTTGGTTCAAACATCCTTGGTGTTATTTTTGACGGAATTTGCCCAAAAATGGGAATGGCACTAATTTTCTGATAATTATACGTCCACTGACTCTTGATCGGTGTAGATGTGTAGTTGATATTAAAGACTGGTTTCTCGTATCGCACAAATCTTTTATCCATGTCCATATTAAGGAAATAGTCCCCATCCCGTCCCCATGTGTTTGGTAGCTCCGTATGTTTTTTTATGTCTCCCATAAATCCAGAACCCATTGGTGTCAGATTTTGCATTGTGTTCGACAAGGGTTCCATGTATGAATGGTATACGGGGAATGCTGGTTGGCCAAAACTTGGCATGGTAGGTCTGCTAAAAAGATACTGATCAGGTTTTCTTCGCCAGCTGGGCTCAGGCATGTACCGGTCATCAGGTGGACTTTCTGGTTCGGGGTATGTATGCCATTTGTTGACTTTTTGTATGTAGCTATTTTTCGGCATTGCTCTAGTATTCTGTGAGTGAAGAAAATAGTGTATGCAAATGGCTCTAAGGTGTCTAGAAAACGCCAATTAATGAAAAAAAAGTTCTTAACCTGAGGGAAATGCGTCCTACTCCATACAGCCTAACAGAGAAAAAAAGTAATTTTATCTCGAAAAGGTGTAACGATTCAAAGAAATACAGCTATACCTACTATTTTTGCACATTCTATCTCTGTATAAAACACTCTTCAACAGTGCACTCAGTGAAGGCCTTTGCTAAGGAAAGAAGAGGGTGCTTAAAAAGCTCATGTGAGGCTTTCTAGGCCTGTATCACATCAGGAGGTTGTAGGTTCACTTCCCAGTGCGGTCCAGCTTTGTAGGACTCGGTTTGGTTGATGGTAGGGCATTTTATGAGCTGGCTCAGCTAGCTACAACCATCTTATCTATGTCTTACCGCAAACAATAAAACAGGAAGTTCCTCACTGCATTGGGCTGACAAACAGCCCGCTTCCATCTAAGGGATCATCATCACTTACCATCAGGCGAGATGATGCCAAGGTCTAACCAGTTATTACTAGTTGTGGATTAAAAAAAAACATAAGCACCTTTTTTAATAAAGCAGCCCTTTATACAAGAATCGGATAACCTCCTAATGCCCAAAGGCCTACTTGTAGCACCAAATGTCAGTAGTCATTTAGGTTGTTTAAAAGGACAATTAAAAAAATATATTTTTTATGGCATGTACGGCTCAGCGTCATTCTCTGCCGGGACCCGGGAAGTATACGGGACCTCCATATAATTTGCGGCCTTCTTTCTTAGGCAGATCTAATAGGGTATAATCTGCTATTAACTAAAAGTCCTAAAAGACTTTGGGAGGTTATTATTACAAAGTAAAAACGGTCTTGAGCCTTAAGGGTTGAGTTTACGAAATGAAATAAAAGACGAATGACAACCACTGCGTCTTATTTCGTTCATGTTTTGATTTTAATGCAACATACTAATTAACTGACTCGGTGGCTAAGTGGTTAGCGATCCTGACCTCTGATCGGAGAGTCGTGGGTTCAATCCCCACACAGGGCAAACTTTTCTGTGCTGAGCAGAATTGTTTGCTCTGAGTCTGGGTGTATTATAATCTATATATGTAGGTATGTATTTAAAAAGTATATGTGTATGTATATCAGTCTCTGGTTCTCAAGATACAGGGAATCCTAGTTTGGGGTCAGATGACCGTGTGTGATTTCTCCCAGATATTATTATTATTATTACTAACCTCCATTTCACCAAGACTCCACGCCGCTTCACCGGTAAGCACATTGAAGTAATAGAACTTCCCAGGAAAACTTTTTGACGGACACAGAACCCAATTATTTATGCATCTCTCCATATTTCGCTTGTTCATCTTATCGAGGTTTTGATCTTACATACTGGCACCACAAAACGATTGTTTAATTGTTTTTATTTCCTTCCAGTGAGTTATAAACATGAAACGCTAATAAAATAAAATACTTTGTAAGTAGCTAGCTTATGCAGGTAATTCGAGAAGACGAAAAATGCTTACACCCGCGAAATGTTTTGAAAATTGCGTTTTGTTTGCTCCATGTAAAGTAATACATATATTTTATTGTACGGCGGTTGACGGTTTGACACTAAATTACTTTTATTTTCTCTGATCTTAATACAACGAGCGAACGATAAATTTAAAGAAATGGTACTTCCATAAGTATTAAAATTAAAAAACAAACTAACGATGAACGTAAAAAAAACTGATTAAGTACACACAAGGAAAAACTAAACCATAACTAAACGGTTTAATGTTGCCTACTTTGTTACTATATCCAGAATTGTGGGGGAAATAAAAAAAAACATTGTCACTTAGTCTTTTTATATTTATTTACCCTTTAAAAAATCGAGATATTATACATGAGCAAAAATTATCATTATATCCACTTACAAATAATTAACTAGGAACAATCACATTTATAAACTACCCATATAATCCCCCTATTCTTATTTATTGAAATCAAACATACAAATAAGTTTATGTAATTTTTATATTGATTTCTTATTATGCAGTACATTGGTTTCGTATTATAGTTAGTTAAAGTTTATTGAATTTATAGGTAGTTACTTCATATCTTTTGTATACGTAAATGAATCTGTCATCATCATTATTGTCAAACTTGCTATTTTAAATATAGGCTAGGTAGGGGAAGGTACTTCAGAAGGCCCTGCGTTTGCGCTACAAGTGCTGTGCAGAGCTTCATACACACCTTAATAAAATTATATACCCTTATCACTTTTAATTTTATTTTTAATGTACAGTTATGCTTATCTATTGATTATAAATGTTTTAGGTATTTATATTTAGTAAGTATATTTGGACGCCATGTATGTATCTATTGTTATTCTATCTAAACTTTGGCAAATGAGATATTGGCAAAGAAGTATTTAAACATATAATATTTTAAAAAGTGAAAGTGTAATATTTTAAATACACTTAAATATTTGTCAGATCAAATCAAATATCAATACAGTTTTCATTTTTCAACAATGGATTAAAATACTTATACCAATTCTCTTACTATGGCAATTTAATTTCTAAAATTCTATTATAGTCTAATTATATGTCAGCGTGTTTATTAAGTAAGTAAATGATTCAATTTAAAAAAGAATCTTACCTATACACGTTATTTTAAATGTTCAGTCTTTTATTTTTCAACTTACTTAGTAAAAATTTATTTTTAGAAATTAATAGCGTCCTGTAAAAATCGTTGCCTTTGATTTTTTTTAACCTTCCAGTATCCAAAATTGGTATCTATTTATTCTATTTTAAAAAATCGGGTGAATAATTTATTGCCAAATATATAAACGTAGGTATTTTCTTTCTTTCTTCATCTTTCTTTAGTCAAAAAAATAAAAAAGCAACAAGACCACAAATCAGTTTTTGACGTAAAGGACGCTTTTTACCACTTTTATTGCTTAGCAGTTAAGTATTTTTGATTTTAACTAAGTTTTTGTAAAAATAAATCTTTTTGTGTTTCCAGAAATGCTTCTTTTTCATATGAGAATATTTTGTTTTTCGCTAAGGAATTAACACTTTTGCTTTTAAAATTTAATATTGAATCTAAGCTTTCATTTTTCAGTTTATGTACGTAGATCTGTTTAGATATAAAATAAAACCCTAATAAGAGGGTAAAAGTAAAAAAAGCGGTCGATAAAGGTGGAAGAATCACTACCATGAAGTATATCGTTAACCTTATATGAGTTGGAAGGCCTTCTTGATTCTGAAACAAATAATAGTAATTATGTACATTACATGTTTATTTATGATGTTATATATTTTGTATTTCACCATAAATATTTCAAAATTAGGGTGTTGTAAATTAAACGTTTTTTTTCTTTTAATATGTCAAGCTCTAATAACTCGTGAATTAATTGAAACATATAACTTTTTGCCGAAAGCAAAACTCATCAAAGTCTAATCTGTTTTTTCGATGGTTGATCAATAAAATTAACATACTGTATGTAGCAGCAAAGGCAAAATATATAGGGTGACTTTAAATTAGTTCTTGATACCAAAGGTGTGTATGTGCTTACGATAACTGACAACTTTCCCTTAAGAACCCATAGTCAAATCACAAATAAAAATTCAACGCTTCATACAAATTTGGCCGATCAGTTGATCGATTTGTATGGAGAGTCCAACATTTTTTTTGCGACTTGACTATGGGTTACTTAGGGAAGGTAGTTTGTTATCACGAGCACATGCATAGCCTTTTGTATCAAGAACTAATTTAAAATCACCCTAAATATTCATATTATAAATGGGAATATATTTTTAAATTATATTAATTATTACGATATTATCAATAATCGAGTACTAGATTTGCGAAAACATTGTATGGAAAGTAGTTTTTATTGTTCCGGATTGTATAGATTCTTTGGGAAAGGTTGTTTATAAGTTTTGTAAATCATCAATAGCCACAAGACTTCCACTAAGGGACATGGGTCTATCTACCCCAAATTGGAAGTTTTTGCCGTAATCGCCACACTCGGCAGGCGGGTTGGCAATCGCAGTGTTATGGTACAGTACGTAGATGGACACAGCTGCCCATCATCCAGTTCCCTGATCCCTTAGCCGCCTCTTACCACACCCACGACGGGAAAAGATGGGGTGGTGCTATTCGAAAGTTACACCACACGTTATATGAATAGCATTTACTACTGTCGTTTGTGAAAAATTCCCCTGCATATTATTAATCAATTGCAAAAACAAAACTACTACATTTGAACTCACATATTCAGCCCAGAATAACGGCACTATGGTGTTGGAGAACTTATCGTAGTCTGACGAGAAGCCAGACAAGTCATTGATTCTGAGGTTGCTCTGCATCCTGGCTACCGATCTGAACGGGATGCCGGTTTTCTGGAAATGATTTAAGTACCAGTGTTAACATTAATAAATCGTTTATTTAATAGAAGAAAATTAACATTAATTAATGAATATCCAATTACACCTGTGACCGGTGACCTGATATATAAATAACAGCACATTTTAGAATAATAACTAAGTTTATTTTTCTATACACACTGGTGGACTGAAGATTCTACCTACTCAAGGTTTGTTGCCCGACTTTTTAAAAAATAATTTAGTCTACAAAACTGCTAAACGCTAAAAGCAAAAACTAGAAAACCACCAAACTAAAATCATAAACAGTAAACACACAATTTTTAAACTTTTGGTTTAGTTTTTTTTTGCTACATTGTTTTTTTAAGTCGTGCAACAAACCTTGAGTCGATTTTTTTGTCCACTAATGTATTTATTGTCTATTTAGGTCTGGTCTTGTCGGCAGCCATATCTCGAGAAGGTGAGGCCACACTCAACACTCAACAGATCTTGTTTAAAATTATAAATAAAACTATAAATTGTTAAACTTACCGGTTCCACTATAATATACGAGTTATGCTTAAAACGATCAGGTTGCAGCCCAGTCACGTATTCGTCCTTAGACGGGAAGCCGGTGAAAAAGTGGGGGTAGGATACCACAATCGGAAACTCTGAAAGTAAAGGATGAAATACATCTAGTGGCAATTTTGCGTAGCTCTGTGACTCATCGTCTTATCTAATAAGTTTTAAGTCTAAATATTAGCATAAATAATGATTAGATTAAGATAAAAACATAAAAACAATATAAAGTACAGGATGTAAAATATCGTTAACGGAAACTATAATTGGAACTATAACTGGAACTATGAGTAGTCATACTTGACCACTTTACTCAGAGTGACAAATATCCAAAAAAAAATCAGTGGCGTTCCTTAGGGAAAGTATTATAGTTAGAAGCTCCCGTCTAAGTTTCTGGGAGAGGTATTCTTAAACCGTTTCCAAAAAAATAAATCTAGGTAAGCACGCATTAGATAAGACCATGCTAAAAGTGTAGAGTAAATAAAAATGTTAAATATACCAAAGTAGCATTTGGACGCGTCGCTCGTACCCGCCGGCAAGGAAGGAACCCTGTCGTAGCAGTCGGTGCCATTTTTGACCCTTTCAAACATTGTATCAGACAAGTTGTATCTATACACAGGGACATCGTCTAGCACGATTTCATCTGAAATATTTTTGTACAGTGATAAAATTAAGAAGGGACAAATTAATCCAATTTCAAGTAAACTAACAGAGGTTCATCCCTTTCTATCCAAACATCTTAACAAAAGTTAAAAAGGGGCAGAGTTCTACTATCGATCAAATTCGAATGGTGACCGGATTTGATCTTATAGCGCTCACTTCCTTCAACCGTTAGGCAGATGAGTTATAAACTCCTTGGTTGATAAATATAACTTTTTTTCTTTTAAACTGAAGTCTCAGTAGCTTACTGTCAAAATAAAGTTTCATCAATTTGCAAACCGTCTTCCTCCAGTACAATAGAACTTCATTTTTGTTGAGATGCTGGTGATACATCACACCTTCAGATGAGCCATATAAGCGGTCTGGACATTCCTGTGAAATATTGAGGCGACACAATAAAAAAAAAAATACTTTTTAAAAATAATTAATGAAATAAAAATATTTCTTGAGATAAAGTTTTTTTACCGTTAATGTTTTAAAAACTATATAGACTACAGAACAGAGTATACAGCCTTTAGGATAAGGCTTCTTATACTAAAAAAATAAGGTTCTACACATTCTTTGAAACAAGAACTGAGAAAAATATTAGATATCTAGAGAAATATGCGATTATTAATGAATGATTTTTGGGTAAATGAAATACAGATAAAAATCTGGAATAAACATTTTTAAATATTGTTAAGTTTTTACGATATGATTTTGAACATGTGGTTATCAACAACATCAAATCTAATTTTGTCCACAAGAACTTTATTACCAATTTTAAGACTGTGGCTAATGTAATATTAATCAAGGTACTACAGGTACCAATCCAGACAGGAAGAGCGCCAGAAACAAAGAAGTATATATTTTTGTACGTTTATAAATACACATTTTAATAATTAGCGATTACTTACATCTGGATTGTAACCAGGCAATTGTGGTTGCCCTCTAAATCTGTATATTTGAAAGAAGTTTTCGTGTCCAAACTGTTGACCGATATTCACCGTTACTTCATCAGTAAAATCACGGTATATCTGGAAAATGTAATAAATGACCTATTAAAGTGAAACTTAAACATTAGACAACGTTAATGCTTTATATTTTACAGAATTCAACCGTAACAACTGTAATGTTTGTTATTTTTTGTTTTTGTTAATTTTCAAAAAAAACTACTGAATCGATTTTAATACACGTCATAGAAATACTTCAGAAAAAATATCTGTCTAATAAAAAAACTATCATTACAATCGATTCACATCACAATTGGCGAAGATATCAGGTAACATACAAACTAAAAAGAAATACAGTAGTTGAGGTGCTGGTGAGAATATCCTCCTTTATCGGAAGTCTGTTAAAAATATTATCCGCCTTACGAAATTGACTGAAAACGGTATGCAATATAACGCACGACAGTGGTGTTGTAACGCCATTTTCCTTTATAACTTGACTGACGCATTTTCGTGTTCCTAGATAAACAAAATATATGAACTCACAATAGACAGCATCCCCATATTGTTGACAGGCACCAAACCCGGTGCCATGTTCTTCGAAGTGTCCAACACTGGCTCCCGGAAGTCCCATAGGAATTCGTATATGGTCTTCTTCAGAAAGAACTGGCTGCCGTGGGAATTCACTATGAAGCGGAAACCGGAGCGTACTAAGTAGTTAGCGTCGTGGAGGTATGATGCCATGCCCTATGAAATTAGTATATTTATAAGGCATAACAAAATAAGTTGAAAGTATTGAAACTGCGGATGCTAGTCATGAAAATGATCAATTTTCCTCACGGAATTCGTTCCATAGTAAATTCACAAAAAAAACCGCCCAGCCTCTAGCCAGCAATTCAATAATAATATAGAAAAAAAAATATATACATTCTTTTAAATCATACTTTTTACCTACTACAAACTTCTACCTACCTACCATTTTGATATGAGTTTTATACTGAACATTAGAGAACTGCTTGCTTGACTAGTAGCCCAAGATTAAAAGCTTCTATATAGATTAAAATATAAAGATTCTATTATTCATAAGGTATGTCATAAAAAAACAAAACAGTCAGTAAAAATAAAATAGTCCAACCTTCCCCTTCCAACTGAAAATACCAGACAGTAAAATACATAAAACTCAATAATATCCTATATTTTATTGTATTAGAATAGAATACAACGAGTAGAAAACTAAACATTTAAAAAAGATAATAACAGGTTAAACAGTCCATTAATAAAGTACTGACTGTATTGTTTTCTGAAACTATTACATTAGTCGGAACCATTGTTAAAAAATAAAAATATGGTAATTAAATATTTTATTACAGTAATAAAATATTACCATTATTAATAACAATACCAGACGTTTAATTACCTATTAACCTTGGTTTTTGATACATTTATCAATTGAAAATAAAAATGTTTTTATACATCACGAAACGTACGTCGTACCTACTTCTAACATTACATTTTCCAATCTGATTTTGGGGTATTTAAATTCCTAATCTCGGCAACATTTTTTATGTACACTATAACTAGCTTTTGCCCATGGCTCCGCCCGTGTTTATATCGAACTTTGAAATATTGTACCTAACTTTCCTACAGGAACTGAGTTTTCCGGAATAAAAAATAGCCTTATAGGTATACATATTATGTTAACCTTCTTTCGCATTTATAATAATTTTAGTGCTTATTAGGAATCAAAATTAAAATGTTTTATTAAAGTACCTAAGTAGATGCTGTACTTACCCATTCTTTTAAATCGTTTTTTTTCTACCTAGCAGTATACATTTCCTACCACTCGGAACTGTGCACGCATCGTTTCGGGAAATTTTAGCAAAGCGAGAAGAAAGGTAGAGTCTAAAAAAGTCGCCCAAACATTTTTTTTTTTTCAAAAAAATTACTTAATTTTTAATACAATTCATGTCATTACTGGAACTAAGAACTGAGGATCTATATCGTCTTTATATATTGCTTCTATTCTAGTCAAATGATCGGACAAGTTTGTATGAAGAGTCCGTTTTTTTTTTTGGGATCCTTAAGAAAAGTTTTTCAGATTTAGAAATAGAAATACAAGTTTGAGCCCTGGCAGATATTTTAAGATCATCTTTATAAAACTCCTTATAAATACATAAACAGGTAGGTAGGTACCTAATTTTATTTAATTTTAAAATTAAAGATGAAGAAGACTTATTAAATTATTATTAAAGATTACTCTTTCTTTAGTCTGAGTTAAGACTGGTGAACAATTATTGTTGACCTATTAAGTAATAGGTCTTAGCTCAGAGTAAAAATAGTATTTATTTATTCAAAATGAGTCAGACTCGTTACGAAAAGGTTTTCTCATCCCATCTCATCTCATTATTTTTGTGTGTTTGTTTGTTCCACTTTCACGCCGAAACTACTAAACGGATTTGGATGAAGCAACAAACAGGATACATTTTATCCCGGAAAACTCGAAGGTTCCCGGAGGAATGGCAAAAAACTGAAATTTTTACTTTGTCACTAGATGGCGCTGCCTTAACATTTTGTTTCTCTCTGGATCCAATTCTACAGTCCACGCAGACCATACGCAGGTTCATAAAAAAGTGTCTAGGTACATACCAACACTGGCAAATTGGGCAGAACGAGTGTAGCATTCAGGTCTACGGTGTTCTCATGGGGCAGGAAGATGGGGAATCTCTTTGCTGTATAGGTCATGGTGCTATCCTCGTTGAAGCTTATGTTGTAGTGAAGGAGTTTCTCCCTGGAAATATACAAAAATATATTTTCACAATTGATTTATAATTTAGTCAAGAAGGCCGCAAAGTATGTACCTATATGGTTTATACTTTACGGCTTCTTTTCTTATGAAGGGCAGGAGAAACTTTCTCTTTTCGTGTGGCACAATCTAACCGTAATATTTACAAGGTATAGACTCCCGGTGTTGTCTGATGTTGCACTAAACATCACCCGCGGCATTTAGATTTATACCTATGGACGTTTGCAACGCGACTATCATACACATCTAGTAATCAGATGTGCAGGTTTCCTCACTATGTTTTCCTTCACCGTTAAAGCAGTCGATATGAAAATTGGTACATTGGCCAGGATTTGAACCCGAGATCCCCTGGTTAAAATGAAAAGACGTCAGTCATCCAGTCAGTCATCATGAACATTAAGTTTTAAACTATTTGTGTAATTATTTGTGCTTGGCTACAGAAATAACATCACGCTCTGCGTTTGCGCAGTTATAAGTGCTTCCTCAATAAAGTAATGATAAAAAACAAACAGCAGTTCTTTAACTGAATAAGATGAGTAAGTTTAGTTTGATCTAAGTGAAGGTCATGTCACGGAGCATTAAGTTGTTAGCAAAAAGACCAATTTACTAAACCAACTCCTACAAAATTGGACCCAGCTGCGGGGAATAGAACCGGCGACCTCCTGATATACATAGGTATAAAGCAAATCTTTTAGGTTCGACGTTTCTTCTCGCTCCGCTAACACTTCCCGAAACGTTGAGTGTACAAGTTCCGAGTGGTAGGAACTTTGTACTAAATAGGTAGAAAAAATATGACGATTTAAAAGTATGTGTAAAGCATCTACTTAAATAATAATTGACCACGCTGAATACGTTAAAAACAACCGACTTCAATCGCAACAGCTCCAATTTTGCTATGTTTTTGTTGATTTTCTCAAAATCCGCTGAATCGATTTCGATAAAATTTATATGAGACCACCTGTGAAGTATACCCTTTTAAACAAAAAAAGAATTTTCGAAATCGGTTCAGGCGTCTTCGAGTAATCGGTGAACATACATAAAAAAAAAAGATTCCGACGAATTGAGAACCTCCTCCTTTTTTTGAAGTCGGTTAAAAAAGATTTTTTTTTTGCAAGTATAACCACCACTTTCTCACTAATTTCTTATTTATATTGTCAATCAAATATTGTTTACTTATTACAGTTTACTTTTATTATACTTATACAGGCTTTATAAATCAACTTTAAAAAAAAATTGTATGTCGTAAGTAGTCTCGTGCAACTAAAAGTATACAGCCAAGTAGTGCAAGCAGTACTAGATGGGACGGCTACCCTGTATACTTTTAGGTGGAACGGAATGTACCTTGCTTATAGATTTTCTATATTTGTAATTTTTTTCTTTACTTAATATTTTTGACATTCCTATTTATCATTGTTTTTTTTTTAAACCTAGGAAGAGAATAGTACCTATACCCAACACAAGGAATTCTGGTGGGATCCTAAAGAACTTTTAACCACCTCCGTAGTCTAGTGGCTAGTCCACTCACTTCACATCAGAAGGTCACGGGTTCGATTTCCGGCGGGGTCCAACTTTGTAGGACTCGGTTTGGTAGGGCCTGGCCAACTACCACCATATCATCTAAGTCTTGCCGCTAAACATCAATGTTAAACTAAACTGCTAAACAGTATTGATGTGTTCCGGCATGAAGATAAGATATCCAGTTTAGTCACTTACCGTCACGTGAGATGATGCCAAGGGCTTACCAATTGAGAATTAAAAAAGAACTATATCATTTCTAAGTTTGCACTGATTTTCCTATTTTAAGTCAGGCGGTCTTATTGCTACAAGGAATCTCTTCCAGCAATCTTTTTAATTAATTTACAATATTCCGAACGTTGCCCTGGAGCTTGTGTATAAACATAGTTTATTATGACTATAATACAATAATATTGCTTGTATAACTCGAACATCAAACTTTGGTCGGTTATGGTTATGGTTCATTGTTATACCGTACCTACCTACAAGATACGCATTCTTGTAGGACGACAAAAGCCAAGCCGGATACCTGAATGTTAAAATGTTTGCACCCTTTATACCAGGGTTCGTAAATATCCGATATTTATAATAAATATAAGGTGCTACTTTATTAGTGCCCGATATTGTAGTCAGTGCTTCTACTCCTGATTCTGATCAACTTTCCCCAGGGGACCCATAGTCAAATCGCAAAAAAAATTTTGGACTCTTCATACTAATTTAGCCGCTTGGCTGATCGATTTGTATGAAGACTCCAAAAATTTTTTTGCTATTTGACTATGAATTCCTTGGGGAAAGATGATCAGAATCAGGAGTAGAAGCACTGACTAAAATATCGGGCACTAATAAAGTAGCACCTTATATTAAAATATCAGATATTTTTGATATACATATATCCGATATTTTTGATATTTATCAAAATTACATACTAATTTCAATCTCTTACTCGAATACGTTTTTTTTCGAAACAGCTGAATTTAAAATGTAGGTTTATGTTTGATAATTTGAAGATGTTTATCAAAACAAAATTCAAATTTTATACTCTGATATTTTTTTTCAAAATAACTGAATCTAAAATGTGTTTTTTATTTTTGCTAATTTGAAGACAGTTAATTAAATTAAACTCATTTATTTATTATTTTTATAATCATATCCAAAGGATTTGGCACATTCACTCTTAAGAATCAGCTCTTAGAAGCTAGGAAAATTTAAATATCAATATTGATATATATCAAGCATAAATATCAATTGATATATATCATGATATATATCCGATATATATCAATTGATATATATCATGCGAACCCTGCTTTATACATATACAAGCTTTATCATATCGAGGGTTCACGGGCGACTTGTATTAAGCGACATTTTTGGAAACACAGGTAACCTCTACTTTAAAAATTTATTTCTTACAAAATACCTTACAAAAAATAACTTCTGAATAATATTTAAAATATTAAGAATATCGACAATCTATATAATACTAAGAAGTTAAGTTAAGTTTTGATTATTTTTCTAAGAAATATTTTTTTAAATCAGTCTCCTGAACATTTCTAAAAATGTCGCTTAATACAAGTCGCCCGTGAACCCTCGATATATGGGTCTCTTCCCATACCTCGGAAAGGTTAGGGTACCATACTCCACACATGGGGGGCCAAGTCCGGATTAGTGGAGGTTGTGGTGTGGAGCTAGTGGCCGACCCCAGTGTCAGAAGTTTTCAAGCCGCCTATAAGACCTCCGACAGGGCTGTCGTTAAGTAACGACTGCCATCTAGTGATAGCAGCCGGCACCAACGTCTTAACGTGCCTTGCGAAGCACGGAAACGGTCGAGATAAATGCCACTAAGAGTCAAACCCATTCAGGTTATGACCGTGTCTGTTAACCTACGCGCGACGCGACCAGCAAGCGACACTGAGCCACGACCGCTACGGTCAGGGTTAAGGATACTTACAGGTAAACGATGGGGCCAATCTCCACCACATTCATCTTGGAGTCCTCGCCGCTGAGAAACCTCTCATGGTTGGTCACATTGAACACGTAGAGTCGGAGCTTCACCTCGTCCGGGGGATCCGCCCACCAGTCGTAGGGGGGGAAACCTGGAACATAGGACACTTGCATAAAAATGTTGTCGTCCATTTAAGTGGAGATTTGAAAAACTTAAACATCCGTGTGTGAAAGTCGTTTTTGATCTCAAATATTCACTGAGATACCTAATTTAAAAAAAAAAACATGGAGCACGGCCCGAAATCGTTTCGTGCAAAAAGTAGCACAGCTGTGACGTCACTATACAGTCATTTTGATGTACGAAGCGAGATTACCGCTTAAAATAAATATTTTGCTTTTATTGATTAATTTTCTACATAATACATTAAAGAAAATTTTTAAAATAAATATTTTATTTCAACTATATAGATTTTTTTAAATTTTTCACTTACTAACCCCAAGAAAAGTAAAAATAAATGTATTTAGATAGAAAGATAGATAATTTATTTATTTCTCTATAAAAGCACCACCATTTAGTTGGATTCTCTCCCTTTTTTGACTTTTTTTATTGAAATCTGAAATTCGAGCGAAGCAAGACCTTAAACTAGCACTTTTGTAGACTTTATTTATATTTTTGATTTAAAAATCAGCGTTAGTTGTTCAGTATTAAAGCACAAGCGAAGCGAGCTCGAATTTATATATAGGGTGACTTTAAATTAGTTCTTGATACGAAAGGCTATGAATGTGCTCATGATAACGAACAACTTTCCCTAAGAAACCCACAGTCAAATCGCAAAAAAAATTTTTGACTCTCCATACAAATCAATGAACTGACCGGCCAAATAAGTATGAAGAGTCCAAAATTTTTTTTGCGATTTGACTATGGGTTCCTTAGGGAAAGTTGTTCGTTATCATGAGCACATGCATAGCCTTTCGTATTAAGAACTAATTTAAAGTCACCCTATATATTTAGGGGCAAATATGCTATGTGACTCTCATTTTTAATGCTGCCGCATACATCACAACTTATCTCGATATTTTTAACGCCCATTAATGACCAATCCAAGATAGGTACATACATAAAGGTAGTCAGAGGTACAATGAAGCAGATTATACGAAACACTAATGTAGAGACTTACTTGCAATACTGCAAGTATTGTGATTACTATTAGATTACATCATAAAACCTTTGGATTACATTGTAGGATTATTAAGCAATACTTAATTACTTTTGATACCAACAAATTGTACCTACTTTATTACTGTTCATTATAGAGGTCAGGTCACTCTACAACTAATAACTGCTTTTAAATCAACTATTCGCCATTCATTTGCTCCATCTAGTTACCTGATATACTGACAACGATGAAAGCTTCCAAAATTAAGATAAGTTTCACCTAATCACAAGGCTATAATTCTGTCAGGATAACAATTACCCTCAAGAAAGTGTTCTGAAACGTTTTCTTATTACATTAAAGTTCCCCAACCCAATGCAATGGGACAATGGTGCAGCTTTCCTGCCCCAATTGCCATCTATTTCCAAAACTATAAGTATATGTATATCTATATTAGTAGATATCAGGGATGTAGCGGATGCAGATTTTTTTAAATCCGAGGATGCGGATGCGGATATTTAAACGCTAGGTAACATCCGCGGATGCGGATGCGGATCTTTAGGTTTTTTAAAGAAAATTTGTATGGGTGCGCATAAATAAAAATAAAACGATACTAATCCCTAAATTTTTGATTAAATAATTAAATACTTAATAATCAAAGTTAAATGGACCTTTATTTTTGATAAAAAGTAACATTGCTGCCTTTGGTGTAATGATGTTTCTTGTTACTTACTTGAAAATAAATAATTCGAATGAAAAAAAATGAAATTAATTCTTATACAATGTACAAAATTAAATTCCTGAAACTAAATATTTAATCATTAGCTATGCTGCCCTAGATTCGCATCCGCATGAAATCCACATTGAAAATTGCGGATGCGGATGTCAAAATCGATGCGGCATTTGCGGATGCGGATATTCGCAACATCCCTGATAGATATGTATGTACGTCTTCCGTGATATCAAATGTAATCTCCCATACTGTGACGGTTGTCTGGACTTATCATTATCAATCTCAGCTGTCACGTGTAAGCCATTTCAAAATAATCATGAATGGACATATGCAGTCTTTCTTATCTTAGTATGATTCCTTCATCATTAGTACCTAAGTATATTAAATTAATTAAGTAGTAGCTATTACTTTTACTGAGAAATTAATGATTTATATCTTATAAGTATGTATGGTATGTAGGTAAATACGCAAATGTTACATAAACTCTTCGTATGTTGGATTATTTTTCCGGGATTTACGAACAAGGAGTTTATAACTCACCTATCAGGCGCGGTCGCGGCCAAAACTTCTGGGGGCAGGGGCATAACTAATAGAAGAGTAGTCGAGAAAATCAGCACTTATTACACATTTTTTTAAGGAATTTAAAATACAAAATTATAAAACAAATGGGAGTTGTCTATTCTTAGTGGCAAATATTGGTGTAGCTACGGATTTTTCTAGAGCTGCTTGCCAACAGTAGATTGTAGTATCACAATGATTTAGGGCCCAGCAAACGCGATACCACGCGTTCGACGCGCATTTTAGTGCGTACGTTAAACACTTCAGTTTCCCAGCATTTTTATTTCAATTTTACACCGTCCTTTGTATTTCAGTAATTTACAAGGGATCACAGGTCCATTTATAAAAAGACGCGAGCGAAGCGAGTGCGGAAATTCGTTTAGGTACAAAGTAAAACATCAGTTTACCTGCATTTTTCATAACTTTTTCAATTCTACGCTCTTTGTTGAATGTCCCTCCGCTCCGGTAAAGTAATTTATGAGGTAGTACAATTAATCTTCCATGTTTAAGAACCGAGACATGGTCGCTTACTATGGGCCTCATAAGAAGGCTCAAGGTCACCCAAAGGGCAATGGAACGTGACCTGGTAAAGGTTACGTGAAGCCGCTGGATGCGGGCAGCGCAGGACCGGTCGATGTGGAAATCCTTGGGGGAGGCCTTTGTCCAGCAGTGGACGTCTTTCGGCTGATGATAATAATGATGTATAAGAAAGCACGAGCAACTTCTTTTGGGCATATGCAATATGCATCCAGTAATATCGTTCACAAAAAAGCGGCCCTGTGTGTAAAAAAAATATTAAAGCATGAGGTTCATTACTTATTAGATATTCGTGAATTTTCTATTTAAAGAAGGTTTGGCAATTTGACGTCCATGATTGACGCCCTGGGATCGCGCCTGTCACCTATAACATAAAGTAAGGGATATGCGTATTGTTCTTTTATCCTGTATTGTAACAGGATCGATAGGGTCGAATCTGTACGTGGAATATTTGTTTTCCTGACTCCCATTGCTTATTAGCCATTCCAATGAACTTTTTAACCGCCTCCGTAGTCTAATGACTTGTCCGCTCGCTTCAAATCAGGAGGTCGCGGGTTCGATTCCACGCAGGGTCCAACTTTGCAGGACTCGGTTTGGTTAGTGGTAGGGCATTTTCTAAGCCCCGCCCGCCTGGCTAGCAACCACCATCTTTACTAAGTCTTGCCGCAATACATCAATGTTAACAGCATTGATGTGTTCCGGCATAAAGACAAGATAGCCAGTTCCCCATTGCGTTGGGGAATCTTAGTAAACCCGCTTCCATCTTCGGCATCATCATCACTTACCATCAGGTGAGATGACGTCAAGGGCTTACCAATTGAGGGTAAAAAAAAACTTCCTTGGAGGAAGCAGAGTGAAAATGCGCGCCCTATGCTGATGGGCCTTGCAACAATTGCAATTGCAAAAAGTGGTGACTGTGAAAGCCGAACTGTTAAGGAGCAATGTCAAGGGACAGAAAAGCTAGACCACCGTTGGGTTAAGCCACAGTTGGACACAGGTTGTAGGACTCGGTTTAGTTAGCGGTAAAGCGTTTTTGAGCTTATCTACCTATCTAATACCTTTATATCTAAGACTGATCGCCAAGCATCAATTATAAGCATTGATTTGTTCCGGCGGCGGCGTGGATATAATATAGCCAACTCCCAATAACGTTAGGGTATCTTGAAAAGACAGCTTGCATGCACCTTTCCATCAGGTGAGATAAAGCCAAGGATTATGTGTGTGTGTGTGTGTGTGTGTACTGTGTATGTTTATGACCACACGATAGGAGTGAACATTTTACATTCAGAGCCGAGTAAACGCGATTCAGCGTCGTCGTCCGACTGGAGCCAAGTACACCCGATTCAGCGTCACCGACCAAGTGGAGCCAAATACACCCGATTCAGCGTCAACGACTAACTGGAGCCGAATATACCCGATTCTGCGTCACCTACCGACTGGAATCGAGTATACCCGATTCAGCATCAACGAGCGCACTTTGCTAAGCAAGCGAAACTGAAATGTCAGCGTGACGGTTCAGTTTCGCTTGCTCAGCAAAGTGGGCCTAAAGAAGTTATTATTTCAAAAAATACTTACCAGGTCTCATGTTAAGCTTCTCTTTCAGCATGACATCGAGTGGCGTGAAGAAGAAGCCACTGATGGACATCAGGAGAAGGCAGACTCCCCACACGCACTGTGCCACCGCACCTGATAGCAGAAGGCACAGTTTAAATACATTAGTCTAACTAAATCAGTTGAAACTATTTGAACCACGGCTTGTACTCATGAAATCGAATAACTTTTCGTAGCTCTTAGTGAATTTGTGTTTTTTTTTTTTACCTTTTAACAAGGTGATAAGCTGGACGGCCCGGCCACCTTAGTAGGGAAAATCCAAAATTTTGTTTTGCGAAGTCATTATGGGTTCACGAAGTCACGGTTAAAATATGTAGATTCAGCTATATTAGACTTTTAGAGGTGTTCTCAAAATCACCAGGCTCTAACTGGGGTTTCTAATTATGAATGAGAACTTTCCATGAGGAAAACATAGAAAAAAATTTGGGCTCATCAGTTCTTTAAAATACAAAAGCCATTCATGATCGATTGTATGAAGAACATCATGAAGAGCAACGATTGGACTGTTCCTACAAATACCATTCAGCTAAAGAGTCAAAACTTTTTGCGAGCAATTTTTTTTACCCACAATTGGAAAGCCCTTAGCATCATCATCATCGCACCTGGTGGGAAGCGATGATGTATTGTGTATCTAATTACGAAGGCTTCAGCCGGAGAATCGAAAAAAAAAACAAATTTACTAAACGAAATTTATTACACAAAGTAATTGTTACAATTTAAGTTATAATTAGACTTAAAGTAAAAAGCAAGTGACAACGCTCGATGCTAGATACGAAGTGCGCGATGCGGCGTTCCTAGGATCCACGGTGCGCCGGGGCACGTTGCGCTTGGTCAGCAGTCACGTTGTGCAAATTCTGCATACTCGTGTAGCCTAGTTACTGCGGTAAATTTCCATACGATGCTGCAGACTCGGCATTTTACTTAGATTAGGGTACCGTAATTCCTCCGCCCTCAGAACGTCAACTATTTTTTGACTTTTATAAAAAAAATTGACGGAGTTCCTTTATCAAGTGGTTTCTCTGCGTCTTCATAAATTTCGGATGGTTCTTTAAAAATTTTTGGTTTATTACAGAATCCATGGCGCCGCATGCATGTCACAATGATAGCAAGTGTAACTGCACTAGACAAAAGCAAGTAGAAGGGTATGGTAGTATGATAGAGTGTTTCAGACGACAACGAGTTCAGCTGTACAGGTGCCTGCAATGATATCTTGTTCCGGATCTCATGGAGTTCTTTCAGGTCAATGGAATTTAATTTGACAGTAGGTTGAATTGGCTTTGAAATATGTAAATTCTCGGGCAGCTTCATTATCTTCATTGCTCTTCCTTCCAGGTGGTCGTTGACGTTAACTATAGTGAACTCATTGGTGCGTAGTATACAGCCTTGAGGTATTGTGGCAAGGAAGCTTCCCTGCAATATTGTGGAATCTTCGCGCTCGCATATAATTTGTACTCTTGTAGGTTTCGGAAATGCGACAGCATAATGCCTGTCATCCAGCTGCTCCATTGCTTCCTTAGATAGAGAGGTTGTTGTGATTCTGCAAGATTTGTCTAATTTCTGATGCATAATGAGTTCATTAATACAGTCAGTTTCTGTCCTTATCTGATGATTTAAAGATTCTTTGCAGAGGTAACGAGAATTTAACTTCGGGCATTCAGCCTCTATGTACACATGTGAATTACCATTTGTTGCTATGAAAGGATATGGGGGAACAATAACTTGACCATGTTTGTTGGGTAAAATGGACAGTCTGTATAATTCGTAGCTACGAGGGGATAAAATTGGGAGTTTGAAAACTATTACTACTTGCTTCTGACTGAAATAAGACCCTGTTACTAACACGTTATAATATTCTCTAAGTTCTATGTCTAAAATTTGACCTTTGCCGTACAAAGTCTTAAGCTTTTCTATCATATGTCTTAATGTTACTATTTTAATCATAGAATGGTGCGTACTCGACGACGCCCTAGTAAATGCTAATATATTTTCTATCTTATTTAACTCATTAACTAAATCATCCACATTCTCACTGATAACTGCTAAAAGTTGCGCGAACTTCGCAAATTTGATTAGGCTAAAATCATTGTTTGCTTCCCTATCTAATAGGAGACCTAAAGTTTCATTAATTTTCTTTTGATTTACTACGATTTCCGTTATTACGTTAGTACGTTGAGCAATCCAATTCTTATTAAGACTAATATTATGACTGTTTAATTCTGTCAAAATTTTATTCTGATTACCCTTGAGAGTTGAAATGGCTTTATTATATTTTATTGCATCCTCAAAGTCTAAATTTCCGGTAATGCTTTTAATTACTGAACCCAGCCCATCAATAATGCCTCTTTTCGCTCGATTTGGTTCTAAACTAGTTATCTGATCTATAACTTCATCTAATTTGTTATAAAGGTAATGTATTTGTATTTCGTAAAGGGCATAAGTCTCATTAGAAAGTTTTTCTTTAAATTCTCGTAACTGGTCCTTAACAAGGTTTACTTTACTTTCAATGTCAGTCAAGTCAACATACTGTAAAAACGTGTGGTAGTGTGTAATTAATGTCATAGGTCCTAGATGGAATGGTAAAAGTCCAGGTCCATCTCCAAAGTCTTCAAGTTTTATCTCGTGCGCTTGTGCCAGGCATAGCATCATGAGAAGTAGAGGGATCCTGTAACAATTTTGAAGTTTTAGTTGGGCGCTTCAAGCGGCACTTAGCGACGGGTCCTCGTTTTTTAGATGTGTAAATATGGATGGGCAAATCTGCAAGAACTTTGTCTTTTGTAAACCGGGTGCTAATTTTTGTCGGTTAGCTAAGGGGTTTTTCACAAAAATTTGTTGCTCGGGTTGGTATTCTTCTTCTTCTTCGCGATTTTTATTCCTAAGTTGTATTAAATTTGCAAGTTCGGCTAAAGAGTTGTCATTGATCAGTTGATAAACCCTCGTCATTTGGTCTCTGTGAGTCTGTATATACTGTTGCAACAAATGCTGCGTCAAGTCTACATCAACTGGGTCTCTAGGATCAAAATGTCCGAGTATCAGGTCATATGGACGGCACTTGGTAAAGCTATGAACCGAGCTATTATATGCAATAATAGCATAAGGCAAAAGATTAGATACGGGTTCATCTTTACTTTTTAGTTTTAGTATTCTTAGATGCTCCAGTAAGGTTGAATGGAATCTCTCTATGTTTCCGTTGCCGTTCGGTGCATGAGGTAAGGTCTTGTGATGAGTGATGTTACGTAATCTTAAGAACTCAGAAAATAATTGATTATTAAATTCTGTACCATTATCTGTTACTGTTAGTAAAGGTACCCCATGGTGGGTACAGAAATGCAAGAAATTTTGAATAACACTTATCGCAGTACCATCTTTCAGGTGGTATGCCTGGGCATATTTTCAGAACACATCCACAAAAGTTAAATACTTTTCACCCTGAATAGCTAACAGGTCCATATGAATTATTTCAAATGGTTTAGTTGCAGGTGGACTACATTGAATTTTTGTTTTATGGGGTTCCTATCGTATTTAGCCTGACCGCATATCGAACATTCGTTGATAAATTTAGTAACATCATCTTTCATCGTTGGCCAATAATATCGTCGTGAAAGGGCGAGATAACACTCACTAATTCCTCGGTGATTTGTTTTTCCGTCATGATAGTTGCGGATTAAGTCTTGTTGACGGAGAAATTCGTTAACATTTTCTAATTCCGTTTTTGCTAATACAATGTTCATAGCGGAGCTCCTAAACTTTTCTTGAATTATAGGTATGACATCGTACATGGACAGAGAAGGCTCTATTAATATGGCGGTTTTTACTTTCGGATTGACATATTCCTTAATCACCTCTACAACATCATCCTCTAACTCTGTTTGACGAACCTGTACTGATGTTCTTGTATGGCTTTCGAATGGTTTAGTTACAGTGGCTCGTTTTCTTATATCATCTACTACTGTTATATGGATTTGTTTATGAAATTTGTTTAACGGGTCGTTTACTATTGGTATTTCAAGAATAGGGTTTTCCCTACTAGTATGAACAGTTTCAGTTGAAGAACCAATCGATATTGGTTGGTCGAGTTTTACTGTATCGGAATCAGATGATGAACTAATGGATATAGGATAATTGGATTCGGAAACATTTCCTGCCATACAGCTGGTCTCTTCAATATGAATTTCTATTCTGGAAAGAGCGTCCGCATTTGTATTATGTTTGCCTTTTTTATATATGACAGTGAAGTCATACTCGCTGAGCTTTAACCTCCACCTAGTTAGTTTAAGGTTGGGTTCTTTGATATTCATAACCCACTGTAGCGGTTTATGGTCAGTAAGAATCTTAAATCGGCGACCATAAAGGTATGGACGGAAATACTTTGTGGCCCACACAATTGCTAACAGCTCTTTTTCTACAGTGCTATAGTTCATCTCGCTCTCGTTTAGAGTTCTCGATGCATAGGATACGGGTTTATCGGACCCTATTGGCCCTTGGGATAGAACGGCTCCTATTGCTACATTGGAAGCATCGGTAGTGAGAAGGAACTCTTTGTTAAAGTTTGGTACTGAAGGATGGGATCATTCATTAGTAGTTTTTTGCATTGCTCAAAGCAGTTTATGTATTCTGCGTCAAATTTGATCTTTCTATCTTTCTTTAGACTTTGGGTCATGGGTTTTATTATATGAGCAAGGTCGGGGATAAACTTCCTGTAATATCCTAATAGTCCTAAGAATTGTTTAATTTGTCTTGGGGTTTTAGGTAATGGGTATTTTTGGATAGCGGAAATCTTATCTGGATTTGGCTTTATGCCATTTCTTGTTATAATGTAGCCTAAATATGGAGTTTCTAATTTTAAAAACTCGGATTTGTCCATTTGAATTTTAAAGTTGGACTCGCGTAATCTTTTAAAAACTTTTTCTAGGTTTACAATATGCTCTTGGAGTGAAGAGCTAAACACTATGATGTCATCAAGATAGACTACGCAAATTTCATTTTGGAGTCCTCTAAGCACGTTGTCCATGACACGCTGGAAGGTCGATGGTGAATTTTTGAGGCCCATGGGCATTCTTAGAAATTCGTAAAGCCCGTTTTCAAAATTAAATGCAGTTTTCGGAATATCTAGGGGGTCCATTTCAACTTGATAAAACCCGCTAGCGAGATCTAAGGTGGTGAAATATTGACATTTCCCCAGTTTGTCAAATACATCTGCTATATTGGGTATTGGATACTTGTCACTTATCGTTTTTTCATTAAGTTTCCTAAAGTCGACTACTACACGCCACTTTTTCTTCCCTGAAGCGTCTGCTTTTTTAGGAACGACCCAAATTGGAGAACTCCAAGCTGAGTCGGACGGTCTTATTATCCCCTGGTCTAGCATTTTGGCTATCTGATCTTTAACTTCTTGGCGGTGTACAAAAGGATAGCGGTAACTTTTGGAATGGACTGGGATTTCGTCTGTGGTTTTTATAGAATGTTTAATTTTATTGGTAAAGGTTAATGGTTCTCCTTCTACGTAGAAGACGTCAGCGTATTGGGAACAGAGACATGTTAAATTTACTTTTTCCTCTTCATTTAAATGATCAGTGCGTAAACGAGAGATAACTTCCTGAACTCTAGTAGACTGTTGATTACTCATACATTCGATATTAAAGATTTCTGCTTTAGTAGGTTGGTCGAGAGAAAAAATAACATCATTATCAGTCGTATGTTTTACTTCTATAATACCACGGCTGTTTGATACCATCGTTACACATTCAGTTATTAAGCAGTTGCAGATAATTTGTTCATCTATAATAACCTCTCCATCTGCGGCATTAATAGGTACTCGAACTAATTTTGAACTATTTGCTGGAATAATGTCCTCGTATAAATTTATATTGCGGGAATTAAACATTTTTATGTTATTAACGGCTTGTTTAGTTGTCAAAGTCAAGTCTTTCAGGTCTATCCTTGCTTCCCATTTAGTAAGTAAATCTAATCCTATTAGTCCGTCAAAGTAGTCATAAAATTTGTACACGTATAATTTGATGGTGTCTGCGTCTTTAAATTCATTAAAACACGGTACATTAATAGAATAGTCATTTTTACTTGTTGCATGTACATTAGTTACCTCAAAGGGGTCATAATTTAACGGAACATCTGTGAAAATTTTTTTTACAGCCTGTGGGCTTATGAAAGATTGATTTGCTCCAGTATCAATTAAGAATTTGAGTGGTGGGTCAGCTATTTGAATGAATGGCAGCTGTCTTTGGGTTGGTAGATTAAGCTCTATTTTAGCTTTCGTGACGTTGGGCCTACTTGAAAATCCTCGCTGTTACTGCTGGAGGTTTGCGGGTGGTCTAGTTCTTCGGAGGGGTAAGTGATCTGAGCTGCATGCTGATCATCTTCTTCATACTGGTGGTAAGTCATGTTATTGTCAACGTAAGCCTCCGTATAGTCATAGTAGTTAGGGTCATAATACATTTGGTCTGGTTGGTAGCAGTCATAGTATCCATTATTAGGATGACATTCATTGAAGTTCACTTCCCTGGTTTTGAAGTAATTGGAGGGAGGGGGGTTTCCATGTTTGCTCCAGTCATGACCTGCTTGTCTATGAGACGGGAATACCTTAGGGACATAGTGACTAACCCCACTTATAGGTCTAGGGCCTGAATTTTGAAACGTAGGCCTGGGGGGTAACCTGAACATGTTACTCTGAGGATTATAGTTTGGTGGAGGGGCAGCAAGTTGCTGCTGAGTTCGCGTTGGAATACGCATAGGGTAGGCTTGTGGGAAACCTCTAGCTTGAGGTACTTGGGGCATAGGGAAACGCTGATAATTTGGCGTATAAATTGGAAGAGCAGCGTTTGTATTAGGCATAGAACGAAAATTTTGGGGCGATGGCTTTGATGCCGCCTGGTTGAGATATAGTTTTTTATCACTCATCTGAAGATTTCTATCTTGTATGTACATGACGTTCATTTCGTCTTGAACGAATTCCAAGGCTTTCTCAATGTTATCTGGTCTCATACATCTAATTCTGGATCCTAATGGTTCTTTTAATCCCCTAACATAAGCCTGCATCGTTAACTTCTTATAAAGTGTGCGCTTTGCTTCAATAGTTGTAGGTACATTCTCGTGAAGAGTGATGTACGTCATGATGGTGGAAAACAAATTCTGACAGAATTCATAGAACTCCTGAGGGGATCTATTACCTTGAGTAGCTATCATGAGATCATTATATAGGGCTGTTTCATCTCGTTGGTCCGCGAAATTATTTATCAGTGCATTTCTTATTCCTATCCAGTTCTCGGGTATTCCATTAGAATTTATGGTGTTGGCTGCAGGCCCAGTTATTTTATTGAGTATGCCATTCAATAGGCAAATATTAGACAGCTCAAACCCTTGCTCGTCTCTCATATAAGCTAACACTATTTGGTCGCATATTTTAATAAATCTAGTTAAGACGTTTGGATTGCCGTCAAATTCCGGCACGGGGCGTAAAGCCTTATAGACAACGTCGGGGTCTTGTTGCTGTGGTTCTGCCATTATATCTTCTACACTACTATTACTACTACTACTATCTATGCTTACATTCCTAGTTAAATCTATTTCTATTTGACGGCTAGTCTGTCGATTTGTGACAGCCTTACCCACTTTCTTAAATGCCTTAATTTTGAATCTCTAAAGTTTAAAACTACAGGAAATCTAACACAAGGAAGGAAAGCAACACAAATGGAAAATTTTGTGCGTACTCACGGTTTCATTTCGACCTCTGATTCAATGTCTGGAATTTTCAGCTGGCAGCCTTCAGGTTCTAGGATACTCGATCTGGAGCTTAAGAGCCCCCGGGCGGCGCGCGGATGCGTAACACGTTCACAAAGTCCTTGAAATTTCGGCACGTTCACAGTCTTTGAAATTTCGGCACATTCACAAGGTCTTTGATTTTTTTCGGCAAACTGTCTTTCGCGATCACACGAACCGTCTCGCGAGCATCCTACCGACTGCGCCAATTACGAAGGCTTCAGCCGGAGAATCGAAAAAAAAAACAAATTTACTAAACGAAATTTATTACACAAAGTAATTGTTACAATTTAAGTTATAATAAGACTTAAAGTAAAAAGCAAGTGACAACGCTCGATGCTAGATACGAAGTGCGCGATGCGGCGTTCCCAGGATCCACGGTGCGCCGGGGCACGTTGCGCTTGGTCAGCAGTCACGTTGTGCAAATTCTGCATACTCGTGTAGCCTAGTTACTGCGGTAAATTTCCATACGATGCTGCAGACTCGGCATTTTACTTAGATTAGGGTACCGTAATTATCTTGGAGAAAGTTGTTCAGATTCGTAATGTTAACAAACCCCAGTTTAAGCTCTGGCAGATATTTTGAGAGCACCTTATACAATACAGGTTTATTTTTGGATCCCACCAAAAATTCACAGTGGCTTCTACTCATGAAACTGAGCAACTTTTTCCAATATAACCAATGGTCAATTCGCAAAACCATTTTGGGCATATGCATACAAAGCCACTGTGAAGTTTTGGTGGGGGGTCCAAAAATAACCCCTCTAAAAGCGACTTCACCCCTTGCGGGTAAGATCCGGTAGTACTTGGGGGAGGCCTATGTCCAACAGTGGACTAATACAGGCCGATGATGATGATGATGACATAGCAGGAAATTATAACGCCACAATGTCTTTGAGTGTCCGGTTAGGATCTAGGGACAAACTATAGCAAAGATAAATATGTAATAATCATAAATTATATTCCGAGACAATCTCACATGATCATCATCACCAGCCAAAAGACGTCCACATCTAGGCAACAGTTTGGCCAAAAAAAAGATGTCAATTCGTTGCTCCATTGTGACGTGAAAGAAGGACAAACAAACTCACTTTCGCATTTATAACATTAGTAAATATTGCGACATACTGTCAGGCAGACAACGCATAAGCCTTAGCCATTTAAGAGGACGAAGAAGAGTACCATCCCAAGTAGCACACTAGCGATAGTGGCAGGCTTTGTAACGCCTAATAGCTGTACAACAGTCGTATAAGAGATAATTAACTCTTTAGCCTGTATAGAAAAGTTAATGAACTCTCTTGTACAGTAAGGTTATATAGTGACCGTATAAGTGAGTTGGTTAACTTTTAAGCCTGTACAGAACAGAATAAAAACACTCTTATACAGCAAGGTGGTATAGTCACCGTATAAGATAGTTGGTTAACTTTTAAGCCTGTATAGTAGAGAATAAAAACACTCTTGTGCAGCAAAGCGGTATAGTAGCCATATAAGAGTGTTGATTAACTCTTAAGCCTGTACAACGTTAACAACCCATTACGTCCCCACTGCAGGGGCACGGGTCTCTTCCCATAACTCGGGAAGGATTAGGCCATACTCCACACACGGGGGCCAAGTCCGGATTGGTGGAGGTTGTGGGGCTAGTGGCCAACCCCAGTGTCAGAAGTTTTCAAGCCGCCTATAAGACCTCTGACATGGCTTAACGACTGCTAGCGATAGCAGCCGGCACCAACGGCTTAACGTGCCTTGCGAAGCACGGAAACGGTCGAGATAAATGCCACTAACAGTCAGACCCATCCAGGTTATGACCGTGTCTGTAGTCAGTTAACCTGCGTGATCGATGCGACCACGCAAGCCGCACTGAGCCACGACCGCTTCAGCCTGTACAAAAGAGAATAAAATCACTATTGTACAGTAAAGTGTTATAATGACTTTATAAGAAAGTTGGTTAACTCTCAAGCCTGTACAGAAGAGAACAAAATCTCTCTTGTACTTGTATAGCAAGGTGGTATAGTGACTGTATAAGAGAGTTGTTTAACTTTTAAGCCTATAAAGATGAGAAAGAAAACACTCCTGTACAGCAAGGCTATAAAATGACTGTACAAGAGAGTTGACTAACTGTGTAGCATGTATATAAGATACAACAAACAACCCTTAACTCCCTAGGTGATATAGTCGCCTATATAGTATCAACGATAATGTCTAAGGAGTTACAAGAGCGTATAATAGCGCTTTTGTGCGGGTTTTCGATCTAATATAGAGTTAAGAATATAATTTAAAGCACTGTCGGAGATACTAGGTTATATTATGCAGTCTGCAGCGTTACAGGTGGTTTCAAACACGTTTCTGTAGCACTCACGGTACGGTACGTATCCATAGTGGTATTAAAGGAGTATGAAACTTTATTATACCTGCCTAGGTGTCACAGTGGCGACCATTACAGGTATTTTATTCTTGAAGGAGTTAATTTACTCTGTTATACGACGGCTGTAGATGCTAACACTGTAAATATGGAGATCAGTAGCGCTTTCTTACAGCTTAAACAGTTATAATGGCTACAGTGAACACCTTAGGCTCTTGAACGAGCCGCCATTATAGGTTATGAAGTAGGAATAATTTGCGTTGATAATAAATCTTTTTTCTTAACTATTTAGATGTCATGACTTACAAAACGAACATTAATCTTGATTGCAAAACCCATAACAATCTATCGCAAATCACACAAGGACGCTAAAAGAAAAAAGCAAATTGCTCATAAATAAATATTCACTTAATTTGATGGTTTATCCACGATTTCTGAAGGCGCATAAAAAAACTGCAAAAATATATGCCTAAACAGTAAACTTACATTCGCACTAATACCTGACGTAAATAAGTAAAAAAAGCATCACTACCGTCGTATTTCTTTTATATTCATCCAGCGACAGACATTATTCACATAACTTATGCACAGTATATTTCTGTCATACAGCGATAATAAAATTAATATAAAATTTCAGATCTAAATCAGAGTTACGACAAGCGTCGTAACCAGTAAAAACTGCACAATGATACCACAAGAGCTTCTTATAGCGCTTTTAACGACCACTATCACCACTATACGATGACTCTAGCACTCAAGGTGGTACACTGACGCTACCACTTTCGCCATTATACGGCGACTGTACCACTCAAGGTGGTATAATTTGTAGCCCTTTTAGGTAGTACAGAAGCGTTATAGCAGGATATAACACTACTGTAGCGCTTACCACTGTCGCCTATAGAGTTAGTGAGATCTGTTGTAGAGCTACTATAGCTCTCCTTATAGCGCTTGTGTGCTACTTGGGATATCGATCAAGTTTGACTTACATTATTATTTTAGAATCTTTACTGACTGACTCGGTGGGTGGCTCAGTGGTTAGTGCTCCTGGCTACTGATCCGAGAGTCGTGGCTTCGATCCCCACCCACAGCAAACATTTCTGTGATGAGCAGATTTGTTTGCTCTGTATCTGGGTGTATAATATCTATTTTTGTATGTATTTAAACGTATATGTGTATGTATATCAATCTCTGGTTCCTATAATACAGGGAATCCTAGTTTGGAGCCGGAGGACCGTGTGTGATTTGTCCCGGATATTTATTTATTATTACTTATTTATTTACAAAAAAACTGTTACTTAATGAATTTCAAAAACTATTTACCTATGTGACATCTTGTTTTTTGCACGAATTCTAGTGCTAACGGCCTTGGCTGATCAAATACGATTATGCAGTTTTTATTATATCTTATATGATGTTTAACTAAAAACCGGAAAATGGTAGATGCATTAAAAACTGCGACTGTTTTACCTTGCTACTTAAAAATCTTTCTACAATACAATAAACCTAACATGTTAAAAGAGGAATGCTTTTGAGTTTTTAATGTTTTGGTTTAAAAAGTTGTGAATCAATGTTCATTTCCGCAGATTTAAAAAATGCTGGTCTAAACATTGTCATCCGATTTCCTTCATTCATTGTCTGAATAGCCATTATCATTTTACTAATGTAAAAGGTGGCTAGTCCGCTCGCTTCACAACAGGAGGTTCGATTCCCAGCGAGGATCAATCTTTGTAGGACTCGGTTTGGTTGATGATAGGGTAACAATAAAAATAAACAATAAAAAATAATAAAAAACTTAATTCAAATTAAAAAAAAAAAATGTTTGGAGCGAGGCGATCGAAGTCCGGTTGCCAAACAGAAGAGGCCTACATATATTTTATTTAAATTAGTAATACATAACTGTCTAGTTGTAACCGTTATTAAATAAATAAATATAAATGTATGTAATTTTTATGAAGTTTTTTTTTGTTTCTTGAGCAAGGTTTTAAGTTTCACGAGTACATAATAATAAATAATAATATAATAAATTTCTTTATTTCAGACAAAGTAGTCCATGATATGTGTTAGTAACAGTAGGTACTTAAAACTATGTTAGTGTGGCAGTTATAATTTTAATAATTAGTTAAACAAATAATATTATGAAATTTAATTTACCGCTTTTCGTGAAAAATAACACGCTGTACCTTTACAAAGATTAGTCAGTTAGCAGTCTGCTAAATTTAGCAAAACTACACACATAACCTTCATATGGAAATTATAAAATAACTGTAGTGTGTGTCGGACCACATCGAGAGAAGGGTTCCGCGCATGCTCCAAATGTTCCACAACCACAACTGGAGAACAAGTCCGACTTTGCTATATTTTGTTTTATTGCAATAAAGAGAGACGTACCACACGTAAACTACCACTTGTTGTTTTTGTGAATTTTTGTGAATGTTTAACTATATTATGATAAGGGGGTCTTGGAAATCGTGAAAACCTAGTCTTTATTTTTTTAAGAAACTCACTCTGATTTTAATATAAAATAATATTTTATTTTATATAATATTTTTATTTTAATAAATTTTACATCTGTAATCGGATCCCGTGTCACTTTATAAAAAAACTGAACTGAAATCGTAATTTACGTACGTATTTTAGCTAAAACAAGTCATTCAGTTCGTTCCATAATATGATAACTCTCGCTTTGAAAATATCCTTGCAGTATCCAGATATCGGATCCTTACCTATACGTATCGATTATAGTAAACTTTCAATAAAACAAATGAAATATAAAAATGTTTGTTAAACAAGTTTGAGTAGGTAATCCTTAAGATGAGCTTGTACGAAAATTACGTTTTTTTCGAACACGTTGACTTAAAACTGTAGAAATTGCATGTCTGAAAAGCATAACACTTATTTTTGAATATATTACCTGTGACCGTATACACGCCATCCAAAACACAATTCAACGATTTCGGCTCGATAAAAAAAAACAACAAAGTTGCCGACCGGCACTTAAAAAACAGTTGCCAATGTCTAGCATAATAAATAAATCAAAAGAAAAATAAAATAAAATGTATAACTAACAATATTGGTTTCAAAGATATGAAGGAAACTACGCCATTAGTTTGAACACTTTCATTCAGAAAGAAAAACCTAAAACGTAAAAATTTCGCGGGGCGCACGTGGATGGGACTTGCGTTCAGTACTGCGCAAATTAATGCGCAGTAGCGTAGTAGGTACAACCTCGGCTTAAGGCGCTAAGTATAGCCAAATCGCAATATTCAATTCAAATTCTTGAAATAATGGTTAAAGCTATCACCATGGAAAAAATATATAACATACTTCAAACAATGAAAAACAAATTGTCTTGAACAGAATCATACAAATCACAAAAACTTTGATGAAAAAAATATCCTGTAGACCCTGTATTTTGCATTAATTGCAAATTCTCTCGGAAACACAATATTTGTTTATGTTGAAACCAACACACAAAAATCGGCTATTTTAATACCTTCAATTTATCTTGAAAGGTTTTTTTTAACTTATTTGAAAGCCAAGAAAAGTAATAAAAACATCGAAATCTCGAGAATTTTGCGTTTGGCCTTGACGTAACCGCTGCGATGGTACCCACACTGATCTGAACTTAAAATGAGTAGGGCGTTACGGTCGATATTATATTGTCATGCATCAACCTGCTCAGATTGAGTGTACTTCACGCCTTAAGTAAGCATAACTTATATCGCTCTGCCTGGCTCTACTGTGACAGACTATGACGAAAAGACTGAGTAAAGTTAATTTTTGTTATTTTGTTGGACTGCGGAACCCAAAAAAACTTGTAGAGTTAGGAATCAGGAAATACGAGTAGGTACTGCAACTTTAAATGATAATATATTAATTTATGTAGCAGAAATAAAGATGTATGTAACGTAATGAATGACATACATTATTTTATCTGCACTCGCGAGCACAGTATACGACTGCGTAAAATATTTATTTAATTTTAGGAATTATCACAGACTTGCACCCCGCTAAAACGAAGAATAAAAAAACTCTTTTATTTCTTATGATTATGATAAATGGCTGTAAAATAGTATAGTAATACTAGTGGCACTTTAAACGCTGTCTTACAAATTTAAGAATTTGGGAGTTTAGTAAGTCTCGATAATCCTCATTATTGCAAATGTCTTGAGGATCGTCAAAGAAATTAGGTGCTTACTTCTCTTTGAATGCTTTGTGATGATTCATAGGTAGATAGTGTCAAGAAAGTGGCGAGCGGTGCAACCTGCAGCGTGACTGCAAGGACTTACTGAGTCTTGGAAAATAAAAATAGGTAAAACGAGATTTAGATCTAAATCTACAGTAAAAAAATCAGTGAAGCCACTGAATTATTTCAATACATGTATACGGAATGATTAGAATGTTTATTGCAATTTTTTGAGAAGATGACAGGTCCAGATAATCTCCGTGAATAATATCACGAGCCTGGCTATCTCCAGAAAGTATTTATATGTATAATTACTAAATAAACATGACTTAGCGATCTTATACTTTTACATCTCTAAAGCCTTCGACTATGTGTATCATGATCTGGTTCTGTCTAAACTTGAAATATAACGGTATAAACTAGAATATAATCCTGCTTTAACTCAATTTACATTCTATAATAATAAATAACGGATCTCAACATACCGAACAGACTGAACGAAAACTTCAAACTTTCTCATCTCGCCCAGGGTTTACATATAACAGTGCTGGCGTTTCTCATGGGTGCATACTAGGCCCCATTTTCTTATGATTTACATATGTTAATAACTATTTACCAGAAGTGATCAATCATAATATGATATTTGTGTAGTATGTAGTTTTGATATCAAATTCAAATACAAACATAAAAAATGAAATCGTATGTTGGTACGTTGTTGATATAAATAATGCTTTAAAACAAATTTGTAACTATTTCGGGAGTATATGAATATTCCTTTGCCGTTTCCAATTTATAAAATACGCATGAAACGAGGTAGACGAAACCAGGAGTTTTTTTTTTCTTTATAAATCAACATATTTCATATTTTAGTTTATCTACTGTACTTTTATAGTTGTAGTCTTTTATACTTATCTCCAATCTTGATGCTTTTATCGGCGATCGGCAACTACCTAGTTCCCATCACATTAAAGCAAGGTCGCCGCACTTTGCATTTGGCTGTTGCAAAATTGTAATACTAATAATATATTAGTGCAAAAAAAGAATTTATTTATTAGTTACTTGTGTGTGTAGCTAGAATTAGGCAATTTGTCCTTTAACGTACGTTTAACTTTAACCAAACGTTGATATGTGTATAAAATAACCATTATAGTTTAGGCATTTTGCAATATTACATTTTATACTACAAGATTTATAATAGTAAGTTAAAATCGTTATCCTTATACCGGGTTAAGGGACAGGTTTCCGAAAACTTTAAGGGCTTCCTCAGTAGATGAAACCGAACAACTTTCCACAATAATTTTTATTCAGGAAACGAAAAAAAAAATCGGCTTCTCCATACAAACTGTCCAATCAAGTTTATAATTTTGTATGGAGAAGCAGATTTTTTTTTCGTTTCCTGAAAAAATATCTTGTGGAAAGTTGTTCAGTTTCGTCTATTGAGCAAGCCCTTAAAGTTTTCGGAAACCTGTCCCTTACCCTGTATATTAATATAATAGAAACTTAAAAAAACTGACTAGCACAATTTAACCGTGATATCCACAAGATATAGGCGGCGGTTGCCAATCTGGACTTGGCGCCCGTAGTGGAGTATATGACCCTACGAGCACTTATTGACCTAACCTTCGCAGGTCGCGAGGCATGTCAAACACATAAATTTAAGCACTTTTATGTCGACAGTACAAGTTGAAAACAATAGAAAAAATAACAAAAAGAAATGTGATCTTTATCGTATTTAGGGAATAACCCTGGGAAGAGACCCGTGACCCTGCAGTGGGGACGATATAGGTTATTTTAACGTAACGTATGTTATAAGTAGGTATTACACTTACAAACAATTCGCAAAAATCTTACTTCAAAAGTTGGCTTCACAATCCTTTTTGGTCTGCACAATAAAAATAGGTTAACCTATTCAGACAATGCATAAATGTACGGCATAGTCTAATCTATACTTTCGTTACTCATTGTAGCGTCATCATAGACAAAGAACCAACGCACAGACTCTTAAAACAATGAATGACCTACGCAACAGACGACAGAACGTGATTCGAATCCTAGAAGAGCAAACAAACTTATTATTTGCCTATCTAAACTCAATCGGCGTTCCGGTTAGCACCTTACTACTTTGTAATAAGCGTGGGATCGCGTGAATACCGATTTTGGAAGCTGCGTCAGTAAACTGGCATAGGTGGTAAATTATGATACAAAGTGCTTTAGTTTTTGACGAAACTGCGACGGCTTACCCAACTGCCCAAGCGGTGAATAATGTGTTTCAAGTATATGTATACATGATGTAAAAACCTCCCGCAAACTTTTACAAGCTGTTCTACTCATGAATGAAGCTGACATACCTACTACACATAAAGAACCACTTTTCTATTCTTTTTGTTCTCGTGTGGCACATTTAACCGTTCTATCCTCAAGGTATATGTAGATGGCGGTTGCCTGGTGTTGTATTTAACATCACCCGTGTTCACATGCAAGGCATTTAGATTTACACCTACCTACGGACGTGTGCAACGTGTCCATCATACACATCTATAAATCAGATGTGCAGGTTTCCTCACGATGTTTTCCTTCACAGTTAAAGCAGTCGGTATGAAAACGTAAGTTTTGAAAAATTCATTGGTGCACTGGCCAGAATTTGAATGAACCCGAGACCTCTGATTAGGAGGACGGACTCCCTTCCCGCTGCGTATTTCTATACATTTTTATATCAACTACTTTTCTAAAGAGTGTAAAAAGAACTTCAAAAATTTTATCATCTGAACTTACTACAGCAAAATGATTTTCTCTGTTCCAATTTCGAATCCCCAGTCTCGCACGGCGCGCACTGATTGGCCAGCGAGCACTTGACGTCACCACACTCGGCGCTCTCAACCGCGTTTCCACCAATCAGGGAGTTTAGCGAATCGCTGGCTGAGTCTGATTGGTCAGTTTCGGCGCAAGGAGACTCTATTTCCGGCGTTTTGATCTCTTCCGGCCTTGGAGGCATTTTGGGATTGATTTTTCTGTAAACAAAAAGATTATTTGGAGTCGCATATGATAAAAAACTTAAAAAAACCGAACCACCTGCGTTATTGTATTACAAACATACATTACAATTTCGCGCCATTGTTTACTACATAGACATTCATGTTTGTACACATGTAAATGTGTGCGTGATGTACTGGGGTTGAATCGAGATTCAATTTAGCCCTCATTGTCTTTATTGTTAGCTAGCATTTTACAAATAAATTGATGGCTGCATATACCAGACAAAGCTGTATAGCCTTAGGAGCCTTAAGCTCTTGCCTTAAAAAAATAAAATTGTCTTTGGTTATTATACTGTGCTTTGGTTTGCCAACCCCTTGACAAATGGTCACACATCGATCACACAGGGGGGGTGAGGTATCATTCAGAGAGCGGCAGGGAGTGTCCGTACTGTATAATGTCCTTATACTGTGATCTATAACTTGAGAAATTATTGGTTCCCCATACAAACTTTCATACCCTATTTCACCACCTTCAAGTCCTATTTCCTTCTCCAACAAGGTCCCATCTCTATACCAAAATTCATCAAAATTAGTTCAGCGGTTTAGGCGTGAAAACGTAACAGACAGACAGACAAAGTTACTTTCGTATTTATAATAATAATTATTAAAAATAATAATAAAATAATAATATTAGGATTACGAAGTTAGGATTATTAGGATTGTTCTCTAAATAAATAGCTGATTTATTGAAAATATTGAAATCAAAGAAAAAACTTATCCGTTTGTATTTTCATTAACGTGTAAAAATGAAACTTTTTGAAATCACATATTTATTTAAATTCATAATTATTAAACAAACTACTATACTGTATAATAATCGTCGTCGTTTTTGACATTTGATAAAAAGTAACTCGTTTGACTAGAACTCGACTACCGGATTATTTTGGCTGCAACTTCCTTGAAAATGGTTTTTAGGGTTCCGTAGCCAAATGGCATAAAACGGAACCCTTGTGGATTCGTCATGTCTGTCTGTCTGTCTGTCTGTCTGTCCGTATGTCACAGCCTCTTTTTTCCGAAACTATAAGAACTATACTGTTGAAACTTTAAGTAGATATATTTTGTGAACCGCATTAAGATTTTCACACAAAAATAGAAAAAAAAAAACAATAAATTTTGGGGATTCCCCATACTTAGAACTGAAACCCAAAATTTTTTTTTCATCAAACCTATACGTGTGGTGTAGGGTATCTATGGATAGGTCTTCAAAAATGATATTGAGGTTTCTAATATAATTTTTTTCTAAACCGAATAGTTTGCGCGAGAGACACTTCCAAAGTGGTAAAATGTGTGCCCCCCCCCCCCCTGTAACTTCTAAAATAAGAGAATGATAAAACTAGAAAAAATATATGATGTACATTACCATGCAAACTTCCACCGAAAATTGGTTTGAACGAGATCTAGCAAGTAGTTTTTTTAATACGTCATAAATCGTAAACCTTTCATTTACTCAACTCAAATATAAAAAATATAGAGTTCAAGACATGTGTGATTATGAATTTATACGGAACCCTTTGTGCGCGAGTCCGACTCGCACTAGGCCGGTTTTTAAATTTTTAGAACTCGCTTTAAAATTACATAGTGGTATTTTACTTGCATAAAAATGCCATAAAAATAGCTAGTTCCCTATTGCGTCGGGGAATCTTGGTAAGCTCGCTTCCACTTTCGGCATCATCATCACTTACCACCAGGTGAGATGATGCCAAGGCCTTACAATTGTGGATAAGCAAAAAACCATGTCTATACAGATTGTAACAAAAAAGCGGACAAGTGCGAGTCGGACTCGCCCATGAAGGGTTCCGTAGCAGCAAGTAACATAATATAAAAGTTCTTGTAGTTCATTGTAGGTAAATTGCGGTTTACGATTTATGACGTATTAAAAAAAACTACTTACTAGATCTCGTTCAAACCAATTTTCTTACCAAGTTTCAACAGTATAGTTCTTATAGTTTCGGAAAAAAGTGGCTGTGACATACGGACGGACAGACAGACAGACAGACAAACATGACGAATCCATAAGGGTTCCGTTTTTTGCCATTTGGCTACGGAACCCTAAAAAAGGTGCGATGATACTTCAAGGTGGGCTTCTACTTGATGAATGATAGAAGCCCACCTAAAAATATCACCACACTTTTTGTTACATCCGTATATCTAAAAACTCAAAAACAGCCAAACTCTCCGTCTGTTCAAGTCATTAAAAAAAAAAAGTTTATTATCAAAACACATGAGAACAGCAAATTATTTTACAGAGATCCCACACTAGGCTAGGCCTGTTTCGTGGCGATCAATTATACGATTAACAAATGATTCGTTAAAAGTAAAAGTTTAGGTTTTGTTTTTATTAGCACTTAGCTTTTAGTAAGTGCTTGGTAACTACCTAGCTAGGTCATATCATAGCCGTTCAGTGAGCGGCTAATATCCTTGGGTGTACCTATGACTTTAGCCACCCAGATACGTTACACCGCGGTTTAGGTCTAGCCTAGGGCAATGACTTAGCTAGAGCCTAGGTCAACCATTAATTGGGCGTTTGTAGGTAGGAGTTTACACCGTCTCCACAAAAAAATTGTAGACTGTATAATGTAAGTAAGTAATACATATGTATTTTACATCGGTATTTTATATTGATTATTTTAGTTTCGATATGGGGCTCAACTTAAAAAATATATATATATATATTTATGGAATCCTCATAGAAACTGATCGACAAAAAAATATGTAAGGGCAGAGTAAAAATAATCCCCCAATTTTAGTATTTACTTATTTTGTAGAATTTTTCAAAACATCAACTTACGATTTTTTTATAATTAGATTTCTTGAATTTTTTTTTAAATCATTGTGTATGTAATGTAGATCATCATATATGTGGCATTTACCAGTACGCTTCAATTGCCCATCTCAGCAATTAATTAGGTACGAGAACAATAATCGAAGACAACCAGTGCGCTGTCACATTAATTTCAATGTATCGATGCTGACTTATCATTTTGACCCGAATAAGGAGTTGCTCCATTTGCCTACTTCCAATCAGTCTGTTTCTTTATTTTCAGCGATGTTGCCCATAAGCAATCAGTTATGAAATATCTTTGATGGGTCCACAGGCAATCATCATCATCAGCCAAAAGACGTCCACTGCTGGACAAAGGCCTCCCCAAAGGATTGCCACATCGACCGGTCCTGCGCTGCCCGCATCCAGTGGTTTCCGGCAACCTTATCAGGTCCTCTGTCCACCGAGTGGGAGGCCTGCCTACACTGCGTTTTCCGGTGCGCGGTCGCCACTCGAGAACTTTACTGCCCCAACGGCCATCTGTTCTAAGAGCTATGTGGCCCGCCCACTGCCATGCCACTTCAGTTAACTAACACAGGCAATAGAGTGTAACAAAATAGCCAAATAGGTGTAAGACTGGAAACTAGGGCTTCTATTTCTAGGCCATAATGGACAAGTTCTGGTCTAAGATTTTACAAAATAAAAAAGCATCTTTTATAAAATTTTGACGTAATCACAAAAAAAATTATCGTACAATTTGATCACTCCGCTAATTATACTTACTTTGATAACCCTTATAATAAGGATTTCGTTCAGGTGGGGGGGGGGGGGGGGCAAATTTTATGTGTACCTTTATTTATGAAGCGGACGGTGGTATTAACTATTAATATAAAAAGTCGCGAGCGTAGCGAGCGCGAATTTTTTTGAATACTTTTTTGCTGAAGTTTTAGTACTTCGGTCAGGCTTCAGTTTAATTGCCCCCCCCCCCCCCCCCCACCTAGATCCGCGCCTGTCCCTGCTTCGGTAAAAAAAAACTGATTAAAATACCTACCGTGAGAAATAGAACAAATGATTCCAACATTTCGCAAGGTCTGCTATTGTCATATTTGGGAGTCTCTATTGTGAAGATGATCTTTGACTACATTGTATATTGTTTACATCACAACTCCAATTTTAAGGGCACACAATGAGGGCCGATTTACACATCCATGAGTGTATACTCATTTTGTATATTCATGTATACATATAAATATACCTACAGGATATTAAAAAAGTGCATCGAGATTTTAAGGGGTTACTCAGAATCAAGTATAGAATACAGGAAAAATATTGAAAAAATCCGATCTACAATTTTTTTTTTCCTTTTTCATAAATTCTTCATTCAGAAAACTGAAAAAAATAATTGTGCATCGGATTTTTCAATAATTTTCCTGTATTTTATACTTGATTTTGAGTAACCCCTTAAAATTTCAAACGCACTTTTTTAACAACTTGTATTGTGCCTTCTTTGAAAAACCCAAGTTAAGGTGATATGAGGGGCGAGCTAAATAGACAGAAATCTGTCAATGGAGTAAATGGCAGCATCAAAAATAAAGAATTATGAAATACTGTCCTCTTAACAGTGCTCTCTAAACACAGCAGAAAACGCTGTGTAGGTTAGCCTCCCATTCGGTGGACCGATGACCTGGTGGAAGGTTGCAGGAAGCCGCTGGATGCGGGCAACGCGGTACCGGTCAGTGTGGAAATCCTCGGGGAAAGTCTTTGTCCAGCAGTGGACGTCTATAGGCTGCTGGTTCTCTAAACAACCTTATTATTGAAATCGCAAAAAAGTATATAATATTTGTATTTTTTTAAATGATTATGGATAAAACTAATAAAATAATGACGTAAGTGTAAGTACAATATAAGCGGAGTGTGAAGACACGTCGAGTCCAAAAGATTTCATAGAAAAAAGAGTTTGGATTTATTTTGCGACAAGCTGATGTCTTGGATTTGTTTCTTACTGCAGAAATAATATTTTTTATAACGAAAGTTTCGACTCTCACGATAAAAATATGACAGTCTTGACAAAAAAAATATTTGTCAAAAAAATTCATCTTACTTCATGTGAACAATGCTAATTTGCTTTCATTTTGGATGTTCATTTCACAAATAAGTATTTTCTAATCTGAATGCCTGCCTCCCTCAAACAACTATATTCGGTTTTAATTAATTTCTCGAGCATTTTCTGTTGTTTTCACACCTAAATTTTAACCTCATTTTCCTTAACTACGTTACACTTACACAACATCTCTTAACTAACGATAGGAATCAATTTAATTAAAAACCATAGTCTCTTTTCTTCTCTTTTTTTTATCAACCGACTTTAAAAAAAGGAGGAGGTTCTCAATTCGTCGGAATCTTTTTTTTTATTATATTTTTGTTTTTATGTATGTTCACCGATTACTCGAAGACGCCTGAACCGATTTCGAAAATTCTTTTTTTGTTTGAAAGGGTATACTTCACAGGTGGTCCCATATAAATTTTATCGAAATCGATTCAGCGGTTTTTGAGAAAATCAACAAAACATAGCAAAATTGGAGTTGTTGCGATTGAAGTCGGTTGTTTTTAACGTATTCAGCGTGGTCAATTATCGGAGCTTCTAACCCTTGTACTAAAGGGTACCAACCTTTAGTTGTCAATTCAAAACCATGATCTCAGTCAGACTGACATAATTCACACCTAACAGTTAAAACTTGGAGACGCCATAATATTATTACATATTCTGACGCTCTATGAGTCCCCTTGACCCAGTGGAGGTGCGCGCACGCCGGCCGGATGCTGAGGTCGCCGGTTCGAGACGCGATCTTATGTGTTTAAAAAATGCATTGGTTATTAAATAGTTAGTATTTACATACACAATAGCCATAGTCGTACGTAGACATTTTTAGGCCTTTATGTATGCGCTTTATAATAAAGCTTTTATCCAGAAGAAGACTTTTTCGAAGTTTTCTGTATCGTCTGGTACTAAATAAAAAGAAATGTATACAGAATTATTAACAAAGTATTAAGTTATATTTATATAGTTAAGCTATGTCGGAGGTCTTATAGGAGGCTTGAAAACTTCTGACACTGGGGTTAGCCGCTAGCCCCACAACCTCCACCAATCCGGACTTGTTCCCCATGTGTGGAGTATGGCCTAATCTTCCCGACCTATGGGAAGAGACCCATGCCCCAATAATTATGTCACTGATCTACTGTGTGTAGGGTCCTTTTGAAATGACAAAAAAACGCAACCGTAAGTTGTTCAGTTTCAGAAGTAGAAGCCGTGGTTCTTTTTTTCGGGTATTCCTTAATTCCCCAAGGAAACCCTTGAACTAATTGAACTAATATATGCAGGTACCCCCCTGCATATTTTTTTATTAAATTGGAAATTAATTTAGTTCAATTCCGGTAGTTGACTGCTAGTCATTTGAGTTACTTTTTATCAAATGTCAAAAACGGAATTTTGTTCTAAAAATGTTTGAAATTTTGTACGATGACGTCATTGTACAAAATAGTAGTTTGCATACTTATTAGGTAATTTTTATTAATTTTTATTTGAAGTTTAATTAAAATTAAAGTGATTAAGTTTTTCAATAATTTTTATTAAAGAGCTATTTAGTCAATAATATTTCGTAATTTATTTTTCATGCAGTCAACTCCCGGAATATCAGTATCTCATACATGGTACCATTTGATCAATATATGTTTCACTTACATATTAATTACTTGCGTAGACAATTTATATATTTTTAAATATGTTACATATTTGTTAACGCTTACGAAAAAAGCCTCGATTCAAATTCAAATAAATTTTGTGAAGAGGTAATGGAAGTCCAAGGCTTAGAGCTAATTGAATGTATTTTCGATACTTGACTTTCAATGTTACTTCAGTATTTATATGTAATGCAGTTATTACCCGACTACGTTTTATTCTAAAACTAAACCACCTTAATAAAAACATACTGACCTTTACACAAAATTTAACACATCAATTAACTAAACATTCACTTTAGAACTCTTCAAACACAGATTGTAACTTTATTTTTAGGCATTCTAAAACTTGCTGCCTTTGCGTCTAACTTTAAACTTAAAAAATAACTCTAATTTTTCTTTTTTTTTCGAACCGAGAAAGGAGCTCGCACACGAAAAACTTTTTAAAAGTTCGAAATTACGCGCGCGTTCGTTTCGTCGCGAGACCGCGTCAAGCACCGCACCGCGGCGCGTTCGGTTACGAAATAAACTTTTATACGGTAACCTTAAGCCGTTCGGTTGCCATCCACGGCCTTACTGACATCCAATAATAATAAATACATAATAGTAAATCACAGATGCACAGCTCATTATATGTAATGAGTGTTTAAAAGGTAGTGACTCTAATTAAACTGAGGCTTCTACTTACGCAGCCTTGCCCGAGACACGAAGACTAGAAAATTCTCGAAGAAAATTGTGAACTTCCCTAGCAAGTCGTTATGCTGATAAGCCCCCTTACAATGGGAGGTCCAAAATTTTGAGAGTTATCCTATGAGTTCTTTTACAATTCGTATGAGTAGAATTTCTACTCATGTTTCTAAAAACAAAAACAATTTTAATTACGAGTATTAAAATACAACATATTAATATATATTTACAACCTTATATCTAACTAGATAAACCAGTCAAATAGGTACTTCGTTAAACCTTGCACTAGTTGCACTAAATAGACTAAACTCTTAGTAAATACTTAAATGCCACTTGTGGTTTGTATTTATAAATTAATACCAGTTTAGAATACCAGTTAAGAAGTAACTAATAGGACTAATGTTTGTTATATTTTTAGTTAAAATGGGAGTCACTGCCCTGAGTTTCAATGTTAAAAGCTTTTGAGGGCAAATATTGCACCAAGTTAGTCATACTAGTGTGAGGTCCAAGGGTCGCCTGCCTACCGGGAAGGGGTTAGATGGAACAACGGGGAAATACAACAAATTGTTCACTTTCTCACCTTTAATGGGCTCCTGCGTTGGACCCTGTTAGTTAACAGACTAATTTTAAAAAAATGCTTTCAATTCAATTCTTTATTGGTAATAAAAACATTACAGTTATGAAAAAATTAAATAAAAAGATGTTATGTCGCTGAAGCTGCCAACGATTTCAAATGTTTCAAAATAGGATCAAAAATAAATTATGAATATATTATCGTTCACCAAAATGCAATAAATATAGGCATGCTGCAGGAACATGCATATTTTCATATATTTGTAAATCAAGTGCTTAATTCGTCCCTCGCAAGACTAACTCTCCTATCTCATAACCTTGATTATTTGAGTTTGGACTTTATCTAATTGAAATAGGGTTGTTTTTAAAAACTTACGAAAAATGAGATATGAGAGTTAGTCGTGCGTGGGATGAATTTTCATCCAAATCTAATCGATTTACTTTTATCCTGAAAACTCATATCCGCGCTTACACTCTCAACGACAGAGATAAAAAACTATATCCACGCGGGCGGCGTCGCGGGCAAAGCTAGTAATAAATAAATAGATCCTATGTATGTTATTCGTAATTTAATTAAGTAATTAGAAAAAACAGGTCCTTTAAATAATTATTTCATCACACCAATACACGCAATTACCTCTCAACAGAATTCGTAAACTGAATTAGATTAATCAAAGTCTGTCACAAGTTCAAGTTTAATTTACCCAACTGTACGACAAGTCAGGTTATGTAATAGACTGGGCCATGAAGGCTCTTGCTAGTAACCCTTAGTCTAGAATTTTAAGTCAAGCTATTTCCGAACCGATACGACATTCAAACCTTCAAGAAAAGAGCGTACTCCCAAATCAAAGGTCGGCAACGCACTTGTGACTCCTCTGGTGTTGCGGGTGTCTATGGGCGGCGTTAATCGCTTACCATCAGATGATCCGTCTGCTCGTTTGCCACCTCTGCCATAAAAAAAAATAACAAACGTTTAAACGTTAAGTGTTTGTCGTACCAACCATAATTAGTGGTTAAATAAGCAAGGTGCGACTAGTCAACTGACTAGCGCCAATTTTGCCACAGCCATTCAGCCAGCAATGGTACTTCCCATTGCTCGCTCTACGGCTGTGGCAAAATTGGCACTAGTCATTAACAACCTCGACTTATTCGTGAACTCGCTAAAGGATAAATATATGTACAGTCAGCTACAAAAAGTTTTATTAAATTGAATATACCCACATTAGAAGTGCCATTTATTTGTATAATTTTTTCTTTAAAATAAAACAATATATTGATTTTGAGATAGATATGTATATATATTATAAATCAACATTATGATTATTAACATGACAATAATATAAAACTGGTAATTTAACTAATTATTATAAAAATATCACAAATATTAAATAAAAAAACACAAAAAACTAACAATAAAACAAATTCTCATTTGCTTTATTAGATACTAACCTATTATAGGTCGGTTTTTTGCTTGGAACTAATGTCTGGTAACGAATCGTACGGCAAATATTTAAAACTGATACTAATCAATACGAAAGAAAAATGCACGTGGTATTTATGTACTATGGAATGACTCAAATATAAAATATTAATAATTAATTTAGCTTACATTTTAAATCGTTTAAATTTACCCCCACAATTCATAAAAATCACTAAAAACTTCCACATTATAATACTTTTCACTAGACCATTCTTGAATACAATAAAAAAATTGAATGTGATGCACTGTACACGGCAGATTAGCATAAGTAAGACTGACTTCACTAAAAAAACAATGACGTCTCAACGGGTTTGCAATAAGAATTAGAAAGAGATAGCGCTATCATAGCAAAGGTATCCGCACGGGCGTCGTCGGCAAAAGAGATAGCATGCTTGGGTATCATGCATGCGTCATCGGCGGCGCCATCCCCTTCGCCTCATTTTGCATCTCCTATATTTATCGTATCCCGAAATCAATGTAGATAGTCGGTTGGTATTTAACCGGATCAGCCAGTGCGGGCAAAGCCGCGGGAAATAGTTTTGTATAGTTTTTGGCTTTAATCCTTTTTTATCTGACTGTACTTATAACTCTTAGCGAGTTGACGACGAAAACAATAGGCAAAATTGGAAGGTGCCAACTCGCTAGCTGTAGCAAGTTTATGGCTAGCGAGTTGACGAATAAGTCATTGTCCCCATAACTAAGGCAGGGGTTTTCCTTACCTCAGAAAGGTTAGGTCATAGGTACTCTTCTTTTTTTTTCATGGCAGAGGTGGCAACCGAGCAGACGGATCACCTGATGGTAAGCGATTACCGCCGCCCATAGACACCCGCAACACCAGAGGAGTCACAAGTGCGTTGCCGGCCTTGGATTTCTCCACATAGGATTGGGGGAGGCCATCCCTAATGCCAGACTTTTAAACCGCCTCCATGGTCTAGTGGCAAGACCGCTCGCTTCACAAAAGGAGGTCGCGGGTTCGATTCCCAGCGGGGTCCAACTTTGTAGGACTCGGTTTGGTTGGAAGGCAATTGTGGATAAAAAAACGCCTATAATTCCTCTGACATAGCTTAACGACTACCAGGCAACCACCGTCTACACCTTGTGGATAGCACGATTACCTAATTGTACCTAATCTACGAAACTAGAGGTACCTGATGGAACGAGCATAAATTAGCGCTTGATCATTGTCCAAGAACTACACTCTATCAAAAAAATTGCTATTATATGTGTATATATTTTTTTAATTTGATCCTTCATTCTAATTTGACCTGTCGTTGTTTAACAAAAGATTGTATGACTGGTTAATAGATTAAAATTTTTATGATGTAAAAGACTTAATTAATAAATGATGTAAATATGATAGTGATAAATAATAAGATAATGTAATGTTTAAATGTGTGTAATAATAATAATAAAATATATTATATCATAGCAATAATGTATCGAAAATTAAAATGACATTTTACATTCTTTTAAATAATAATTATAATATTTGTAAAATTTGCATGCTAAGTAACTGGAAGTGTTAGCTAAACAGATGAGATTTTGCTTATTTTATGTTGTCTTAAATGTACCTGTTTTTATGCAAATAAAGAATCTTGAATCTTACCTGTAGTTTTCACTAATCATATTAAAACAACTTTTACGACTTACTAAGCTGAAATCGCAGAGAAATACAGAATGATCACGTGAGTTAAAAAAAATTGTTTGCAATTACTAGTCTTTTTTACCCTCAGTTGGTAAGCCTTTGGCATGATCTCACCTGATGGGAAGTGATGATGATGCCGAAGATGGAAGCGGGCTTGCCAAGATTCCCCAACGCAATGGGGAACTGGCTATCTGATCTTCATGCCAGAACACATCAATGAAATGAAATGAAATGAAAATATTTTATTCGTACACTTAGCAGTGTACACTTTTCGACCGTCATTCTTTTATCTACCTAATACGAGGTCCCTACCACTCGGAACTCGTATACCCGCCGTTTCGGGAAGTGTTTGCGGGGTGAGAAGAAACGAGGTGCCCAAAGAAACTCCCTCCAACACATTTTTTGAAACATAAATGCTGTTAACATTGATGTTCGGCGTCAAGACATAGATAGGATGGTGGTAGCTAGCCAGGCGAGCTAGAACATAAGTTGATCAGTTTGATCAGTAGAAGCTACAGTTAGCGAAAATGACACGTTTAAAAAATAAATCAAGAAACGTTACAAACTGCATTTAGCATTAAGAATATTTGCGTCTTATTAGCTAACTGAAAACTGTAGTGTTACGCCATAGAAAAAAAGGGGGTAAGAAAAAATCCTTTGGCACTACTGGCAGTGCGAAGCAGTAACGTTACGTTACGGGTAATAAATGATATTTTGTTGCCAAGAACCGCGCTGCACTGCGGGCAGTGCATTCTGCTTATCTAGCTTTACATTATAGTTAACATCCATATATCGTCTTCATGCTATGGCACACAACTTCACACAAGTGCATTCTATGGCTAAGCTCTGACAACAACCGTTCTGCAGAGCGGTGGGTCAATGCGGTGGGACCACGAGTCGGGAGCGGAACAGTTGCTTTTAGATTCAGATAGAAAGGGCTGGAACGTACGGGTGTCTCGACTTATTCCAACCTTCGGAAGGTTATACCACAGATTAGATAATAGTAGGTACGTGATACATTTATTAAAACAAGTAGGTGTATTCGCAGAGTTCCAGTAATCTGTTATTAAAACCATGTCTACTAGTTCTATCTTCTGACTACCTAAATCATGAAAGCAAAAAGTTTTACTTACTGTATCGCGTGACACATCAAATGAAAAGCCTTTTTGTAAGGATCTCAAATATTAATTTTAAAAATTATTTATGAAAATAACGGATTTACCATTCCCGCTCCTCATCTCCGAAACTAAAATAAGATGGTAAAATTCTCCATATTGTTTGTTTGTGCGGAACCCCCAGTGCGCGAGTCAGACTCGCACTTGTCCGCTTTTCAGTTTAGTTTTAGTTGAGTTTTTTTATTTTTTTATTTTCGTAAGTTATGTTCGTATCCATTAATTATGTATTCTGTTAGTATATGCTCCGTTTATGTTTGCCAAATAAACGTCTTTTCCTTTTCTTTCTGAAAATAACGTATCGTTGGAGTCGCGACCGGAAACATAAACCTCTGTTATAGAGAATACAACAATAAAGTTTCTAAATAACAAACTTATTTTGTATCAGTATATTTAAATCAATGAACTTACAATAACTATTAACTTCTGCTTATTGTTTTAAATTTTCCTGTTTAATGTTAGTGTAGTGATTGTCTATGTTTTTTATGCAGTCCAATAATAATTTTCATTCTTTATTCATTCATTCTATATAGTATTAATAAGTATAATAATACAGGCTGTTAAAAAAGTGCGTTTGAAATTTTAAGGGGTTACTCAGTGTGCACGATGGACACGTAAAGTGCTATATAAATATGTTAAGTCTGTGTATATAGCTAGTTATAAGTCTCTATATTGTATTCATTTGTGTTTTATTGTTTGTGTATTTTTATATGTCTTGTGTTTGTGTGTTTTAATAAATAATTTCTATTGCTGTGTTTTGCTTGTGAGGTTGTAGGCAGGCTAGTTAGGCTCACGCACAGTCTAGGTAACATTCCTAGTAATTTGAGGTAGTGGGATGGATAAATAGAGTCGCTAGGTCCGAGCAATGAGCTAAAAACCGCATAGGGCCAGATAACAGCGCCAAGCGGCGGCGCTCCCCGCGGCATTGTTTGGACCGGGTAATGTAGCGGTTCTATCGCTCCATCCCGCTCCCATATATAGCGCCCTCCCGCTTTACGGGAAATGATAGGAATATGTGCGGGCGGCTATTTCACTCCACCACGAGACTCCGACGAGAAACGCTGTGCGTGCGCCTCCCTGCGACCCCACAAAGGAAAGGACAGCTATTGTTTAAGGGAGAAAACAATACCGGCGTTCTTATTCCGGCTCGCACCCAACGAAAAATTCATTCTATTGTCTCTACGGTCATAGTCACTACCTGCGTGTGTTTCCGTGCCGCGAAGGGGACCGTCCGTTACATTTGGTCCTTCGCTCGCCGGATCCCTGAACTCGCCATCTGAACAACGACGCATCGTCTCACCGGGGAATGTTGACGCGATCGGCGAAGTTAGCCATGAATATGGACAAGACTGCGCCCCAGATCGACGCTGAGAAGACTGTGTCGGGAGATTCGGATGCGACCAACGGTATGGAGACCAACACCAACACGCAGTCCAGAAACAACGAGTCTACGAATGAAGACGCTGACGTCACGGTTGTGGAGACCCACTATAAGTCAGTTCGGTCAGGCCGATCTAAGGTTTCTCGCAAGAGGCTCCTCGCGGAGCTGGAAGCCAAGGAGAGGCTGGCCGAGCTGGCGGTCAAAGCAATCGCGGCGGAACGAGCGTTAGCGGAGGCGCGACTGAAGCGCATGGAAATGGAGGAGGACACTGACGAAGACCTGGACCTCGCGGATAATGCCGCTGAAGAGGCGAAGCAGGGCTCCGTCAGAGTAGAGGAGTGGTTTGGCCGGCACGATAGTGAGAAGAAGGGACGACCTTACACCCAACCGGGGCCTACGGTGACCGAACAACCGCGGCCTGCGGCCTCACCTGAACGGAGGCAGGGGCGAGAGGAGTCCGCAGTCATGCCAGCCAGCACCCAGCAGATACCGGAGAGAGCACCCCATATCACCGAGCCGGCTGCGCCGCAATCAGACGTTGCGGCCCTCACAGCGGCCCTACAGAGCGCGATTATTCGCTTATCGGCGGGAGGGGCGCCCAAATATCTCCAGGAGCTGCCTAGTTTCGACGGAAGGAGTGACGCCTGGTTATCATTTAAATCAGCGTACGTCGAAACTGAGAAGTGTTTCACGAAAACAGAGAACGTCGCACGTATAAGAAATAGCCTCACCGGAGCGGCGAAAGACGCGGCGAGCTGCCTATTTATCGGCAGCCCGGACCCGCTGCGCATAATGGAGGCATTGGAGAGGCGCTTCGGGCGGGCGGAGGCGCTCGTTATGCGGGAAATAGAGAGGACCCGCGCGCTACCCCGCATCGGAGACAACCCGCGAGAGATCTGCGTGTTCGCGAATAAGGTAGCGAATGTCGTAGCCACGATCGAGGCGCTTAAGAAAAGTGCGTATCTCTACAACCCCGAGCTGGTTCGCACTATACTCGAAAAGATATCGCCTATCCTGCGAAATAAGTGGTACGACTACGCGGCGCGCCAAGACGACACGCAGCCGGATCTAACTCAGCTAGCGGCTTTCCTTAATGAAGAGGCCGATAAATGCGGCGCATACGCGCCGGCTGAGACGGCACTATACGACGCGTCGCGAGAGAGAGCGAGAAGGAAGATTGAGCGAAACTTCGCTACCGCGACGAGCTCCGCTACACCCACGTGTCCGGAATGTAGCGGCATACACAAGCTGGTTGAGTGCAAGCGGTTTACCGGGGCGGATGTCGAGGCGCGCTGGGAGCTAGTACGCCGACATCGCCAATGTTTCCGGTGCGTGAGAAGCAACCACAGGCGCTTTAACTGCAAAGCGAAGCCGTGCGGTACAAACGGCTGTCGCGCACCCCACCACCCGCTGCTACACTCAGAGCGGCCCAAGGAAGAGGCGAAGGCGGAGGAAGTCGCGTCGGCAATGGAGCTCGCTCATACTACCCGGGCGAGCTCGCGCCGCGCTTACTTGAAGATAGCGCCGGTCGTACTAACCGGACCGCGCAACACGGTGGAGGCGTACGCGTTACTGGACGAGGGAAGCACCGTCACTATCATCGACGAAGACCTCGTCGAGTCCCTCGGCCTGGACGGGCCCACTGAACAACTGTGGGTCCAAGGAGTGAACGGCACGCGGCGCAAGCACGAGAAGAGCAAGATAGTCGACGTGCGAGTGAGAGGGAAATACTCGCTCGCTACTCACTTGTTGCGTGGGGCACGCACGGTCGAGCGACTTGATTTCACTACTCAGTCGCTCGGCAAAGAAGACTTGGAGGACTGCCCACACTTGCGAGACTTGCAACAAGAGCTCATGTACGAGAACGGCACGCCGAAGTTACTGATCGGGCAAGACAACTGGGAATTGATCGTCTCACGCGAGGTGCGAGCGGGACGGAGAGATCGGCCCGTAGCCTCACTCACACAACTCGGGTGGGTGCTACACGGGTGTCGGTCGTCGCTCGCGAACCCCGTGCTTTTCTGCGGCTACCTGACGGGGAAAGAAGACTCCATGGAGGACATGATGAGAAAATACTTCGCCCTCGAGTCACTGGGGATCGAGCCAAAAAAACCGCGAGACGACCCCGAGCAAAGAGCGCTTCGTATATTGGAGGAAACAACAACGCGTCTTCCCGACGGCCGCTTCCAAACCGGTCTGCCCTGGCGTGAAGACAACGCGAAGCTGCCCGATAACCACCGGGATGCGAAAAAAAGGCTTATTAATATCGAGAAGCGCCTAGATAGAGATCCCGAATTGAGAATCAAATATGAAGAGCGAATACAGAACCTCTTCACACGGGGTTACGCCGAGCCAGCCCCGACGCCGCCTACATCTGGGAGGGTGTGGTACCTGCCACACTTCGCCGTTGTTAACCCAGACAAGCCAAAGATACGCCTAGTACACGACGCCGCCGCAAGAACCGAGGGGAGGAGCCTAAATGACGCGCTGCTACCTGGGCCGGACCTTTTACAATCCCTGCCCGGTGTAGTGATGCGTTTCCGCGAACATCCCTTCGCCGTAACCGCCGACATCCGAGAAATGTTCATGCAAATACGCATACGGCCGGAAGATAGAGACGCACTACGCTTCCTATGGAGAGGGAGCGAGAGAGGAGATGCGCCGCCGAAAGAATACCGCATGACAAGCGTGGTGTTTGGCGCGACCTCTTCGCCGTGCACTGCCTTGTTCGTTAAAAACAAGAACGCGGCCGACTACGCGGAGGAGTACCCGGAGGCAGCGCGAGCTATAGTGAGAAATCACTATATGGACGACTTCATCGCTAGCTACGCGTCGGACACGGAGGCTTGCGAGGTGGCCGCGGCGGTCGACTACGTGCATCGGCGGGCCGGCTTCGAGCTGCGTGGGTGGGCATCCAACGCCCCCTCTGTGCTGCGACACTTCGCCACGAACGAGGCGGAGGCCACCATCCCTATCGGCGGGAGCGAGACAGAGCGGACACTGGGGCTGCTATGGGAAGTGGGGCCTGACAACCTGGGCTTCAGACTGAACAAGAAGAGGGCGCCACTAGAAGTCATCGACGGGCTGCGGGCGCCGACTAAACGAGAGGCGCTCAGCGTGATCATGTCACTTTACGATCCACTGGGCTTAATCGCGCCCGTAACGACGCCGGCCAAGCGCATAATGCAGGACACCTGGCGCTACCACACATCCTGGGACGACGACCTGCCCGAGGAGCTGCACGAGCGGTGGTACGAGTGGCTGCGCACGCTACGCGCTACGGAGAAGCTACGCATACCGCGTTGCTATGACGCGGGCGCCGTCGTCAAGCGGGCGCTGCACACATTTGTCGACGCAAGCGAGGAGGCCTACGCTGCTGCCGTGTACTGGCGGCTCGAGAGGGCCGACGGCAGCGTAAACGTCGTGCAGGCTGCAGCTAAGAGCCGGGTGACACCCCTCAAACCCGTGTCGATCCCGAGACTCGAGCTGCAGGCGGCCCTGCTGGGGGCGCGGCTGGCAAACACGGTCGCGCGCGAGCACGACTTCGACGTCGCGGCGCGGCACTACTGGAGCGACTCTCGAACAGCGCTCGCCTGGATACGAGCCGAGCCGCGAGCTTTCAAGTGCTTTGTGGCGCACCGGCTGGCGGAAATAGAAGAGACAACAAAAAAAACGAGTGGCGGTGGGTCCCTACCGCTCACAACGTCGCCGACGACGCGACGCGAGCCACGCCGGCCGACTTCGACGCCGCGCACAGATGGTTCCGCGGCCCCGAGTTCCTCTATCAACCGGAGGAGTGCTGGCCGCGGGAGGAGAAAGGCGCGGGCGCCGCAGTCACCGGAGAGGAGCGCGAGGCGAGCTACGCGACTACGGCGGCTACGGAGCTACGAGGCCACGCCCACCTGCCCGACATAGCGCGATTCTCGCGCTGGACGCGCCTCATTCGAGCCACGGCGCGCGTCCTACAGTTCGTAGAGAGATGCCGCGGCCGTACGCAACACATAGCGGCCGCGAAGAGAAAGCGAACAACTAAAAAGGACGACAAAGACCCGACATACAAGAGGCAACCGACTGCCAAAACGATGTCGAAACCAAAAGTCGACACAGCGACGTCGGACCGCTTCATCGGCATAGAAGCGTATCTACTAATACGCGCCGAGAAGCTATGGGTGCGAGCAGCGCAGCAAGACTCATATGCGAGAGAGAGACGGCGAGTCGAGAGAGGAGCCCCGCCCACCGGCGACGATAAGTTAGCCGCATTGAGTATCACGGTGGGCGCCGACGAGATCCTGCGACTCAAGGGACGAGTGGAGAAGGCCGTCGACATATCAGAGGAAGCTGCGAGCCCCGCCGTGCTGGATGGCAGACACCCCTACACGCGCCTGTACCTGTTACACCTGCACGAGCGACTGAGCCACGGCGGGGTGGAGCTCGTCGTGAACGAGGCGCGCCAGCGACTGTGGGTCACGCGCATCCGGCCCACGGTCAAAGAGGTCCTGCGGAGCTGCCCAGCCTGTCGCCTGCGGAAGGCGAAACCCGCCAGCCCGTCGACTGGCAACCTGCCGGCGGGCCGCCTGGCGCATCACGCACGCCCCTTCACTTTCACCGGCCTGGACTACTTTGGCCCGGTGACCGTGACCGTGGGGCGGCGCACCGAGAAGCGATACGTGGCCCTGTTCACGTGTCTGACGTCACGTGCTGTACATCTGGAAGTCGCCGCGTCGTTAAGCGCTGACTCAGCGATATCAGCGCTCCGGCGATTCGTTGCGCGGCGGGGGCCGCCGAAAGAAGTTTGGAGTGACAACGGGACCAACTTCAAGGCGGCGGAGCGCGAGCTAGCCGCGGCCGTCAACGCGATGGGGAAGGAGGCCAGCGCGCAGCACATCGTGTGGCGCTTCATGCCGCCGTCCGCCGGGCGCCTTCACCCTCGCGGACACCAGCGCGCGCATGCAATGGAGGCGCGCGCAGCTGCTGGCGGACAACTTCTGGCGGCGGTGGGTGAGAGAGTATCTCCCCACACTCCAACACCGGCGGGAGCCCCGAGCCTCTGGAGAGCCCCCTAAGATCGGTGACCTGGTGGTCATCGCCGACGGCAACCTCCCACGCAACTGCTGGCCCAGGGGACGCATCACGAAGACGTTCCCGGGCGAGGACGGCGAGGTGCGCGTGGTCGAGGTGACGACGAGCCGAGGACACATGCTGCGGCGGCCCACTAAGAAGGTCATCGTGCTACCGGTACAGAATCGCGATGGCGACGGCGGGAGAATGTGCACGATGGACACGTAAAGTGCTATATAAATATGTTAAGTCTGTGTATATAGCTAGTTATAAGTCTCTATATTGTATTCATTTGTGTTTTATTGTTTGTGTATTTTTATATGTCTTGTGTTTGTGTGTTTTAATAAATAATTTCTATTGCTGTGTTTTGCTTGTGAGGTTGTAGGCAGGCTAGTTAGGCTCACGCACAGTCTAGGTAACATTCCTAGTAATTTGAGGTAGTGGGATGGATAAATAGAGTCGCTAGGTCCGAGCAATGAGCTAAAAACCGCATAGGGCCAGATAACAGCGCCAAGCGGCGGCGCTCCCCGCGGCATTGTTTGGACCGGGTAATGTAGCGGTTCTATCGCTCCATCCCGCTCCCATATATAGCGCCCTCCCGCTTTACGGGAAATGATAGGAATATGTGCGGGCGGCTATTTCACTCCACCACGAGACTCCGACGAGAAACGCTGTGCGTGCGCCTCCCTGCGACCCCACAAAGGAAAGGACAGCTATTGTTTAAGGGAGAAAACAATACCGGCGTTCTTATTCCGGCTCGCACCCAACGAAAAATTCATTCTATTGTCTCTACGGTCATAGTCACTACCTGCGTGTGTTTCCGTGCCGCGAAGGGGACCGTCCGTTACACTCAGAATCCAGTATAGACTCCAGGAAAAATATTCAAAAAATCCGCTCTTCAAAATTTCTTTTCAGATTCCCATACTAAATCTGAAGAAAAAATTCAAGAATCAAGAAAAGAAAGAATTTGTATAGAAAACAAAAAAGTTGTTGATTGCATTTTTTCAATATTTTTCCTGTATTCTATACTTACTCTTGATTCTGAGTAACTCCAAAAAGTTTCCAACGCACTTTTTTTAACAGCTGTATATATTTAAAAAAAACGACTTCTATAGACTGCTATCGTTCTAACTAAATATGATGTCTGTTTATCGTTTTTTTTTTATTTAAATTCCATTTTATAGACTGGACTAGACGTGAGGCAGCTTAAGTTTTTGCTCATTGATCTCAAACTTAGCATTGAACTCACGTCTAAATTATATTATTCCTGCGCATGGTCTGAACATGCGCTTTGTCGGAAAACAAAAGCGTGTTTCAATCGCGAAATAAACAAAATAAATCTAATTAGAACTGCGCGTGCGCCGGTTTTGTATGGCATACGCGAACGCGATTGAGAAGGCCTTGAGTCATGTTCTGTTCGAGTGCATGCGGTCTAGGACCAGTGGCAGGAGATGAGTTAAGCGCGGTTTAAAAGAGAACGATTAACACATCCTCGAAGAGATAAGTGGTGTAAATTGTATGTATTTATTTCATTGCAGTTACTGTTATTCATAATGTATTAACATTGTTTAAGCTGACTTCCGAGCATGCGCATCTCTGGATGTTGCACCTAAGACGACAATGATCCAATAGAACGTCGCTTTTTTTTCTAAAAAGTGTCGATAGTAACTCCGACCTAAGTATGATTACTGAGGTCTCGAGTTCAAATACTGGTCAATGTACCAGTTTCTCTCTCTGTCTCTCTTATCGTGTGGCACAATTTAACCGTCCTATCCACAAGGTATAGGCGGCGGTTGCCTGGCATTGCATTTAACATCACCCGCGGTCACATGTAGGGCATTTAAGTAGATTTACACCTACGGACGTGTGCAGCGCGACCATCATACACACATCTAGAAATCAGATGTGCAGGTTTCCTCACGATGTTTTCCTTCACCGTTAAATGAGTTTTTGAAACTTACTTGATTGCTTTAACCGTGAAGGAAAACATCGTGAGGAAACCTGCAGATCTGATTACTAAATGTGTATGATGGTGGCGTTGCACACGTCTGTAGATGTAAATCTAAATGCACTATGCGTGACCGCGGGTGATGCTAAGTGCAACGCCAGGCAACCGCCGTTTATACCTTGTGTATAGGACGGTTAAATTGAGCCACGTTGATCCGTTTAAATTGTCAACCGAACCGTACCATTGTTAACAGTAGCCGCGGGAGATTGTGTACACAGGTATTTAAAGTAGAAGTAAGCAAATTCCCGATTGCAATGACGTGCTTTGGCAGTTCTTTCTATAGTATCTTCTTCTATATCTTTTATCTTATTATTACAAAGCAAGCTTAAAAACGAGAATTATTTTAAATCAGTCTCTAAAGTTCACGATAACTTAATAAGCATATATATCAGGCAAACTATAGAATTTAAACCAAGTTTAACTGCATCAGTGCCAACAGCCTCCATAATTTATAGTTCGTCTCCTTGCTATGCCGTTAGCGTTAAAGACAGACGACACACGCATCAATAATTAAAATCTGTGATCAAGGATGTCTTGTGAACACTGTGTACATATGTATGACTTATGTGTAGGTATAGGATCGTCGGATCTACTGTTATTATGTCATCGTAACGCCACAAAATAGATATACCTACACAGAAGTTCCGCTCAAAAGAAACCACTAAAATCCTAAGCATATACATGCTTATAGAAGTATACGGTCGTTCGAGGCAAGGTCACGATCGCACAGTATCGTGATCTTGCCTAGAACAACCGTATACGTCTTATAAGCATGTATATGCTTAGGATTTTAGCGAGCGTATTGAGCGGACCTTCTGCTATATATTTTTTTTGTGGTAGCGTGTTCTTTCGTCCCTTGGTCAGCAAACTCTTTACTTATACAAGGTGTTAAAAAGTGCGTTTGAAATTTTAATGGATTACTCAGAATCAAGTAACAGTATACAGGAAATATATGTATTGAAAAAATCCGATCCACATCTTTTTTCAGTTTTCCATACAAATTCATGATTATCATCACTATTCAGATTAGCATGGGAATCTGAAAAAATATTTAAGAGCGAAATTTTTCACCGTAGCGATTCTATACTTTATTCTGAGCAATGCACTTTTTTAACACCATGTATATCAACTAAATTAATGAAAAATCACTTGAAGTGTTATGATTGGGTCACTCTCTGGACACTCCAACAAACTGTTTATAATTGCCTACTGCTACAACATCAAAATGTGATGTTTGTAAATGTGTGTGTTGCGTGGCTTGCACTGAGCAACCGTCGCCGGAATCCGGATCTTACCCGCAGGCACAGAATACCCAATAGTGCAGTAGGGGTGAGGTCAGCCATGCTGTGTGAATCTCACTAATCTCACTTAATATAATAATATAATATTATAAATGCGAAAGTATGGATGTTTGTTTATTTGTTTGTTTGTTTGTTCCACTTTCACGCCAAAACTACTAAACGGATTTGGATGAAATTTTGTAGGTAGATAGATAAAACTATCGGCTAACACATAGGATACTTTTAACCCGGAAAACTCGAGGGTTCCCGCAGGAATGGCTAAAAACTGAAATTTTAATTTGTCACTAGAAGGCATTTTATTACACTCTGGACCCAATTCTGAAGTCCACGCAGATGAAGTCGCGGGCGGAAGCTAGTATACTATAATGTATGAATCGCAATAAACTTTTGGATTGATCAGGTAATTTGTATGGAGATGTTACGAATTCACGATTTCACCAATTAAAGTGTTACATTACACATCACCTATTTTGTAACATCCTGTATACTTGAGTTGAGAAATGGATAAAAATTATGTTCGTTAAACGTGTCACATTTAAATTTACAAAAACTGACTAAATTACCATATTTTTTAATGTATTTTATATTAATGATTACCAAGTTCGGTATTTCTCGAGATAATTACTAATAATTTTTTTCTCCGTTAGTGCTTGAATTTAATGGAACCCGTTTGTCTCATGTCTACAAATTCACAAATGAAAAGTTCGGTATATTTTACGAAACTTTATTATTAATATTTTTCGAAATACTTCGTAATAGATCACTTGTAAGACAAGATTGAAAAAATATTTTTTTATCCACAATTTGGTAAGCCCATGAGATTATCTCACCTGGTGGTAAGTGATGATGATGCGCAATATACAAAGGTTACCAAGACTCCCCAACGCAATGGAGAAATGGCTATCTTATTAACATTGATGTTTGGCGGCAAGACTTAGATAAGAAGCTAGCCAGGCGTGCTCAGAAAATGCCCTACCACCAACGAAACTGAGTCCTACAAAGTTGGACTCCGCCGGGAATCGAACCCGCGACCTCCTGATGTGAAGCGAGCGAACTAGCCGCTAGAACACGGAAAAAAACAAGAGTTGAAAAAAACAAGAGTTGTTCATTTTCATCAGTTGAAAGGAGTCTTCTCGTGTTCCGAATTTCCTTTAGGATTCGAGTCCCCGCTGCTATGCTCCACTAGTGGGGCCAGCAGGACTTTCAAGTGCTCGTGTCTCCTTTAACATAGGGGTGTTTTTTTATATTATTTTTTTTATTTAAAAAGTACAATACAAATTAGGATAATAAAAAAAAGAAAAGAAATACAAAAACTACGAATAAAAAGGTCCTATAAATAGGTCCTTAGTCAAAGCCGTCCCTGCACGTCCCCGGGCCAAAAGTGCCCATGACGCTGGCCGCATTGCTGCGTTGGATAGCTATCGACAGCTGTTGAACCAGGAATCAATTTCCGATATTTATCTGCCCTTTGCGGCCTTCTTACTTATGAGGGCACAGCATACCAGCCGTAATCGGACCAAAGATGAAGCTACTGTTTGTACTTTAATGAGGCTTAAAAATGACGTCACCGTAGACCATACACGACTATAATACATAGAAGTAAACAATACTTATAAGTTCATTATTATAAACCTTTGAGTAGTGTTTTTGTAAGGCGAAAAGTGTTTCTTACATGACTTTTTGAAGGCCAATCTTCTTCATCAACATCTACTCCGATTTCGAAACGTTAGAGCAGTCCCTCCTTACTGATTTAGTAAGTTTTTTTTTTAATCCACAATTGGTTAGCCCTTGGAATCATCTCAGCTGATTGTTAGTGATGATCACAGAGCATTGAGCATATTCTCACTAGTTCAGTTGACTGAACTAATGAGATTTTTTATACCTATTAGTTTAGTTGACTGAACATGTGGGAATAAAAACCCGCCTGTTCAGTCAACTGAACTAGTCCAACTGAACTAGTGGGAACAAAGGCTGTGGTGATGATAATGCTGAATATGGTAGAGGGCTTTAATCACGTGATGTTTTTGAACAACTTTTTAGACCCCCCTCCCCCCTAGTAATACGTGGTGAGGTTTTAGACTACCCCCTTCCCAAAATCACGCATATTTTTTGGTACAAAATATTATCAGGTTGTTTCTGACTGCCTGAAGCCGTTTCGAACCTTGGGAAGAGTTAAAAACAACATAACAACAATAGTCCGACGTTTGGAAATTACTCTAGAAATCACGCGTTCAACGAAAAAATAAATACACGTGATATCTCAGTACACCCCCCCTCCCCTCTTGTGATATTTCGTGATTTTTTCTGAACCCCCTCCCCCTCTTTTGAGCCTCACGTGATTAATGGACACGACCCCTTACCAAGATTCCCCGACGCAATGGGGAACTAGGAGCGATCTTATCTCTATGCCGCTGCCGGAACACATCAATGCTGTTAACATTGATGTTTATCAAACCCCTAAAGGTATATAAGATTGTACTAGCTAGGTGGGCCAAGTCCTACAAAGGACCCCGCGGGAATCGAACCCGCAACCACCGAAGCGAAATAAAGCGAGTAGCCTAGCTACTACGCCACGGAAGTGGACTTAATACAAACCGTATTTAAACAAAAACTGTGCTTATGTTAAATCGCTTAAGTCTACGCTCTTTGGTAAAGATCGACGCGATTTTTCGAATAGGACTTTTCGCTACTTTCATGTATTTTGTGAAATTACGTGTTTATTAATTAAAAAATGCATTAATCGATCGATCTTCCAGTCAATAAATAGATAGATAGCTATGCAGTAAATCCGTGAGAACAACTTTATTAAAATAATTATAAAAAGGAAAATAAAGACATCAAAATAAAAACAAGCACTATAAAACGACAGGCCACCACTTACAAGTCACAATTAATTATAAAAAAAAAACATATTACTAAATTTTCAGATGGACAGTTTCATTCTCGTTAGGCGCGAAAATTTCAATCTTCAGATACTTTTTCGTGATTTATAGTTCCCTGTATCATAATTTATTATCATACAGGGTAGAAAAAGACGGGGTGGATTAGTAGGAAAAGGAAGGATAAAGAAGAGATAGCTGAATATGAGTTTGAGTATGAAAGGAGGAGCAATGATATGACAGCAAGAAGAGATGAATTGAAGAAGACACGTTGCGCCGAACGCCATGATTGATGATGTGTAAAAAGAATCATCTTTCACTCACGAAACTGAACAATTTTTGGTATGGAACCTATACTGAAGTCACATTTTAAAAATCTGACTTTTAAAAAAATTAATCGTTCAACCATGCAATTTTGTCTGGGGAGTCTACTATTTTTTTGAGAAAAATTGTTCAGTTTTATGCGTAGAATCCACCGTTTTAGTGTCAGGCATTCGTCTTTCTACACCTGTATTATAATTTATCAAGTTTAATCAACCAGTTTAAATTATAATAACACTTGGCGCTATAAATCACGAAAACCTAGAACATTTTAAAATTCACGCCGAGATCAAAACTATCCACCTCAAAGCTGACTTTTATCTAGTCTAACTAACTGATATACAAACAAATACTGTATGTAATATCTTAAAAGGTAAATATTAAAAAAGGCAGATGACCCCTGTTCTCCCGACTGTACTGACCAGGCTCGCGCGCGCCTGTCCGCGCGGGCGCATTAGTCTTCTTTTTGCCAAGATGGCCGCCTCATCAGGCATCTCCTTCTAGTTCAGTTTCATTTTCCGGCCCGTACGGTAAACAATCAATGTCACCGTACGGGCACGCCTCTTCTGGGTCCAGATATAACGGTTGAAATTTCGAGGCACCTTTTAACGACCTCCTACAGAAGGGGCATTGCTTTCTCGCCTTTAACACTTGTTGTAAGCACTGTAAACAGTACGTATGGCCGCATATGGTCGATGCTAGCAATCTTGTGTTCGTGCCGAGCTCGTTCAAGCATATCGGACATTTTCCCAAGCCGAACCCTGTATTTGACTTCTTCTTCCTCAGGGGTTTGAGACTCATTGTGCCTTTCGTCACCTTTCCAAATTTTACTTGAGTTTCTTTCGGGCACTGAAAATGATAATTTAAAGTTTAAGTTTAATCATCAAGCTCTGCCATCAGGTTATGGGCCCAGCACGCTTTCACTGCGCACGGGCTGTGCCAACATGCGTGCCGCCCGCAACCTATCGTGTCAGTACATTTTTAGGGCCCTTTTATTGTCGTGCGTGTCACACGCACGCGAGTCGCTTTGGAAACGCCGCACGCATGCGGGCAGAAACCCGCATGACAATAAAAGCGCCCTAATTGAAATACTGTTGTTTTTAAGAACTTGAGAAAACTGAGATAGGAGTGTTAGTCATGCGAGGGACGATATGGCGCTTTTCCTTTCAAGCATCGATTTGGGATAAGGATGGAAGCAGTGGCAGGTACATAGAGCAAAGTACCTATATACCTACTACGTACGTACCTATCTTAAAACCGACTAATCACAGTCATTTAGCCCCAAACTTGTTTTCCCTGTATTACATGACTCAGACTGATAGATATACACACATACTTACGTTTAAATATCAGATATAGTAGTACACAAACACCCGGACACAGAATCCCAAATTCTCTGGGTGGGAATCGAAATCACGATCCTCGGATCAGTTCAGTTTATAGATGATAAAATAACATAACATTATAACTTACATTTTTAATCTTTTGTCCTTGTTTATTTTTTCGTTTAGCCATATCTGAAAATTACTACTACTAATATAAAAAAGAATGATGGTTTCTATGATATCTGAAAATTATTTTTATCAACAAAAGCTTTTTAAATGTTTATCACGTACTTATGCTCCTGATCGTCGAAGAAATTAGTATTTTTATAAAATATTTAAGTAGGAAATAAATTTTAACATTTACCTATTTATAATAAAGATTTGCTGCACTCAGAATTTGTTGACAGATTTATTGTGATATAATATTTTTAACGTTTTTCACTTGATTAACCCCTAATTTGGCAGTGTCCTCTGGGTAAGACATCTCTTTGAAAAAATTCGTATGTCTAAATAACATTACCTTTATAGCTGTTTATTTTTTCAACACACTGGAAATATTTATTATAAATTGGGAAAAAAAATCCGGGTCATAGCAACACTTTAAAGTCAATATTGTCGAAAACATGCAGCCGCAATGGAGATATTTTTAATTATTTTGTTGGTTTTGAGGAATTATGTACTCCATGAATGCTGTTATTTTCATCTTAAATATGTACACGTATCATAAATGTACAGTTTTTTTTAAATTCATGCGATTTTTATTTACTTATTTACAGTTGAAACTTCAAATCCTACGTAGAGGAGAGGACACTGCCAAAGATACAAAGGAGTACGTTTTTTTACTACAATAATAAATATAGTGTATGTTGCGTGTACATAAGTACTTTCTTGCATAAAGCTTTCAACCAACTTAAAAAAGGAGGAGGTTCTCAATTCTGCTATATTTTTTGTTCATATTATGTTACGTGACATCTTTGGCAGTTATGGATCGATTTTGACGATAATTTTTTTAGTTATTAGATAGCTTATTAATCTAAAGTATAAATTGAATAAAAATCTATTAAGTAGTTTTTGAGAGTATTTACAAAAACATATCAAAATTATAATTGTTTTGATTAAAGTCGGTTGCTTTTAACATTTTTTGCATAGTCTATTCATTGGTTGTGGTGTTTTGTGCTTGAGTTTCCTGGTTTTTTTATTCTGGTATAATTTCATTATAATAATTTAATTAAACTTTATTTGTTTCAATTATTTTGTTTTTACTAACATAATTATTTTCGTTACAGTACCAACTTCTATGACCGTAAATTGGCAGTGTCCTATGGGTAGGACTTAATTTTTCCATAAAACTTCGATAATAAGATTTTTTATTTTATTTTTCTGAGGTCATTTAAGATATCTTAAAACAGTTTATTAAATAAAAACATGAATTATTAAATATTTTTATCCCTGCCAAATTAAGGGTTAACGTCTGAAAAAATTCGCACATGTTCTAAATATATGAAAGTAGTTTCGAGCAAAGAATACGGTATTCAACTAAAGGTGAACTCATGACATGACAGCACTTCTAAGAGTAAGGAGTTTGACCTTCCTTTCCTTACACATCTCCCTATTCATTTTCTCGGTTCTCGGTTTTCACGATTAGACTTACTTGACAGAACTAAACTTAATTTAAGTGTTTTGTCTTTTTGTCTCTGTATCGAAAAGATAAGGGTAGGATGCTTAAATTACCTAAGTTTAGCCCTGTCAAATAATTTTAATCGTAACCAATCACAAAAACAAATCGTAACACCGACTCGACACCAATACTGTCCTGTACATATTGGAACCACTCGGTACCGCTCGCTTGGGCCCAAATCAAAAATCATGTCTGCAGGTTGCGTTCAATGATATTTTACTAAGGATATTGCACGCTAACTAAAGCAACGCGGCATCAGAAACAAACGAAACACAGCCCATCTCTTTCTTACAAATGGAGCGCGTGAATTGCTATTTCATATTACGTCATCTCGCAAGCCGAACGCGTGACTCTTGAGGACATAAAAAGCGTGGAGTAGCACTTGAATTATATTTTTTTGAACTGGGCATCCTAAAGTAGTGTTTCAAATACTGCCATTTGAATGTTGCCAATGTTTTCAGAAATATTATACAATTGACTAGAATTCCAGATATCTATAATGGGATTTTTAAATGACGGATATGAATATTTCAGGCTAAATTATTAATCGGGATAAATATGTCAAGTTGTCGACTTTTGTTGTACCGCTTAAAAAAAGGAAAAGTTTTTTACTCCGTCGACCATTGTGTATGAAAAAATGGTCAATTCAACGATCGATTTGTATGGAGCGTCATTTTTTACATTTATTATGTATGTTTAAAATGTTGTTACATTCGAACCGAACAATGGTGATTTTCAAATTTGCCATTAAAAAATTACCTTGTATACAGGCAGGTTTATAAAAGTGCGATTGAAATTTTAAGGTGTTACTCAGAATTAAGTATACAGAGTGTTAAAAAAGTGAGTTTGATTCTACAGGTTGTTAATGAAATGCGTTTGAAATTTTAAGGGGTTACTTAGAATCAGAATCAAGTATAAATAACAGAAAAATATTGTAACAATCCGATCTGCAATTTCTTTTTCATTTTTTCATACAAAAGCTGAATAGAGACTCAAAGATTTGTATGAGAAACTAAAATATTAATTGTAGATCGGATTTTTTTATATTTTTCCTGTATTCTACACTTTCTGAATAATCCCTTAGTATGTTAGAGCTGATTTCGAAAAAAACAATAACCTAACTATATAAACAAACTGCAACAAATTAAAACAGACTGCATTGCAAGCTGAAATTAATCAAACCGCTTAGGCTACAGAATCTGCCAAAGAAATATACATACATACATCCACTTAAAAACATAACCTTCCTTCTGGCGCAGTCAGGTAAATAAACGATATCGACATAAAAAAATAGAACTAAATACCCAAACGACAGGATTACACGCCAAAACGATTTAGAAATGAGAAAGGGTTGAAATGTATACTTTAATTGTAAAATAAAACAACTGTCTTGAAATTTTCATTAGAAATTATTCCTAATATTATTTGTATTGATATGAATTACTTAAGCTGCAAAATTATCAAAAGTATTATTGCACAATTCTGATACAAGTAAAATTATATATGATTACAACCTATTGACTGACTCGGTGGCTAAGTGGTTAGCGATCCTGACCTCTGATTTGAGAGTCGTCGGTTCGATCCCCACACTGACATTTTGAGTCACTGACAACAAAACATAGTTGTGAATGTGTCCGATTTGTTTCTCCGGAATGTCAACCATCAATGCCCAGTAGCGCGGGTGGCGCGGCCGGCCGGCCGGGGTGACGTCGCCGGTGCCGCGAGCACCGCGAGTGCAGGCGGCTCGCCGGGGCCGGCTGCGACGTTCCCCCCTGCTCCTCATAAATTTAATATTGTAAAACATTTCTTTTTTCTGACGCTCTTGGCACTTGGCTTTATTGTAGGAGACACACTAATGTTATGTACTTGCGCCTTTATAAGATGATCATCTTCATTTTCTTCTCCAACCTGAAATAAAAATCAGCATCTTTTTAAAAACATAATAACATTTATACGTACACCCGAAAAATATTATCTTCCGCTTCGGCAGTATGGCTTTTACACTTATAACATTTAAACAAAAGCGACTCCACTCTTTTGTTTTATGACTATGTTCTTGTCGCGTACTGACGCATATCTCTTTCTGGTGCACGTGAAAGAAAAGAATAGAAATACTCCTTAATAATTTACGATATTTATTAAAATTTCAGTGCTTTTCTACTTTTTTTTACACATTTTCATGTGTTATCTTTTATAAATAAAATCAACTTACCGGTGGTAGGTCACACCATCTTTTTTTAGGGTCGTTCGAGTGTTATTTCGACACTTTTTCACGACACACTTGGGCATCCTTACTGCTTTGCGCTCAAAACACGACTAAGGTAAAAAGTGTGCGCACATCGTATTTAAGCACACTTCTGCTGTGCCGTTTACAGCGCGCGCGCTGATGCAAAGTCCATGTATAGAATGTCGTTGGTTGCGTTCCATAACCAAAGATTTCACTCGGGTGATGCGAATTTTACGGTAAACCCGTAAAGGCATTGTGCTGGTTAGATGCTAAGGCTGGATGCGGTCTGTAGTTAAGTCAAAACGATATTATAGAGCGTTTCAACAAATAGTTCCTATGCCGTTATGTTGGCAGCAATGTTTTCCACGGACACTACATAGAAATCAGACACACACTACATAGAATGCAGACACACACTAACAAAATGGGTAGAAGAGTCTTCGCGTGTTGATGTCGTTGATAGACAGGGGAGCCAACATAACGGCATAGGAACTATTTGTTGAAACGCTTTATATCTAATGCGGGCTGCGATTGCTATGACCTGACCGCAAAACGCATCCAATGTGACAAATTCATTAATCGTTCCAAAACCGAGCCGAGTGAAACTGCGGGTAACCGAATGATTGCCTGACAGTTCTCCGTCGGGATATTGGAACGCTTTCGTAAATGCGATTTTCGCTCTGACAAGTGCGATTTTTAACACTGTTTGATTACCTTGAAAATTCGCCTGACAGTTTATTCTGCGGGAAGTTTGTAGTAAATGTCAAAAAGACTAAGACAAAAAACATTTCATATTCGGAATTGTTCAAAAATACTATAGCTTGTATCTGTTAAAGCCATAATTAAGGCAGCACACTATGGAAAAAAAGCTAGAAACTTTTCTAAGGGCTCCTACACAAAACTGCGATGCGACGTCGCATCGCGCACTTGCCCATACTAATAACATAGACTTTGTATGGGCAAGTTCGCAGATTTCTGCGATGCGATGCAAATTCGCAGTTATGTGTGGGGAGCCTAAATCCTCTTCGATGTTACCCATAGTCGAGTCGTTCCAAACCACTTGGCACTCTAAAATCACTCCCTACTCCCAAGCGTTCCAAAATCGTATGTTTTCTGTTTCTTAAAATAGCTTCGTCTCTTTCATTTCTCCGAGTTAAATCCTACCTTGGTCTTGGAACGACTTCTAAAATTGAAAACGCACTACGCGCGACACTGCATTGCCGCGTCGCGTCGCGCCGCGCCGCACGGTACGTACGGTATACGCGACGCGCAGTGCGGTGTAGCTCGAACCAAAGAAGTGTAATATCGTCGCTCCGCTCCTGAGCGGGGTGCATGTCTGTGGCTCGTACGATTTCATAGAAAGAATACTTGACCGCGCCGCGCCATGTTTGAGATCCCTTACGAAAATCTGTTTTCGTTTTTTTTTCACATGACAATACCATCATATTACATAGATTTCCGAACGTACCTTTAACTGTCAATGTCAAACGCCAAACGTCAGTTCCACTTCCATTCCATTTCTCGTTCCCTTGTCCCTTGGTTTCTCGGATGATATCATTTCGCAAAAAAAAATGGTAATACACCATTAGTTTCCATCACCTGAACAATCGGAGACATGACAAATGGCGGAGAAGCTGGACAGACTTCGCCAGATGGCGCAGAGGCTGCGGGACCGAATCCCCCTGCCCTTAATGAGCAGCGGCGGCGAAAAAGTTAATCAGCTGATGAGCAAGCTCACCCCAGCCACGAAAGTCACTGAGATCGCGGAGAAATTCAAGAAGGACTCACTTTCTAAGAAGGTTCAGGAGTTGGTGTCCAAATATGAGAAGTTTACGGGTGTGGAGGAGATCATGGCGATTCAGAACACTGTCATCGACGCACAGGTAAGATGCGCACTTTTGCTTCAAACACTAAAGTTCCTTGTCCCGATTTTAAGACACTTATGGACGTTTATAAGCAGAGATCGGAGTAGGCAGATTGATTTTTGGTACTTGCATCGTGATGTTATAACATGGACAATCCTTTTTTCCGAAAAATTTCCGGTATTTTCGGATTGAGTATTATTAAAGTAAATCTGGTTCAATCAATTGGTTGTGAAGGAAGCAATTTATTTATGTTTAGAATAACAGAAAGAATATTCGTTTTTATTCGCTTAAAAATGTTAAATTCCCAGAATTCAAGCAGCATGTCCATATTAACATATACGATTGCGGTCATTGACCCTAAATCAATCTACCTACTCCGATCACTGTTTATAAGTGATAATGGACATAGCCAACAGTATTTTTATTTTAGTACTACTGTACTTGTACAGGTACCTACTTTAAGAAAATATTTTTGATTCGATTTATGTACAGCATGCAGAAAGTATAACTGATCAGCATTCCATTGTACACTATGACGGCAACCATTCTTTCTCACAGTGGGTGGTGCTGTTAGATTCCTCTTAGTCCCCGGATTCACAATTTCAATATGATGTTTATTTTTAGATTATTTACTTTTGTATTTTAGAGTGGTACCTAAACTTAAACTAAATACGTTTTGACCTGTCTGCCCCACATTATAATTATCAGAATTCTTATAAGAGACCACAAATTAAATAAACAGATAGATAGTTTTTTTCAATTGCACATCTGTTTGTTAGGCTGACACCATAGCCTAAATGGCTTGATGAATTTTAAAATGCAAAGTATCATTATATTTATCATAATAAAGATGTATTTTAAGTATGATGCACTGTAATTTTTAAATTGCTTCAGTTATTTTTCTAGTACTTATCACATATCCATTTGCTCAAAATCTGTATTATTATTTTATTTACTTTTCTTCTCTAGGAAAGGTTCATGGGGGCACAAGACCGTAGAAGAGAGCTCGGCAGACAAGTGGCCAACATTGAGTCACGACTTAAAGAACTGCACGCGGAGATGCAGAACACAATGAAGGGGGATGAGAAGTACCTCCAACTGTGCACGGAGGAGCATAAGGTATTCGTCTCGAAGTTGGTACTAGATTATAGCTATAAGGAAGTCAAAAAGTCATTCTAAAATAAAAGACAACCAAAAAATTTTGCTGTGGTTTCTACCTGTGAAACTGCATGAGTCAAATTGCAGAATTTTTTGCTGTATGTTTCCTGTCCGCGCCTTATGGGGATTGGGGACATTTTTGCTGTTATTAAATCATACAAAATGCAGTAGGGGTTAAAAAATATATTGTAATATAAAAGGGGTTGCAGTGTTCTAAATTTCCCCAAATTTTGGGGATATATTAAAAAATGTTTACATGTTACTTTAAACATTAGTGAAGCAATACAGCCATGAACACATACAAGTAAGTATTTCTTTTTGTTACAAAAAAAAATAGAGTGAAAAAAGTTTCAATGGAGAACTTTGGTTTTCTGAAACATACATGTATCGCTTTTTGTTCCAAATTTGTTTGGAAGCTATACATATGTAAGTTTTATGAGCACTTTTTGTGTCATTTAACTTACTTTAAATTAAAAAAAAAACACGAATAACTCCGAATATGTCCGAACGCCGGAGCTATGAAACTGTAACTCCGATTGAAAGCCCTACTTTCCACTCAAGAAACTGAGCATCCTATTAAAACTTCCAAGACTGGTCCTTTTACACCCCTCCTATTTATTTCAAGCTCATCATCCAAGAGCGGGCCCTCCGCGCCCTTTTCACCGAGGCAGAGCGCGAAGAGAGGGAACTGTTCGCGACCATGTCGGCGGCTGTCAAACTGGGGCACGAGAGGGAGCGAGCGCACGCCGAGCGCAACAAGTATTGGTATATCGTCGCCTCTATATTTGGTAAGTGCTTTTTTAAACTTAACTAAACTTTTATAAGTAGAAGGACTAAGTATGCAAGATCCGACCAGGTGGATATCACTGCTCGCTCTTCAAGTCTCGGCAAGGCACTTATAACCCTTCTGGGGTTATATAGGGTGACTTTAAATTAGTTCTTGATACGAAAGGCTATGCATGTGCTCGTGGTAACAAACAACTTTCCCTAAGGAACCCATAGTCAAATCTCAAAAAAAGTTTTGAACCTTCTATACAAATCAGTCAACGGACCGACCAAATTAATATGAAGAGTCCAAAATTTTTTTTACGATTTGCCTATTGGTTCCTTAGGGAAAGTTGTTTGTTATCATGAGCACATGCATATCCTTTGGTATCAAGAACTAATTTAAAATCACCCTATAGATGCTCATAGGCGGTGGATGCCACTTTCCATCAGGTGGGCCGTCAGCCTTTTGTCATCGTACCCAATAAAAAATAATAAAAAACTTAAATATTTTTTGAACAGCCTGTTTGTGTGTGGAAAAGGGGTTCGGTTACAGTGTGTCTTACAAACGTGACGAGCAGTTTACAATTCAAATCATATCATTAAAAGTCAGTCTCCCCGTAAAACTATAAATTTCATTTTGAGAACCTTAAAATGGCAATAAACATGACTTATCTATCGGATTATCCAAATGGTTGTTTTGTGCCTGTGAAATTAAAAAAACTGAATGTATCAATCTGCCGTGCAAATTAAGAACACAGTGACAGATTTTGCGGGAATTGAAGTAAACCGTATTGCGTTTCGAATAAGGTTCAAAATCAATCGCACCGAATCTGTTACTTATTTATATGGCAGAAATGTAATCAACAATAATTTTACATTTATATTCTGCGAGAGCCGATTTATAGTTCCACACAATACAATGCCTCCTGTACATATTGTATATGATTAATTAAAATAAGATAAGGAAAACATAAACACAAGACTGCAGAAAACGTCTATGTAAAACCTATGTATACAAAAAAAGTTTTGATCTTTTTTATAATTTATTGCACACCAAAATTTATAAAAAATAACAAACAAAACTAATCATTGATTCGTTAAGGCGGTCTTAAAGCTTAATTACAGTTTTTTGTAAGTTTTCGTGAAATATGAGTTGAAATAAAAAAGTCACACCCCCTCTCCCCCAGGCACGTTACTTGGCATAGCGGGGTCCACAATAAACAACCGCCTCAAGATGGCGGAGTTCCGCGACATGATGGAGCAGCAGATGGCGCGCAGTGCGAGCGTGCTGTACACGATCGCGGGCGGCGGCGCCGCCAGCCGCGCCGACATCACTGAGGCCATGAAGACCGAGTTCGCGTATCAGGTCGGCCTCTGCTATAATACTTTATTATATTTCAGTTCGGATATTCGCGTTTGTAGGAAAAGAAGGATTCTTTAGGACGAAAACACAACAGAGCGGCGCGGCGCCGCAACGCTGAAATCGGCGGCACGCGTTGCGCCGCACCGCCGAACGCAGCGTTGCGCGGCACGCGCGCCGCGCCGCTCGTATCCGCGGCGCGCACCGCTCCTAGCCGCGGCGCGCAACGCTTGTACCCGCGGCGCGCAACGCTCGTAGCCACGGCATGCAACGCTCATATCCGCGGCGCGCACCGCTCGTATCTGCGGCGCGGCGGCTCATTTGATGTCCACAGTTTCTGTAGGTCGGAAGCTTATTTTTAGGGTTCCGTAGCCAAATGGCGAAAACGGAACCCTTATGGATTTGTCATGTCTGTCTGTCTGTCTGTCTATCCGTACGTATGTCACAGCCACTTTTTTCCGAAACTATAAGAACTATACTGTTGAAACTTGGTAAGTAGATGTATTTTGTGAACCGCATTAAGATTTTTACACAAAAATAGAAAAAAAAAACAATAAATTTTGAGGGTTCCCCATACTTAGAACATTAAGAACTTAGGACTCGCCCATGAAGGGTTCCGTAGCAGCAAGTAACATAATATAAAAGATCTTGTAGTTCGTTGTAGGTAAATTGCGGTTTACGATTTATGACGTATTAAAAAAAACTACTAACTAGATCTCGTTCAAACCAATTTTCGGTAGAAGTTTGCATGGTAATGTATATCATATATATTTTTTTGTTTTATCATTCTCTTATTTTAGAAGTTACAGGGGGGACACACATTTTATCACTTTGGAAGTGTCTCACGCGCAAACTATTCAGTTTAGAAAAAAATGATGTTATAAAAAATTTTTGAGTTTCAGTTCTAAGTATGGGGAACCCCCAAAATTCATTGTTTTTTTTTTCTATTTTTGTGTGAAAATCTTAATGCGGTTCACAGAGTACATCTACATACCAAGTTTCAACAGTATAGTTCTTATAGTTTCGGAAAAAAGTGGCTGTAACATACGGACAGATAGACAGACAGACAGACATGACGAATCCATAAGGGTTCCGTTTTTGCCATTTGGCTACGGAACCCTAAAAACAAGCGTGCGACCTACAGAAACTGTGGACATCATATGAGCCGCCGCGCCGCAGATACGAGCGCTGCGCGCCGCGGATATGAGCGGTGCGTGCCGCAGCTACGAGCGTCGCGCCGCGGCTAGGAGCGGTGTGCGCCGCAGCTATGAGCGGCGCGGCACGCGCGCCGCGCAACGCTGCGTTCGGCGGTGCGGCGCAACGCGCGCCGCCGATTTCAGCGTCGCGGCGCCGCGCCGCTCTGTTGTGTTTTCGCCCTTACGATGCTAAAAGATGGCGTTGTACTTTATGAATTACCGGTTTGCTAAGCAAGTTCTTTACGATCATAATAGATCAAAGTCAAAGTCAAAGTCAAAATATTTTTTATTTAAGTAGATGCTGTACGCATACTTTTAAATCGTCTTTTTTTCTACCTAGTACAAAGTTCCTACCACGCGGAACTTGTACACTCTGGCTCAGATGGCGCTGTATTGTATGCATTTAAAATCCTTTCAATCCTTTACTAATAATATAGGGTGACTTTAAATTAGTTCTTGATACGAAAGGCTCTGCATGTACTCATGATAACAAACAACTTTCCCTAAGGAACCCATAGTCAAATCGCAAAAAAAAATTTGGACTCTTCATACTAATTTGGCCGGTTAGTTGATCGATTTGTATGGAGAGTCCAAAAATTTTTATGCGATTTGACTATGGGTTCCTTAGGGAAAGTTGTTTGTTATCATGAGTACATTCATAGCTTTCCGTATCAAGAACTAATTTAAAGTCACCCTATATACAGGCTGTAACAGAAAGGTGTGATAATACTTCAAGGTTGGCTTTTACCCATCAAACTGAACAACTTTGTTCTACAACTTTGTTCAAATCGCAAATTTTTTTTGGACTTTTCATACAAATCGATCAGCTGGCGAACCAAGTTTGTATGAAAAGTCCGAAAATTTCTTTGCGATTTTAACAAAGTTGTAGAACAAATGTTTTTCAGTTTGATGGGTAAAAGCCAACCTTGAAGTATTATTACACCTTTCTGTTACACCCTGTATAAATGCGAAATTGATTTTGCTGTTTGTGTTTCCTTTTGTCCACGCAGCGCAGCCTGTTTGTGCTTGGAAAAGGGTTTCTGAGTTTCAGATCAGTGCCATCTATTGAGAGAGTTGTTACTTTTTTAGTCTTGATGCCTATTTGTTACAAAAATGCTCACTGGGAACGTCATGACTACAAGTAGTATGAAAAATAATGAAATATTTTCTCTTTTCAGGCACAATTAGCTGAGAATCTGAAAATAATGCAGGATACTATAAATCATCTAGTCAGTAAGCAGTCATTGTTGATAGGTGAGTGAACCATTCAGGCAGATGTTCAAGTTTTTTCTAGAAGTATTCATTCTATGTTAATAAGGAATAAAATAAAATCGATGGCATTTGGCCAGCAAATTGGCCATCTAATCGGCCAACAACTTCAAATTTTTACTAACACTACTGGTCCCTGTAGTCTGAATAAATCAAGATAAATAAAATAGCCTTTATTCAGAATTTCTTTTCAATTTTTACTTATCCTAATATATCTACTCTACACTATGATCTGTTTGCCCTTTGGCAAAGGCCTCCCAACTGTCTCCACCAAATCCTATTTCCAGCTGACCTGGTCCACAAACTGCCTGCCATTGCGTTGATCTCATCAGCCCAGCGTTTGGATGGTCTACCTTGTTTCATTATTTTACTTTTTGGATACATATAAAATAAAGGTTTTTTTTTAAATTTCCAGATCATCTTAACCAAACAGAGCAAACAACCCAAACACAGTTGAAGGATTTACGGCGTCTCGTTGTAGCCGCTTCCCAGACCAGCGCCAAGTCTGACGCTGAGCTGGCGAAAGCATTATCGGACGTCCATCACGATTTAGACGAAGCCGACAAGGAAAAGATCGTAACAGCCGCGGCCGCCCAGAAGAAAGTATCTTTGGAACCGAACCAAATACTTACCGGTATTGGCCTTCTGGTCTGTGTTGCCATTATTTTTGGTAACATTTTTAGTAAAGTCAGTTGAGTTTTTTTTAACTTTATTATGTCGGATCTAGTTACCCGTGTTTTGTCGCTGTTATTATTTATTTTTTAATTAAGTGAAGTGTACTAATCTTTATCTAATTGGCTTTTCTAAACATTCCCTTAACATTGCAAGAAATAAAAATTATTGTCATTCCAAAATTAATAATCTTTCGAATGAAAACACATCCGTCATCCTCGTTTTTGAACGTACCCTTAAATGATAAATTTATACAAAACATGGGCAACTTACATCGGTCATAAATGGCTTGTATATTATTTTTATTTCATTAAGTGTTATCAGACTTTGCGGTTTTTAAAACAGTACTCCCCTTTTGTACCCGTTTTTTTGTTTTTACCTACCTACCTGGTACCTAGTTATTTTCTTGTGATAGTTATTAGCATAAAATAATATAAAGTGTGTTTTCTTATCGATCTGTTAATAGGGTAGTCGACTGCTAGTATTCTGAATTAGCAGCCTATGACGTTATAATTTAATATAATAATAACAATTATTTATTCTATTGTAAAAATAAAGTACATACAGAAAATGAAAATATTCGAAGTAGGTAGCAGTGTACACTTTTCGAACGTCATTCTTTTATCTACCTAATCCGTGGCTGCTACCACTCAAAACCCGTATACCACCCGTTTCGGGAAGTGTTTGCGGGGTGATAATAAACAACGGGCCCAAAGAAACTCCAGAAACCTGTATCTCAGGCAACAAAGTGCTTACATATCTACATAATGAAATTCTAAGCGATAAAGTTGTTCTACTGTTTCAAAAAAAAACGTAATTAATTGTTGATGCAGTCAACTACCCTATTTTTTTATTACATTACGATTTCAACGGTATTCTTTTCCACAAAATAATTAACAATTTATGTGTTACCTCCAATAGTATTGATTGTTGTTTTTGGTACAAGGATTTGGGGTGTTAGAATAGAATTAATACGAATAGACTGGACTCCACTGGCTGGACAGCGTACAAATGTATGTATGAGTGTGGTGATATATTGTTATGTATGATGATATATTACCCTGGATGTATGTTTCATTATATAATTATAGTTGTCTAACAGTGTTATTTTAAACGATTTAAATAAACTTAATGTTGATTTACTGAGTTCTTTTTTTCTTAGATACAGACTTAAGACATTTTTTCGTAAGTGTAAGATACGGCCTTGTTTTTGGGAACGCGACGTCTGAAGCTATAATATCCAACATGCATGAAGCAAGGCTACGTATTTGAGCGGGGTTTTCAGCTCCAGCGCGAAATTGTTTTAAGGTTTGTATGAAACACCGTATTTGACCGATTTCCGGTCTTTGTTTATACAAGTGTAGCTACAAAAACGTACATCTCCAATAAAAAAAATACACAAGTGCATGCGAATTGATTTCTCAAGTTTTTCATATGAAATGTATTTTTAAATGCAATTTGATGTCATTGGGAAGTAAATTGAGATAGATATTTTTCATTTTCATTTCATAAATAAAATAAAAATAAATCTTCACGTATCTTATAATAAAGTGTAGTAAACGACGGAATTAAATTATCCTACTCTGAGGAAGTACCCTAAAATGTACCTATAAGTACCTGTTCTTTGCTTTAATAGGGCTTTAAATATTTTGGCCTACTGACGACTGTTCGCCGTTTTTTTAAATAGTGGCTTCTTTGATAGTCCAAAAATACCTACGTCTGCCTAATATTGGCAGACAGTAGGTAGGCCAGCCTTCATATCATACTAAAATATTCCAAGCCTTTGGTTTTAGAACAGAATCCGTCACTCATTCTACCTAGTATGTGGGTTTTCTATTACATTTCCTGGCAACTAAATGTATCAACTACACATATGGATCAAATAGACTGAATCTAGAGCCGTAAAAACCATTAAAAAAAACAAATAGCTGTCAATGTCATTTTATTGTCAAGTGAGCGTAATATGTGCCGTATGTGCGTCAATTTTTAATTTACGTATTTTTTTGCATAATTCGCTGTCTTTCGTGGTTAAAACATAATACGATTATCATCTGAAAGTTCTTGATTTCATCTGTGTTCATCATGCAGGACGGTAAGCCAAATTCAAGACTTCAAACACTGAACATTGCGTTCGATATTCCAATACATTTCCCTCCAATACTATTGCGTTTTTCTCTTGTTTTTCTAGATTTGGAAGTCACGGGGATCTCTCGGAGCGGCCGCGTCAGGAAGAAGAGTTCTAAACTAATGGATTTCGAGTCTCCAGACGATATTGAGGCCCGATATCGGCGCACTCCTATGAAAACTTACGGCGGCAGTTTTCGACAAGATGAAACGCCAGAGTTTCAGGAGGCGCCGCCGCCGCGGCCCGCGGAGGAGGCTGGCACGGCGTCGGGCAGTGAGTCGGACTATTATGAGAATAATGCCGAAAATCCTGACAGGTAAGAAGTAAAAATTTGTTAGAGTAATTATTACACCGACAGCCAGAAAGCTTGACGTTAATATTTTAAGTCTGAAAGGAACAGAGAAAATCTTACATTGATTCTGGAATAGGACTTATGTTAGTGAGTTCCTCATTGTAGTGTTTGTAGCTTTAGTCAGAATCAAATTATAGAAGGTTTAATTTTTTCCATCAAATAGTAGGACGATACTGGAATTATGGGCAAGCTGAAATGAGGAGTGTCTTTTCAAAAGGTTTTATTTCCACATAGTCTATTTTTTTCAGAAAAAGTGAAAAACTCATTACACAAAAATGAATCCAGTTTTTTAAATTAATTTGAGTCAACATTATTGTAAAATAACTTAATCAATAACTTCTATGCCTTTGTTTAGTTAAATCCATTCTATAAAATTGCATGGAGAATCGAATGGCATTGTTAGATTTAAAAAGAGAAAATATGGAAATAAACCCTTTTGAAAAGACACTCCTCGAATGATGTGTTGAAAAGTTTTTTTTACTCTAGATTGGTAATGATCGTCATCTCATCTTGGTAGGTATAGAGAAAGTTTGCCTTTTCTTCATCTTCTGCGTCATCCTGTATAAACAATCTTTCTTGTTTCAGTATGGAGTCGGACAGCTCAGCATCAGACGAGTTCACCCAGCGGCCTGCGGCTGGAGTCGCCAACTCCTTGTACATGATGGAGAAGAGTAAGAAGAAGCTGGTCATCAAGGATGGCAGGGTTGTCGGCAGGGCTAAGGCACAGCGTAAGGATAAAGGTACAACATTTCAAATTCGTTCCAGTATTGTGTCCATTTAAGTCAAAATTGTGTATAGTGGAACATCAAAGGAAGTTACAGTCCTCAACAGTGCGAGAGCTGCAGATGCACAGATCAGATGGGAGCTGAATCTACGAATTATGTTCTGGCATTTGGGGATTGAATAGTTATGGTAATGCTTAGTTTTTGCATCTATGACAGAAACCTGCCTTATGTTATCTCGAATAAAGTCTCAGGACAAGGAGGGCAAGCACAAGGTAACAAGTTGTACACCTATTTTGGTATTTACTATAAATTCAAAGATCATTTCAAGAAGACTGACTATCCTATACTGCCTAAATATCTCCATATACTTTGCGGCCTTGTTTCTTATGAGGGAAGTACTCAAGTTCAACATTTTATTCTTACCTTTAAATTAAGTATTCTGTCTAACAAATTTAAATTGTATTTTACAACACTGACTTCAGTTTTGAGACTGAGGCAAAATAATTTAAGAAAGAAATTGATTATTTCATAGTGCCATCAGGCTTTAATCAACTTGAAACTCCCTGGATTAAGTCAATATTTACGATACAATTCTCAATATGAAGGTTAGCAATCTTTTTTTGACTAAAATTAATTAATCTTTAACAGGCAAGACCAGAATAACAGCATACATGATGTGGGCAAAAGAAGCCCGCAATGAACTGCTCCGCAAACACCCTGAGATGGACTTCTCTGCCATATCGAAGAGACTGGGTGAGATGTGGGCTAATGTGAGTATTATTATTACAAATTGCATGTAAAAATGCAAAGCAAAAAGACTTTGTTGTCTTCTTTAGATAGGTTAATTTTTTAGCTTATTTAGTTTAGCTTGACATATTAGCAAAATGACCAAACCTAGCCTAACTCATAGGACTACAGTTTCAGAAAAACATAGCCAAATAACAAAAATAAGTGATAAAAATGTGGACTCTTCATACAAATTGATTAGCTGAATGGCCAAAATTGTATGAGAGTCCAAATTTTTTGCGAAAATTGTACAGATTTAATCAAATCCCAATTAGAGTTCTGTAATGTTTCATGTAATATTTTTTTTATGGAATATGTATAATATGCTTAATATAAAAAATGTTTGTTTGAAGGTAAACTACAACGAGCGGTACCTGTGGAAGCGCAAAGCCAAGCGTTTCTCCATGCAGAAGGGGCAGAACGTGCAGACTGCCAACAAGATCATATCTAACCCCAGTACGTGTTGTTTGTGTGAATAGCTTGTTGCCAAACATCAATGCTGATGTGTTCCAGCATGGAGATAAAGAGCCAGTTCCTCATTTTGTTGGGGGATCTTGGGGGTTCTTTGCTATGTTTCTCAAAGTCTTTTTAGTGGGTTTTAAGTTATTCAGCCTTTTGGGTCAGGAATAGAATATTTTAAAATTTGTTAGAAATATTTTTTATTTAGCTAATACTACAGAAAGTTGATCTATCGCAAGCATAAAGCAGTGGTACATGAGAACATGTGCATCTGTATTGTCCCACGATGTGGACAACTGTCCAGGTGCACCTAGTGGGATCTATTTGGTTGGAGCTTGCACATTATTAATGACTTTTCTATCACTAGTACAGCAGGACCTCTTTAATCCGAACAACTAAAATTGACCCCCGATTGGATTATAGTATGTAGACATTTTGAAGGGCATTTCTGGCAAAACAAAGGTGTTTATTATTGAAACTGTGTTTTAATTATGCGAAACTTTAATACAATTAAATGAGAATGATATAAATTAGTATATTTTAAAGAATTCCAGATTAGTACTTTGACGACTAGTATTTAGCTTCGTTTATAACGCTTTATACCTTAATTTATGTAAACGCGTAACGCGGGGCAGTCAAATACAATTCGTGTACCACTTCAGATGTAGTATAACCTATAACTCAGTACAGAAATTCGCGCGTGGTACAGCGACTTACTGAGAAACGGCCGATGCGAGGGGGATAGGGGGGTCGGTCGTTTTAAAGAGGTCCGGCTGTATATGCATTTTGGGATGTGAGTCATGTCCCACTCAATGTAATGCGTGTGTGTGCAGTCGCGCGGCCGCTGGGCGCGGGCGCGGCGCCGGCGGGGCCGGGCCGCCCGCGCTCGCGGCCCCTCGCCGCGCCGCAGCAGGCACTAGTGGTGAGTATTATAGTTATTTTGTTTATTTATTCAACTACTTTTATTCTGTATTATATAATATTTGTCTCAATCCCAACACAGAGTGAAGCTGAAGACATTTCCATGACTTTTTTAACAGTAGTAGGTTCACTTGCGTTCATGTGCAGATTATAAATTTTAAAATTACGCTAAAGAGATACAGGATTTGTATTACTTTTATTGACTTCAATCACTAGGTGGGTGAAGCCGGCAACTCTTGCAGTGTGACATGTCAGTTAATACATTTTACAAAAAAATAACATCATATTCCATAACAAAAAAAGCAGTTCTATCCAACCTCAAAAAAAGTCTGATTTGCTATCTTCCAAAAGAGTCTGTTCTTCGGTTTTCCAAAAAAGGTTGTTTATCATTTGTCTATTTTTTGTTTAATTTATTCTTATTTTATTTATCTCTATAAACTTTAATTTCATTTTCATAATTTTTTTTAATGTCCGTCTATTCCATCTTCCAAAAAAATCATTTCATTCATCTTCCAAAAGAGTTTATTTATTCCAACGTCCAAAAGAGTGACTTTATTCCATTATACAAAAAAGTCAGTTTATTCCATCTTTCCAAAACAGTCACTTTATTCCATCTTTAAAAAAAACGTTAATCCTCTCGCTTGTCAGCCGGTGTCCTCGGCCAGTGGCGCGGGGTCGTCATCGGGCTACCGCGTGTCCGGCTGTGGCGCGGTGGAGGTGGCGGCCCATCTCCGCCTGCTGGGGGAGAGCCTCGCCATCATTGGACAGAGGCTTAAGGAGCATGAGGTACACATACACAGATATACAGGGTGTTACAAAACTACCCCTAATGGTTGAAACGGGCGTGGACTGTAAATCATTTTTAAATTTGGGTACATTTTCTTTTTGCTGCATCAGTTCACGTTTCGGAGAAATCGTCTATCGAATTTCTTCAAAAATATCGATATGATATTTACAATTTTCCAACTCTAGCGATCATCTGGTCGCGGTCATGACCCCGCGCGCAAACGCGCCAATCATAGCGCAGCTGCATATGAACGCAGCCTATCATAGCGCGGTTATCTGTACTCCTATAATAAACTGACAGGTGAATACAATAGTGCTGTGATTCTACATAGTCGATAATCTTATTTATGATTAAAAATAATTAGTTTTCGCATTTTTTTATTTAAAGTTTTGTTAAAAAAAAATACAATGGACTCCTTACATGACACACTTTAACACCCTTAATTCATTAGGGGTAGTTTTGTAACACCCTGTATGTATAGATAAAACATGTATTTAATGAACAACACGCAACGTATTGCATCACAGTAAACAAAAACAACGAGAAGAAGCTACTGGATGCGGGCAGCACAAGACCTTTGTCCAGCAGTGGACGTCTTTTGGTTGATGATAATGAAAAAAAATTAAAGCAGGCACAGTCTAATGTGATCAAACTATGAAGGACGAAGGTATAATATCTTCTGCATTATTATCAGTTTTGCAGCAAATCACTACCAGATAATTGTTTCAGTCAGAACAGGGACGTATTCTCCATAGGGTCATTCGGGCGAACGCCCGGGGCGGCCCGTCCCAAGGGGCGGCCCGCCCAGTTCTCCAACAACTCTCATTTTTTCATTAGCTGACTGCGACAATTTACACGGGTGCGGGAGTCTCGATAAGTATTGATATCTTTCTCGTAAGTTGAACCTAGCTAGCTGGACTGTTTGTCCCAGGTATACATATTCGTCGAGTGTAGAGTCTCCAACATTCAGAGGAGTGGGCGGATATTTTACATAATTTTCGTCTTGTCCCTGTTCATTTTGAGACCCACTTGTTGGGAGGCTCTATTCCATTGGGTAAGGAATTGTGCCTAGGTCCTCGAAGGTCTCAGCCATGATCACGATATCAACAGCGAATCGAAGGTGAGTGATGTACTCGACGTTGATATTAATGCCAAGTCCTCTCTAGTTCAGAAGCTTAAAAACGTATTCCAGGGCAGCGATGAAGAATTTTGGACATGTATGTAACGTCTCCCTGTGTCACGCTGCACCCAGTTTCGAATTCTGATCCTCAAGGCGGACCGACATGGTGGCGTTTTCATACAGGTACTCCTATACTTCGATATATCGACAGTCGATTTGGCACTGTTGGGGAGAGTGTAACCATTTGTCTCTGTTGTAATCACACTCCTGTGTCATGCTTTAGGCGTTCGTCCCTCGAGCATGACGGAATTAAACAGCCTCTGAAGACCTGTTCTCCACCTGCTTTCGGAACCTCAGTCGTAATTCCATCATCACCTGGTGCCTCGTTGTTCTTAAGCTTTTTGGGAGCCATTCTAATCTCGCACAGGCTGACGTTTGGGATATCTTTTGTATGTGTCGGGTCAATCTGGCTCTCGGGTCTTCAGCCAGATTACTGACAGGTAAGCGTGTGGTTGTGTATAAGTGTCCGTAGAATTTCTCGACCTCTTCTAACAGCTCAGGGTCGTACGACACGATTCTGCCATCCTCAGTCTTCAGCTTTGTCAGTTGGCTTTGACCAGCAGACAGATCTTTTGCGAATACTTTTGACCCTTTATTGCGCTCTTTAATATTCACACCATTAGTATTAAATTGGCGTATATCGCGAGTCAAGGACTTGGAGACCTGTCTGTTTAGTCGCCGATACTGACAAGCATCTTCAGAGAATTTCATAATCAGGCTCCATCTTTCCTCTATGAGCTTGCTGGTGTAATCCGAGATGTTCTTTTTGAAGGGCTGGTTTTGAAAGCCTTATTTATTCCCAGTCGTTTGGACAACTTCCTTGAACTTGTCGTAGTAATTGTCCACATTTTCGCAGTCTGCTAGCCATTCGAAGCGGTTTTGCAACTCGAGCTTAAAGTTGTCGAGGTTTTGGGAGGTGGATAAGCGCTGGTCGGAGCGTGGGGTTCATTAGTCGACATCTTTCCAGCTTAGTTTTTAGATTCAATGGGCCTCTTACCATTCGGTGATCGCTTCCTTTCTTCATCGAGTTGATCACAGCTCATTTTCAGTGTTAAAAAAAATTAAAAATTATATGCGTTCTCGCATGAATGAGAAATGACTCAATTATTTAGCAATCCTCAACATTGAGGATTTGAGGCTGATTTAACGAACGTACTTCATTTTGATGATTTTTCAGATAGTCCAGTCAATCTACGAATTTTTGTATGGAGCAGGTTACATTTAATGCACTTTGGGTGAAAATTTAGAATATGTTACTTAAATAATTGCAAAATGAAAATTCATGAAAATCTCTTATGAGTATTTGATAATTTTTCGGTAATTAGCCCCTAAAGAAACAAAATTAAATTTAAATGTGAACAAAAAATAGAAAACTGGTGATTTTTTACATGAGGGCTTCTTATAAGACGTTTTATTTATATTTATAATCGTCCCCGATCGAGATCAAAACATTGAGTAGATAATGAATATAATATATTTAAAAATTTATAACTTGAAAAGAAATACTGCAAGGTGAGTGATATTTTGTCTTAGGGGGTACATAACCACTGTCAATAACCATGAGAATTATCTCCAAGGCGACTTCGTTATTTATTTTTTTATTAAGTTTTATTCGATTTTAACCCTTGCACATTAAAGACACTACGAATATTTTCATGAAATCTAATAGTAATATTTTTTTTTAACTAAGACTAAGAAAAATCCCCGGTCAATCTGTTGCACAGTTTCTGTAATAATCTAATAACAATTATAATTCGCGAGCGGGCTGAGCGGGGGGCGCGGGCGGGGGAATGCGGCATGCGCGACGCCCGCGCTTCCCCGCGAGTTCTTTATTCAGCTAAGCTATAGCTGGGGATTTCATATGCAACATCTTGTATGAGAACTGTTTTTAATTTTGGATCAATATTTCTCTCTCTCTTTCTTTTCTTTTCGTGTGGCACGTTTTTTTACTATTCACAAGATATAGATGGCAGTTGCCTGATGTTCCACTTAGCATCATCCGCGGTCACGTGTCTACCTATTGGGTTTTGTGTGTGTTATCAAGGATTTAAACTTGGTATATAGTTGTTCTTTAGGTGGTCTTGAGTGTTAGCCCAGGAGGCATCGGGAGGCATCACAAAGGTGGCGAGGGAAAACGGGGAAAGTTTGATTCGGCCGCGCTCTTCTTTCGAGCTTATATCTCCATAACTATATGTACTGGGACAAGTGTGATAATTATCGGACAGTTAAAGGAATACCAATTCATTTGGAACAAATAATTGCTTCCATCGCTAGAAAAAAAATTGGCTATGGAGGGTACATGTAAGGAGATCTGTCTCTGTGTACAAAAGTGTCCGTCAAAATGCGTTAAGTAAGGGTGGTGTTATTGTATAAAAAGCGGTCAAGTGTGTGTCGGACCACGCGCAGTGTAGGGTTTCTTAGTACTTCGACAAACACTGCTTCAAGGGGAAAACCTCCCGTCTTACAAAACTGACTACTACTCGTTAACTTGTAAAGCCTACTTAGCTGTGATAGTTTTCCTTTTAACTTCGTTAAATATACTACTGCCGTGAATTTTTTCACATTTCTAGAAATAACCATTTAGCTGTCGGGGGGGGGGGGGTCACATGACTTTAACATAAAATTGCACTTGTAAGCTTAATATTTCGAAAACGAATCCATGACTCGAAAAATTCGCAAACCCACAATATTTTTGAAAGACCTATTCAACGATACCCCACACCCTGGGATAGTCGAGAGAAAAAAAAATCAAAAAGAGCTAGTAACTTTAGTTCTCCTACGTATCTCCTCATATCTGATTCAATCACGTAGGGAAACACCAAGCGTAGCACGTTCCATCGCCCTTTGAGTGACTTTAAGCCTTCTTATAAGGTCCATAGTAACCGACCATGTCTCGGATCATCACTGGCAACACACACTGGTCATGGACTTTAGTCTTGAGACACTGCAGTATTTTGGACGTGAAGATATTGCGAAGTTTCCCGAACGCTGCCCAGCCAAGTTGGATTCGACGGCTGATCTCTTTCTCAAAGCTGGACCTACCTAACTGGACTGTTTGTCCCAGGTATATACAGGGTGTAACAGAAGTGTGTGACAATACTTCAAGGTTGGCTTTTACCCATCAAACTGAACAACTTTTGTTCTACAACTTTGTTGAAATCGCAAAATTTTTTTTGGACTTTTCATACAAATCGTTCAGCTGGCGAACCAAGTTTGTATGAAAAGTCCAAAAAATTTTTTGCGATTTCAACAAAGTTGTAGAACAAAAGTTGTTCAGTTTGATGGGTAAAAGTCAACCTTGAAGTATTGTCACACACTTCTGTTATACCCTGTATATTCGTCAACAACTTCGAGCGTAGAGTCTCCAACCTTCAGAGGAGTGGGTGTAACACGGATGTTTGACATGATTTTCGTCTTATCTATGTATCATTTTAAGACCCACTTGTTGGGAGACTCTACTTAGTCCATTGAGCATTGCGCCTAGATCCTCCAAGGTCTCAGCCATGATCACGATATCGTCAGCAAATCGAAGGTGAGTGATGTACTCGCCATTGATGTTAATGCCGAGTCCTTTCCAGTCCAGAAGCTTGAAAACATCTTCCAGTGCAGCGGTGAACAGTTTCGGAGATATAACGTCTCCCTGTCTCATCCCACGCTGCAGCCGGATAGGTTTCGAATTCTGATCCTGGAGGTGGACCAACATGCTGGCATTTTCATACAAACACTTCAAAACTTCGATGTATCGATAATCGATCTGGCACCGTTAAGAGAGATTGCAATACAGCCCAGGTCTCGATCGAATCAAAGGCTTTCTCATAGTCCACTAACGCCAAGCTTAGTGGTCGATTATACTCTTCGGTCTTCTGTATAATCTGACGAAGCGTATGTATGTGGTCTATGGTACTGAAGCCTTTTCGGAAACCGGCTTGTTCGGGAGGCTGGAAGTATATAAGGATTAATATGCATATCCGTACCAAATTACAGCTCTGGAGTACTAATAGTCTCTGAGCTAAGCCGCGGACAGACAGACGGACACGGCGAAACTATAAGGGTTCCTCGTTGACTACGGAACCCTAAAAAGGGTAAATTTTAAAGAAAGCGAGAAAAGTTATTAGAAACAGAGAAGAAAACAAGGAAAGAATCCGCTTTGTTATAACGCACTTTAAAACAAAAAAACATAAAATAAGAATTTTTTTGTTTCATATATTATTTTCATAATCCTTGTCTACATTAGTGCCACTCTGATGGATTCTTAAACTATTATTTACTGCTTACAGTTGGACACTTTTTTAACTAATCCCCCCATATAAAACAGTCTTCCTTATACTATTGGCATCGAGAGGCATCACAAAAGTGGCGAGGAGAGGCAAGGAAAGTTTGATTCGGTCGCGCTCCTCTTTCGAGCTAATACGTCCATAACTTTATGTACTAGGTCAAGTGTGATAATATCATTTTCGGATAATTCAAGGAAGACTAATTCATTTCTTATTAAATAAAGGCTTCTTTCAAGTTCTTTCACTAAAAAAAATATAGCAAATTCATAAAATCTGAATAACGTGGACAACATATTAAAAAAAAATGGTTATTTATCTAGTACAAAATAGTTTTTCTATCTAGTACAAAGTCCTTACCACGCGGAATTTGTACACTCAACGTTTCAGGAAATGTTTGCGAAGCGAGAAGAAACGTTGAGTCCAGAAGAAACTCACTTCAGCACATATTTTTTTAACACTTAATTTCTATTAAAAATCATGTCAACAATAAAATTATGAGCTGTAAGATCCATACACGGTTTGAGATATTTATTTCTCAAAAAGAATTACAAATTCACTTAACTTAAGAAATGCAATATAAGTGCTTAAATTATTTATTTAATCGTGAAGGAAAATATTATTTACATCGAAAACAAATAATCCGTCGGTACTTTGGAATACAAATCTGATCCATAAACGACTTGTTTAATAAAAGCAATGGATAGGATCTACTAAATTGCCATGATTGGGTATGACCAAAAGTTATGTTCAATAATATATTTAAGCAAATTTATGTTAATTTTAGTAAATATACTTTATATCGTGGCTCAGTGCGGCTTGCGTGGTCGCGTCGATCACGAAGGTTAACTGACTACAGACACGGTCATAACCTGGATGGGTATGACTGTTAATGGCATTTATCTCGATCGTTTCCATGCTTCGCAAGGCACGTTAAGCCGTTGGTGCCGGCTGCTATCGCTAGATGGCAGTCGTTAAGCCACGTTGGAGTCCTTATAGGCGGCTTGAAATTTTCTGACACTGGGGTTGGCCACTAGCCCCACAACCTCCACCAATCCGGACTTGGCCCCCGTGTGTGGAGTATGGCCTAACCTTCCCGAGTTATGGGAAGAGATCCGTGCCTCTGCAGTGGGGACGTAATGGGTTGTTAACATACTTTATGAGCCACACACATAACATCCCAAAAGGCATCTTTATACACTTCCGTAGTCCGTACTAACAACTGACGGTAAATTTTTCAACCTAGACCGAATGAAGGCACGTAACAAAGTTTTATGCCATATAGTTACAGCAATAAGGTACGTGGACGACTTATGTTTTACAGCGGAATCCCCTAATATCTCTGCAAAAACTGATGACCAGTTTTGACGAGTCATTAAAAAAAAATTTGTACTGACAGTGTAAGTAAGATCGATGTTATGTATGTTGGGAGACAACTGAACAATCTAACTCCAAATGTATCTCGGTTAGAATGTCATGAAGCATGTGGAGAAGTTTACGTATTTGGGAAGTGCAATAACATTCAAATGTGACCTCGACCCTGATATCATTGGGATTGGTTCAGCTTTAGCAGTTTTTGGTAAACGTAGACCTACATTCTTCCGGTCGCATGATATTAGCTACTAAGATCTTGGTGTATATGTCCAAAGTAATTCCAAACCTCCTCAATTCGTGAGAGACATAGTGTTTATATAGAGCTATGACAGTTATAGATCGATGGATTCATTTTGGTACAGATATTACGAAATAGCCTGTCGTAAGGTCGTTTGTTTCGTCATAGCTATATCGGCCCCCCTCCCCCTTTCTTATGACTGGCTATTTGATGATCTACGAATCAAGACGAAAATATTGATAATTGTTGTAGCTATATAGGAGCCAGAGAAACAAACTCGGTAAATAGAGCACTTTTATTATTTTCGCCACCAGTCTAATAGGAAAGAAATACGCTGCCTCGATAGATTTCACATGCAGTGCCTCCGTGATATCATGAACATCGACTGGTCCAACCATATAAGATACAAAGGTTCTACACCGTGCAAACGTATACGGAATTGAGGCGTACCTTAAGCGAAGAAAATTACGTTGGTGTGGTCTTGTGACTCGTATGCTGGGTTACGAAACGTATCAGTTACTGAGAGCTTCAAGAGGGCAAGCGAAAGCAAAGTGGACAGCTATTGCGGTATAATAACGCCGCCACCGTGATGCCTCCCGATGCCTCCCGGGCTTATTCCACTTAAGACCACCTAAGGAACAACTATGCCAAGTTTGAGGTCTTGATTCTTGATCCAAAATTACGGTAAATCGCAACGACGATATGTCGCATCTAGTTCGTGAAATTTAGCGTAAATACCTACCTACTTTTACTTCATAAGAACAGGCCCACTGGCATTGGAAGTGGGGTTGCTTTGGCAGGCTCATGGAAAGTCATGGAAAAATGGCGATGACACTCATGTCATGACAATATAATAATTATGTATAATTTTTGCAGTTAAATGTTCGGCGAATCAATAGGACAAAGTTTCTTCTTTTGAATTGAATTTACAGTAGGTATATCTATGTGGTAAATCAGTAGAACGGTAGTACTATGATCACGTTTGGATGCCCACAATCCAATGAGTATGACACAATTATTATTAAATAACTACTACCTACCTATCATATTGTGCATTTTATCGCATTTGCGTTTCGCACTTTCCATCTAGCTATCCGCGCACTTGTCTTTTTCGCACCCAATAGCTCCGTCTCTGTCGCACACTGGCTATGCGTACGTGGCAGCTGACGCACCTTCTCGGCGTTTGAAATATAATTATAATGTCTAATACATTTTAGTTAAAATGCGTTTTAAGAAGAAACTTCTTTGTTTGTACAAGGGACGATGATGATTTCCAATAGATAATATTAGTGTTACGGCACAGCCAAGAAAATATTTGTAGTGTCTTTAATGTGTACTACAGAAATCTTTAAAAAATCGTTTTTAACTGGGTTCTGAAATAGTCACCTAGGTGAAAACTTAACACATGTTCAAGCCTTACAATTAGACTTAAAAAATATAAAAATCTCCGAAGGCTCCATTTTGTAAGTATTATTTTTCACGCAATAATATAAAAAATATCGTAATATTAAGAATTTATTGCTTTAAACTAGAGACAACTTAAGTACCATATTTATAAGGTAACTATAGTTATAAATCTCAGTTTTCCCCAAAAGTGCATTTATTGTTTGGCGTATACAAGTTAAAAGGCGTCTTTAGGTATTTCTAAGGGTTGAACGCCCTTACAATCACAAAATTACCACGAATGCTTAGTAAAACACCAATTCTTTTATTTCCAAACCATTTTAGTCAGGTGTCTTTAATGCGACCTCAAATCTTTTATTTACTGGACTAAGAACAAATGTCGTATTGTCGCTCATCGTAATCAGGTAATAAATTCGTTTAACTATTTATTACTATATTTAATTCTGTTTTACTGTTGTTTCTTTTGGCTGTAGAGGTTGAGGGGCGGCCCCGATCGTATTCGCCCAGGGCGTGAAAATCTAAAATACGTCCCTGAGTCAGAATGTTATTGTTGATATGGGTCCCTATTGATTCATAAGTCATTTTTGACACAAACCCCTGTTGATTCAAAAGTTGTTGTTACTAGCCCCTTTTTAGTCTCAATTTTTAGATGACACTCAACCTTGTTGACTCACAAGCTTTACATACACACATTTCCCACCAGGGTCAGATCGCTGTCTCGGGCTCGGTGTCCGTGCCGCTAGACACACTACTTTGCGCCCTGTAATTCAAAAGTTATTGTTGATATAAGCCCCTGTTGATACAAACGCTGTTAAAACTGACCCCTGTTGATTCACAAGCTATTATTACACACACACATGCCTTTCCCACCAGGGCCAGATCGCTGTCTCGGGCTCGGTGTCCGTGTTGCTAGACACGCTACTATGCGCCCTGGCCCCGCTACTGGGCGTGGCTCGCGCGGTACCCGCCATCGCGCCCCCGCCTCGCCTTCTACAGGACACGTTGCACAACATCGCCTATATCATGCCCGGCCTGTAAGGGGCCTTGGTGTGGTGTGACCTCGGTGTGATATTGTGACATTGGTGTAACGAAATATGTGATCAAGAATACTTACGTGCTTACATATGGTATGACAATTACATCATCATGCCCTGTCGTCTCTCTAGAATACTTAATTGTGTGACATATTAGTGTAATAAATGCGAAATACATATGTGACAAACATGTGATGTGCTGATTTATTATTTGTGTTGTGGCTAAATCATGAAATGACTACTGAAAAGAAATTTTTTTATTATAAAAAATTGATTGCATTTAACTACATTTTACCTGATGAAAAGTGACAATAGAGCCACTAATTTAATTTAAGTTAGCTGTGCTGGTGTTACAGTATTGTTCATTCCAATCCAAAAAAAGGAAAAGGTAAACAAAGAGTATGGATCTGACATTGACATGTGTCATTTCTATAGTAAGTTTGTTTACCTTTTGCTTTTTTTTGATTGGAATGAACTAAAGGTATAAAGTAGATGCTGTTTTGTCAGAGCTGCTCGACGATATGGCTAGTTATTTCATGAACTGGCTACAACATATAGGGTGACTTTAAATTAGTTCTTGATACGAAAGGCTATGCATGTGCTCATGATAACAAATAACTTTCCCTAAGGAACCCATAGTCAAATTGCAAAAAAGTTTTTGGACACTTCATACTAATTTGGCTGGTTAGCGCGATTTGTATGGAGACTCCAAAATTTTTTTTGGCGATTTGACTATGGGTTCCTTAGGGAAAGTTGTTTGTTATCATGAGCACATGCATAGCCTTTCGTATCGAGAACTAATTTAAAGTCACCCTGTATATTGTAACAAGAAGATCTGTTGTCTGCACCATTAGATTATCTTTGATAGTTAATACACATATAATATTTTTATGTCAATCATGAGAATACCCATTTGGTATTTAAAAATATAATAAATATATTATCTGTGTAAAAGTATTTTTTATTTATAACTTGGAAGGAACTAGCAGACGCCAGCGCTTTAGCTAATTCTACCTATATATAGGGTCCTAATAAAATACTTGAAACAATTTTGATCCCGGCTTCGACTCATGAAACTGAACAACTTTCCTCACGGAACCTATACTCAATTCGCAAAAATATTTATCGACTTCCCATACAAATAAATCAATTAGTAGAAGCCACTGTAAAAAAAAAACCAAGTATTTTAGAAGGATCCTATATTGTGTAGTATTTTCAGTTTAGACATATAGTATAAGCGTCCTTCTTCTTTTCATTCAAAAGATGGCAGTGTATGTCAAATCCCAATTAGAGTAACTTGTGAAGGTCTGCAAAAATCACACATATTTATTGTAGAAACACACTTCTCACTCAAACTTCTTGTAGGAAAGGACCGTTAATGTTTTTACAGTAAGTTCCTTATTGCGTTGGGGAATCTTGGACAAGCCCGCTTCCATCTTCGGCATCATCATCACTTGCCCAACAGGTGAGATGATACCAAGGGCTTACCAATCAAAGAAAAAAAAAATCTCTGTAGTAGATTTATGAAACACTTGAATAAAAAAATCAGGAAAATATTTCATCGCCCATCAAAAAATTACTAAATCGAACAGCATAAAATCTATTTCACCATAGGTTAGATTAGCAATTTAATCACTTAATTGCGCGATTAAATACTAACCAAAACATCTTGACTTTCATCATTAGTAAAACAATCATGTTCATAGTCTCATTTCTTTATTTCATAATTCATAACAAAATAAATACCAGCAGAATGTTCTAAAAATATATCAAAACATTATACCATCTTCCTATGATTAAACGACATTTGACACAAAAAACCGTAAAATTGAAAACACTAAGGATCAACTCATGAATATTTTTTTTTCCAAAAAGCAACAATGAACAAAATGTTTTTTTTTTATCACAGAATTCTGAAAAAAAAGTTTAGTTAGGTACTTTTAGTTTAGTCACAGAGTTTGCGGTTGAGTCAAATGATTCTAAATTAAATTGAAAATTGTATTGTAATTGTACCCACTGCTGGGGCACGGGTATCGTCCCATATCTAGGAAAGGTTAGGCCTATTTCTACACAAGGGTCCAAGTCTGTCTTGCGCAGTATGGTACCAGGTTACAACAGTCTCTTTAGTCAATTCTGTTATCGATGCGACCACGCTTCCGTAAAATTTAAAAAATAATGTACTAAATTAATTTTGTTTTTAATAATCGTCTACACCTAATAATATTATCTTGTCCCATCCATTAGGAAAGTAATTATATTTCATGAGTAAATCCTTTAAATATTTTTACAGTATGTATATCTACTATAGTGCTAACTTACTCAGTAAACTGTAAAAACACTAAACCACTTTTGGTATCAAATTTTAACAATAACAAAGTCATGAACGTCATGTAACATAAGCATAAAAATATGGGTTATTCCCAACTCATACCGATTAAAAAAACCTTATATAAATACCCAAGTCTACCCAAAAACCTAAAAAGTACAGTCGGAAAGAAATGCAGTACTATTTAAATATTGCAATATTTTAATACGTCATTTAAAAAAATGTTACTATTAGATTACGTGTAACATGAGTTTTAATTCATACAATCATGTCAATTAATCGAATTTAATGGATGCTTAAACTAAAAAAAATACGTAAACTTTTTTTTATATAACTAATTTGAGCTTTTAATGGAAAAAGTTTATCGTATAGGAATCGGTTATTTAAGAAAGGGAACATGTCAAAATGACCTTACTTTTTAGGAGATGAAAAAAACGGATTTCTGTTTTTCTAAAATGTTCTGTTTCTTGTGAAGGTAAGCTTGACGCTTCATACCTTCACCTTCACTGAAGAAACAGAACATTTTAGAAAACAGAAATCCGTTTTTTTTATCTCCTAAAAAGTAAGGTCATTTTGACATGTTCCCTTTCTTAAATAACCGATTCAGTTACGATCGAACAAAATGTAAAATTTTATAAGTCAATGGCAAAGCGAAAAGTTTTCATCAACAATTTTGTATGAGACATGAGACCGCACAATATTTTCGAATTTATTTGACCAAGAAATTCTGCTATTCGTTTAAAATAATACTACAAAATACCCATATTATATACAATAATTACTTAAAAATACAACATTTACAGATACTATACATGGTGGTTCAGAAAAACATCACAAAACATGAGTCAAAAGATTTTTGTATTTTTCAAAGAAAACAAAATATTTTGCTTTTGTTAAAAAATAAGAAAATGCAATGTTCTGAATCACCTGTATAAATAAAAAAAACAAGTTAAAAAATATTTCAGCACCTGTGCTAATTTTAATATTTTCTTGCACACAAAAAAATAAAAATAAGTGATTTGAACTCTCACAGACTTAATACGAGTTACAAACTCCTGGCCAGTATTTATGGAATGGAAAACTAACCAGCGGAATGAGCGTTTAGAGTAAATTATCTTTTTTTTTAAAGTTCTAGAAAAAACTTAGACGGCATCACTTATTTCGAAATTGCTATTTTCAATAGAAACAAATACTCGTCGTCAGTATCACGACAAACATGTTATATGTAAACTTTACAGGTGTTACAAATTTGATATCCGCCATTAAAATAGCGCTTTATACAAGATGTTAAAAAAATACGTTTGAAACTTCAAGGAGTTACTCAGAAAAGTATAGAAGAATACAAGAAAAATATAGAAAAAAATCCGAACTCAAAATATATATTTTTTGTTTGTCATACAAATTCTTGAGTCACTATTCAGATTTTTATAATGGGAAAGTAAAAAAAAAAATGAAGATCGAATTTCTTCTATACTTGATTCTGTGTAACCCCTTAAAACAAACATACTTTTTTATCACCCAGTACACCAGAACGCGAACGTCGAACAATTTGTTCAGTGACATCTTTCCCTGCTGGTTGGTTGACAGTTACAATTACTAGAACCGGTTTTTTAAATAAGAGTACTCTTCCAGTTTCATAAGTAGAAAGAAACCCATAAAAACATTGTGCGTTATTTTACATTGATTGTCTTATACTCTCAGTTGAGCGGTTAGCATTATAGTGTTGCATTTGGTTATGTACATAAGGCGGACACAGAAACCTACCCATTTTGGACATTTCGACCCACAGTCGGCTAGGGCCGACAACCGGTTTCCGTGCCACAGGCGCCAGGATTTGCATTTTCATTCATTTTTGTCGGCTAGAGCTGACATTGGCGGTGGGGCCACGTTTTGTCAACGAGTAGCGAAGCGGTGAACGCGTTAAAAGTTGACTGCAGTGTCGCGCACCGCGCAGCCACAACAAACTGTCGTATTATACAGGGTGTAACAGAAGTGTGTGACAATACTTCAAGGTTGGCTTTTACCCATCAAACTGAACAACTTTTGTTCTACAACTTTGTTGAAATCGCAAAAAAATTTTTGGACTTTTCATACAAATCGATCAGCTGGCGAACCAAATTTTTTTTGTAGAACAAAAGTTGTTCAGTTTGATGGGTAAAAGCCAACCTTGAAGTATTGTCACACACTTCTGTTACACCCTGTATAATCCCCTATTGCTACTACATCAAAATATAATGTGTGAACACTCGTAAAGGTGTTGCGTGGCTTGCGCTAAGCAACCGTCACCGGACCTTACCCGCAGGTGGTGAGATCGCCATTAGAGGGGCAGGGAGTGGCCCTACTGTACGACAATACTAGTTAATACAGGCTGTTAAAAAAGTGTTTGAAATTTGATTCTGAAACATGATTCTGAGTAACCCCTTCAAATTTCAAACGCACTTTTTTTAACAGCCTGTATATAATATTATTATATACTATAGCGCAGTGCCACAGTTGAGATGTGGTAGGGTAGGACTATTTAAGTATTTTTTGATAAAACAATATTTTCAACAATTTAAGATTCAATAGTTCATTTTGACTTGAAACAACCAATCATGATTCTAATCTAAAGTTTTTAATATATAATTACCCTACACAAATTCTATATTGTCTATTATGGTATAAGTAATGGACTTCTCTATGATTCAGCTACTGCGGTGGTCAATGTCCCTTACAGCTTGATAAGGCTTGAATTACCTACAAGAAAAAAAACATGTTAATCCTACTAAAATTAGAAATGTGAAAGTTTAGATGCTATTATTCAATCACGCAAATGTATAAACAGATTTGGAAGAAATTCGATATATGTTAACAACCCATATCGTCCCCACTGCAGGGGCACGGGTCTCTTCCCATACCTCGGGAAGGCTAGGCCATACTCCACACACGGGGGCCAAGTCCGGCTTGGTGGAGGTTGTGCGGCTAGTAGCCAACCCGAGTGTCAGAAGTTTTATCTTAACGACTGCCATCTAGTGATAGCAGCTGGCAACGGTCGAGATAATTGCCACTAACAGTCAAACCCATCCAGGTTACGACCGTGTCTGTAGTCAGTTAACCTGCGTAGTCGACGCGACCAAGAAAGTTACCACGATCGCTTCGTATACCCTGTATAGCTATAAAACATGTATAATTTTCTCTTTATAACATTAGTAAACATTTTTAAGAGCGTCACACACTAGCGCTATACTGTCCTATAAAATCCGCCACACTCATGGACGGAGTGGGGTGACCGTGAAGTTAGAAGCAGCATGAGCGTGGCGGATTTTATAGCACAGCATAGCGATAGTGTGTGATGCCCTTAGAACTATTTTTTGCCATCTGAGATACAGTAGAGGGTTTTTATAGGTTTTAATTTTGAATTTTACCTAAAGTCCGAACAACAGCTATTTCCGCGTGCTTTTATCTCTTGGTGAGGATTTTGTTGAATCGTTGTGCTCTGATAAATCCTGCGGAAGGATAAAAATCAATTTATCATTTCAGTAAAGTGTAGATCCACCGGTTGACTGCGTTAGAACGCTTTTATAGTCACGCGGGTTTCTGCCCGTCCGTATGCGTGCCGTGCCCGCATGCGTGCGGCGTTTCAAAGCGACCCGCATGCGTGCAGAAACCCGCGTGACTATAAAAGCGCTCTTAGTGCGTCAAATGCGTTGCGTTTGCGCAAGATTGCTATTCATGCGTCAAATTCGCGCGCGCGCATTACGTAACCAGATACATAAACACATTTGTACGTTTAAATTCATACATATTGAATATGATAGTATTATACGGGTGTACTATACTGGGGATGGACACAGCAAACAAATCTGCTCATCACAGAAATGTTTGCCCTGTGTGGGACTCGAACCCACTACCCAGTCAGGAGCGCTAATCAATTGAGCGACAGGGCAGCATTAAGTTCGAAAGTTATTTTTTATACTACAAACGAAACGAGAAGCACAAGCATAAGAGTAGCGAAAGCCTTGGGAAACTGTAAGCTCTTATTGTCACTTATAATCAGTGATCGGAGTAGGTAGATTGATTTTTGGTACTTGCATCGTGATTTTATAACATGGACAATCCTTTATTCAAGAAAGTTTCAGTATTTCCGGATTGAATTGAGTATTATTAAATTAAATCTGGTTCAATCAATTAATTCTGAAGTAAGCAATATATTTATATGTAGAATAACAGAATAAATATTTATTTTTGTCTTTAAAAAAATGTTGAACTCTCGGAATCCGCGCGGCATGTCCATATTAACATATACGTGTGCGGCTATTGACCCTAATTCAATCTACCTACTCCGATCACTGCTTATAATATAAAATAAGGAAATAATTATTTTGTACTGCCCAAAGAACAGAATACTAATACTAATTTCATTGTAGGTTGATATAATGATAATATCAACCTACAATGAAATTAGTATTTCACTAAAATATAGCAAACACACAAAATACTAATGTTATAAAGAAGAAGTTTGTTTGTACATATAACTCTTAATAGAACTACTAAATGGTTTTGGACTTTCCATACCAAAATTGACGAAAGAGTAAATACCTCTCATACAAAATTGGCATAGTATGAATAGTCCAAAAAAAGTAAGATTTACTAGTTTATCAGAGAAAGTTGTTCAGTATTATAAGTAGATGAGCTACAGTTATGTCATTCGTGCTGGAAATGATAAGGGTAGGCCTTTGTTCAGTGGATGGCTTTTGGCTGATGATGGTAATGATAGGGGTGATCTGTAACAGGGTGCCATGAGCTATCTGTACACTGTGTACTCACTTGACAGGCCTGACGATGATGGGGGTGATCTGTACTTTATACATTTAAAACCGTGTCGAGTGCTCTCTCTCTCTCTTATCGTGTGGCACAATTTAACCGTCCTATCTAGTAGGTACAGGCGGCGGTAGCCTAGTGTTGCACTTATCATCACCCGCGGTCACGTGTAGGGCATTTTAGATTTACACCTACGGACATGTGCAACGCGACTACTGTACACAACTGGAAATCAGATGTGCAGGTTTCCTCATGATGTTTTCCTTAACCGTTAAAGCAGTCGGTATGAAAATGCACGTAAGTTCGAAAAACTCATTGGATACCGGGTGGATGTCGGGTGCTATCTGTTGCATTGTTCCCAATGGCCCACTAGACTTTGTCCCTCAAGTAGCACGTTGGGAATGCGAAAATAATACAGGGTGTAAGGGACAGGTTTCCGAAAACTTTAAGGGCTTGCTCAGTAGACGAAACTGAACAACTTTCCACGAGATTTTTTTTCAGTAAACGAAAAAAAAATCGGCTTCTCCATACAAACTGTCCAATCAAAACTGTCCAATCAAGTCAATAATTTTGTATGGAGAGGCAGATTTATTTTTCGTTTCCTGAAAAAAAATCTTGTGGAAAGTTGTTCAGTTTCGTCTACTGAGCAAGCCCTTAAAGTTTTCGGAAACCTGTCCCTTACACCCTGTATATGTCTAACTGGCCCCTTAGAAAAATCAAGTGTGCTGTTCGTAATGATGAAAAAATTGCGCTCACCTCGTCGAGCGTAGCGTCGCTGTCGTGTCCGTTCTCACGCAGCGTGTCGTCCTCATCCGTGCGCACGTCGTAGAACTCCTCGCTCTCCAACTCACCGTCTGTGCCTGTCGCAACACAACACAACCTGTCAGCGTACCTTCGGAGGGTAGGCTTTGCCAGCAACCGTTCACACTAACAACAGGATAGCCTAATGTAAATCTCGTAAGTGCAAAGGGAAGTGTATTCACGGAACGTGGCCTAATCTACTACCGATGTGCCTTTCTCGGTTTCGTTAAATCACTATTGGTTAGCTTTTGGTAATATCCCATCTGACGATAAGTGATGACTGATGATGCTGAAGGCTGAAGTGGGCTTACCAAGATTCCCCTATGCCATTGTCATGGGGAACTGCCTAGGCTATCTTCATATCGGAACACATCAATGCTGTCAACATTAATGTTTGGCGAAGGTTATGGTACACAGCCAGATGGGCTCAGAAAATGCCCTACCACTAACCAACCAAATCGAGTCCTACAAAGTCGAATCAAACCCGCAACCTTTAACTGTGAAGTGAGTGGCCTGACCACTACGCCACGAAAAAGGCGGCAATTTTTTTTTTCCTGTTTTTAGGAATATTCCCGGGCCCAGCACATCTGTTACCGCTACCGATCCACTGGGTTGTAGGAAAGAACATTTACAAAAAGACTTACAATCCCTATATATTACATAATAGTAACTTGCGTGACTCAATTTTTTTGCGACATCTAGTGTTAACCTCTGAAACTTCATAAGTAATTTATCAATAAGTCTTTGATTCCAACATAATTTACATAATGAAATTTTAGGTACATTTAAACTCAGTCTTACCCTATCTTTTAAGAAATTCCTGGCCAAATATACAGCGATTTGAGCAAAGTCGTGAAATAAAAGTTGTTCAGTACGATGAGTAGAATCCCCAGTTAACGGGTCCTACACCAATTTTGTTACGTACTGTATAATAATAAATTGTTATAACTGTTTATGAAATTCGCAATTACCTAGCACAGACTGATAATCAGTGAAGTACTCCGAGTCGGACGTGTAGTTATGCTCGGAGGGAGCGTCGACCACGTCACCAGAGGGCGCTGCGGCCCTCTGGCGGGCCTCGCGCCGCGCCGCCGCCCGCTTCTGCTTCTGACGGCGAAGCTCCCTGAAAGAAAGCAACTGAAGTATTATACATTCTCTAGTGACTAGTCGTAGCATGGTTGAAGTTGTCAGTGTGCAGGACATATAGTAAAGGAGATACGTAGGAGAACTAAGATAACCGACATAGCTCATAGCTCTCAGAATAGCTAAACTGAAGTGGCAGTGGGCGGGGCACCTGATGGCCGTTAGGGCATTAAAGTTCTCGAGTGGCGACCGGGCACCGGAAGACGCAGTGAGTGTAGGCAGGCCTCAGTGGACAAATGACCTAGTCAAGGTTGCGTGGCTTCCGCTAAGAAAATGTCACCGGATATTCCTGACTGACTCGGTGGCTAAGTGGTTAGCGATCCTGACCTCTGATCCGAGAGTCATGGGGTCGATCCCCACACAGGGCAAAGTTTTCTATGATGAGCAGAATTGTTTGCTCTGAATCTGGGTGTATTATATCTATATATGTATGTATTTAAAAGTATATGTGTATGTATGTCAGTCTCTGATTCCCAAGATACAGGGAATCCTAGTTTGGGGCCAGATGACCGTGTGTGATTGTGTGATTTGTCCCGGATATTATTATTATTCCCGCAGGAGGGTGAGGTCGCCTTTAGAAAGGGGCAGGGCGTGCTGCCTGAGGGCAGAGTGACCTTAACGACAGAACTGATATACTATATGTATATATATATTGTGCTCGAGGGCGGCCGCGGGCCAGACAGATGCGACAGATATTTTTTGTTAAGCAACTCAACCCAAAACAAATTGTGTTTCAAACAGTTAACAAGTCATACACACAGCCATAGAACCAAAAATAACATTACGTAACTACATGAATGATATACATATATGTGTGATATTTACATACGAGCATTGTATGCAAATAGCAGTTGTTGCTAACTTGCTTCACTCAAATTATAAGAATATATGCAGAGACACCTAGTATAGATATTTTTAATACAAATACATACATATTATTTCAGCCGTTTAAAAGGCCTCTGGCCAGAACAGATGGCTGTTGTCGCATTAACGTTCTCGAGTGGCACCCGTGCATTGGAAGACGCAGTGTAGGCAGGCCTCCCACTCGGTGGACCGATTACCTGGTGAAGGTTGCTGGAAGCTGCCAGATGCGGGCAGCGCAGGACCAGTCGGTGTGGAAATCCTTGGGGGAGGCCTTTGTCCAGCAGGGGACGTCATTCTGACATGACTTAATGAATGCTAAAAGATACGACATTGTTGAAGTAAGAAACAAAACTGATTTATTTATTAATACCCACATAAGTTTTAACAGACAATAATATAAGTGTCAAATCACAATGACAGATCAATGCAAACATAACATACCTTTCTCTCATCATCTTTAGGTACAAATCAAGTCAAAAGATCATCAACAACAAAGTTACAAATTAACATTATAAAAATACAATCTAAAGGAACCATCAGAAGTTACAAAATTAACAATTAGGAATTCCAATAATGTCTGGCCACAAATCGGGGTGGGGTATCTCTATAGGTGGCTCGGGTGAAGATCTGTCCGACACACTTTCTAGCCTGGCTCTAGGTGCTGTCGCTTGGCTGGCTGTCCGTGCCAGTATCTGGTCAGCATGCCGACGATGTAGCTCTCCATCTTCCGTTCTCACTCTGTACACACTTGGACCTTCCACCACCTCCACTGTCGCCCTCCGCCATTTCTCTCCGGGTCCATACATATGAATTAAAACCAGCTGATTGACCTGGAATCTTCTAGTGGGAGGAGACTGAGCAGCTGTCTCAAGTTGTAACTCGGCGCGACTTGGAGCAGAGTCAGGGTGAAGGATAGACACCGCTGTTCTATATTTTCGTCCATTCAACATCTCTGCTGGAGTCTTTCCAGTGCTGCTATTTGGAACCGTTCGCAGGTGATAGAGAACTTTATAAAGTTTTTGAGCCCAAGGTAAATCTGAATCTGCCAGCCTCCGCAGTTTGTTTTTGAATGTTTGTATCGCCCTCTCTATTTGCCCATTAGACGCCGGGTATGTTTTATTCCGTTTTTCTCTAGAAATATTTTGAACTCTTCTGAGGTAAATGCTTTACCATTTTCCGACACCAAAATATCTGGCAGGCCTTGACCAGCAAAAATCTTCCGCAGTATTGTGATTACTGCCCCACTACTCATGGAAGGGACTATTTCCGCCTCGAACCACTTGCTGTAGCTGTCAATCAATACGAGAAATGTCTTGTCCTGGAACGGCCCGGCGAAATCCACATGTACACGACTCCAAGGTCTGTCCGCCGATATCCAAGCCTGGGGATCTTTAAGTGGATTATTTCTAGTCATTTGACATTGTTCACACTCAGCAACAATTCTCTCTATCTGGCTATCCATGCTGACCCACCAAACGTACCCTCTAGCATATGCCTTTGTCTGGACAATCCTCGCATGTGGGGCGTGCAGTAACTTGAGTACCTCTGCTTGCAGCGACGCTGGTACGACGACTCTGTTACACCACAATAAACATTCTTTATCGTGTGAAAGAGCCTCTCTTCGGGTCCAGAAAGGTTGTAGCAATGGGCCTGTGTTTCTTCTGGGCCAACCATGCAGCACGTTAAATAACACTCTCTGCAAAAAAGGATCCTTCTTGGTTTCCTCGCCTATTTTGCTGCGTCCAGTTTCCATCCAGGAGGCTGCTCTGCCAACAACAGGACGTCATGCAGCGGCTTCTCATCGACAGAAGACGTGTTTGGTGCTGTCCAGCGACTCAGTGCATCCGCATTTCCAATCAATTTCCCCGGCCTGTATTTTATTCATCATAACATAACATGACAGGCTCAACGACCAGCGCAGCATTCTAGGAGAAATTTGTTCCGGAATCGGTTTAGCTGGATCCAAGAGGCCAATTAACTGTTTATGGTCCGTCACGATACATAATTTTCGACCAGCCAGGAATTCATGGAATTTAGTTACCCCAAACATTATGGCCAGAGCCTCTTTATCAATTTGCCCATTACGCCTTTCGTGGGGCTGCAGTGTACGTGAAGCCATCATCACAGGTCTCTCAGACCCGTCGTCCATAACATGAGCTAGAATAGCTCCCAGTCCGTAGTCCGATGAGTCACAAATCAGAACGAGTTCCCTTTTCAAATCGTATCCTACTAAAGTCAGCTCCGACGACAGCAATTCTTTCGCCTTTTCAAACGCAGATTGTTCTTTATCTGTCCATTTCCACGGCCTGTTATTTTTTATAAAGGCTCTAGTAGCGTCGCTTTGTCAGGTAAAAATTTCTTATAGAAATTATACAGCCCCAAGAATGCACGAAGCGTTTCCTTGTTGGTCGGCGCTGGCTTCTCCTTGATTTCTTTTACCTTTTTAGGTGACGGATGAAGACCTTTTGCATCAATCATTTGACCCAAAAAGTGTATCTTATTCGCAGCAAAGACACACTTTTTCAGATTTAAGCTTAAGCCCATGTCCTGTAGTTTTTGGAGCACCTCTCTTAGTCTTACGTTATGCTCCTCCACCGTTTTCCCAGAGACGGCAATATCATCGAGAAGGCAGGCTACTCCGTCCATTCCAGCCAGGGCCGACGACATAACGCGTTGGAATATTCCAGGAGCCGCACTCACGCCAAAAGCTAAGCGATTCATTTTCATTAAACCGATCGGTGTATTGAGCGTCAGTAGCATTGCAGTATCCTCGTCGACTTTCAGTTGTGTGTACGCAGTTGTTGAACTTATTAAATTCTTCTAGCAGAAGACCCGCACACCCTACAATGTATGCTACAAGACTTGGACAACCAAAGCATCAAAGCTGGGTTAAGTATGAATGCCGAAAAAACCAAATTAATGACCAACTCAATCAAAGAAAACATTGAAGTAAACATGAAATACATAGAATATGTGGAGAAGTATAAGTACCTTGGTCAAACAATATCTACCTCAGGAATGCATGAGCGAGAAATAGAAAAACGAATAAGTAAAGCATGGAATAGATTTTGGTCACTGAAAGAAATAATGTTGGAAAAAGAAATATGCCTAAAACATAAGATAAAAATATACAACAGCTGTATTCTACCAGTCTTGACCTATGGCTGCCCAACATGGGTAATGTCCAAAAAAGGAATAAGAAAACTTGAAGTATGTCAAAATAACATAGAGCGTAAAATATTAAATATAAAACTAAAAGACAAAATCAGGCTAACAAAGATAAAAAAGAAAACTAAAAGCAAGAATGTTGCTACAATAGTGAAACAGCAGAAATGGAGATGGACGGGACACATGCTTAGAGAAAAAATCGAGAAATGGAACAAAGACATAGTTGAATGGTACCCAAGACAAGGGAAAAGTTGTAGAGGTAGACAACTATATAGATGGGAAGACGACTAAAGAAAATCATTGGAACAACATGGAGACAAAAAGCACAGGATAGGAATACATGGAAGTCACTGGAAGAGGCCTTTGTCGAAAGACAAGCCGAAGAGGGCACTGATATAGGAAGTGAATAGTGATAAATAAATAAGATAATCTTGTAAAACTGTAATCTTCAGGCAAATAAAGGCTATAATAATAATAATTTAAAAAAATGATTTACATGTTTGCTCACACAGCTGACCGCCAGTGGCAGCCCTAGCAAAATTTTTTGGTGGTGCGAGATCTAATAATGGCGCCCCCTTCGTTATACAAAAGTTATGTTCCTTTGATGCATTTATTTATTTGCTCGTACTCTCAATTCTACTCTTGCCGCCACTGCTAACTGCATGGAATCGTATTTACCCGTGGCGCTATACGGGGTGTTTCAAGGGAAAATCAGATTTAAGCTTAAGCCCATGTCCTGTAGTTTTTGGAGCACCTCTCTTAGTCTTACGTTATGCTTCTCCACCGTTTTCCCAGAGACGGCAATATCATCGAGAAGGCAGGCTACTCCGTCCATTCCAGCCAGGGCCGACGACATAACGCGTTGGAATATTCCAGGAGCCGCACTCACGCCAAAAGCTAAGCGATTCATTTTCATTAAACCGATCGGTGTATTGAGCGTCAGTAGCATTGCAGTATCCTCGTCGACTTTCAGTTGTGTGTACGCACAAATTCACTGAAAATTCAATACTGAAATTTCTTCCACCGCTGAGCTTCACGAAAGCTTCCACTGACGTTGGTAGAGGATAAGTGTACACGTCAATCGCAACGTTGACCGTGGATCGATAGTCACCGCATATTCTTAAGTATCCGTCCTCCTTTTTCACAATTCGCAACGGAGTAGCCCACTGGGAATATCTGATGGTCGTCAGCACTTTTGCATCCACCAACCGACGCAGCTCATCTTCCACTTGCCGTTTCAAAGAAAATGGCACAGCGCGTGCTCTTAAAAATTTCGGTGTCGCATCCGGTCGCACATATAAAGAGACTTCTGGTCCCTTATATTCGCCCAGTTCCTCTTTGAACAAATCAGGAAAGTCTTTCATAAACTGTTCAATCTTTTCATCAGACCATAACACGCCGGTAACTTGAAGGCCTAACACGTCAAACCAGTTCCGACCTAACAGTCTTGGTCCATTTCCTGATACTACCAATAGTTCGCACTGTGCTTCCCTGTCGCCTAACACGACACGCACATCAGCCTGTCCTATCACTTTCAGCTGATGCCGAGTCCATGTCACTAACTTTACACTGGTAGGCCTCAGAGGTGGAGGTGACGACCACAATTTATTGAAATTTTCTTCACATATGATCGAACGTGATGCACCAGAGTCCACTTCCATCGACAGCTTGGCACCGTCAATCAGTACATCTGTTTTTATCGGAGGACGATACTTTTCGGAACAGACGTAGATGCCCATCATATCCTCGGCCATCGAAGCTTCCAAGTTGTCCTCTTGCACACGCGTATCCACCACTTGATGAACTTTGCTAGATTTCCTCGTGCAGGCCGCCGAAATGTGTCCATATTTCTTACAATACAAACATTTCGCTTTTACGAAAGAACACTTTTCTCCCGATCGGTGTACTCTTGCACAATGTCTATATTCATTTGACTTAAGTCTACCAATGTCCATAGGTTCGACATCGGACGGAGTTTGTTTCAGTTCGCTAGTAGTAGCAGTAGGCTGCCCCTCGTCGAGCGATGCTTGATGGTTGAGACACATCTGCACAGCGATCTCGTAGGTGAGATCTTTGGTTCGCAACAATTCTCGCCGCAAGCGTTCGTCACGCACGCCTAACACTAGCCTGTCCCTTAACTGGCGCGTCAAGTCTGCAAAGTTACACTTCGCGCCCAACTGTCCTATTGCAGCCACAAAGTCCTGCACGCTTTCATTACGTAATTGTAGGCGTTGATGGAACTTTCCCGCTTGTAGAATTTCGTTAACCTCCGGTTCATAGAACTTGTCCAAAACACTGATAATGTCTGTGAACTTCACTTCAGTTGGACGTTTTGGAACCAACAGCGATGCTATTAAATTGTATGTCTCTTTACCGCACTGTGATAGAAACAAGGAACGTCCTTTATCAAGGTTAGCCGCGCCAATGCCCATGGTATCGAGAGCACACAACAACTGTTCTTAGTAATTACACCACTTATCAGTTTTTGGATTGAACTGTCCGGGAAACACTATATTTGCGATGTTCGACGCCATTTTACACACAATTACATTAATTTTCCGCAGTCGCCAATAAAAGATACGACATTGTTGAAGTAAGAAACAAAACTGATTTATTTATGAATACCCACATAAGTTTTAACAGACAATAATATAAGTGTCAAATCACAATGACAGATCAATGCAAACATAACAAATGCTATATAGTAATTAAACGTAAAAAATATGCAGGATGAACTGAAATCGCAATGAAGATGAGTGTGTACTTACGCCTCTTTCTGCAATTCTCTGAGGGTCTCCAACTCTGTTCGCATCGAGGTGAGCTGTCTGTCTAATCTGGCCACTTCGTTCACTGAAACAAAACCAGATAAGATAAATACTGTGTGTTTCAGACACAATATTTACAATGTACATTATAGTAAGACAGACCACCACAAAGTTAGCAATACTAATTTTGGCTCAAAGGCCATCATGAGAACGTGAAAGCAGCTCAAGCAAGGGTTTTGATGAATATTCACATTCACTAATCCTACTAATATTATAAATGAGAAAGTTTGGATGTTTGTATGTTAGGTTTAAAGAAACTTTAATTCTCATTAAAAACATAAGCCACTTACATGAGAAAAAATAATATTAATAGGTAAACAGTCATCGCTCCAGTAATTATATTAGTCTATGACGTGAGTAAACTGCCTTTCTGAAGAATGTGTTGCATTAGATTTATTTTGAACTTATTAAATTATTCTAGCAGAAGACCCGCACACCCTACAATGTATGCTACAAGACTTGGACAACCAAAGCATCAAAGCTGGGTTAAGTATGAATGCCGAAAAAACCAAATTAATGACCAACTCAATCAAAGAAAACATTGAAGTAAACATGAAATACATAGAATATGTGGAGAAGTATGAGTACCTTGGTCAAACAATATCTACCTCAGGAATGCATGAGCGAGAAATAGAAAAACGAATAAGTAAAGCATGGAATAGATTTTGGTCACTGAAAGAAATAATGTTGGAAAAAGAAATATGCCTAAAACATAAGATAAAAATATACAACAGCTGTATTCTACCAGTCTTGACCTATGGCTGCCCAACATGGGCAATGTCCAAAAAAGGAATAAGAAAACTTGAAGTATGTCAAAATAACATAGAGCGTAAAATATTAAATATAAAACTAAAAGACAAAATCAGGCTAACAAAGATAAAAAAGAAAACTAAAAGCAAGAATGTTGCTACAATAGTGAAACAGCAGAAATGGAGATGGACGGGACACATGCTTAGAGAAAAAATCGAGAAATGGAACAAAGACATAGTTGAATGGTACAGACAAGGGAAAAGTTGTAGAGGTAGACAACTATATAGATGGGAAGACGACATAAAGAAAATCATTAGAACAACATGGAGACAAAAAGCACAGGATAGGAATACATGGAAGTCACTGGAAGAGGCCTTTGTCTAAAGACAAGCCGAAGAGGGCACTGATATAGGAAGTGAATAGTGATAAATAAATAAGATAATCTTGTAAAACTGTAATCTTCAGGCAAATAAAGGCTATAATAATAATAATTAAAAAAAATGATTTACATGTTTGCTCACACAGCTGACCGCCAGTGGCAGCCCTAGCAAAATTTTTTGGTGGTGCGAGATCTAATAATGGCGCCCCCTTCGTTATACAAAAGTTATGTTCCTTTGATGCATTTATTTATTTGCTCGTACTCTCAATTCTACTCTTGCCGCCACTGCTAACTGCATGGAATCGTATTTACCCGTGGCGCTATACGGGATGTTTCAAGGGAAAATCAGATTCTGTGCGGCCAGATATGACCTTAAATAGCTTGATGATTGATCCAGAAGTAAAATAATTGAAAAGTATGTTTATCAATGACAGTACTCACCCAACATGGCTCTTCGTTTCTCAGCGTAAACCTGTTCATAAATGAAGACGCCGGCAGCCCCGACTAGGCCCACAACGGCCGCACCAACAAGCATACGAGGCGACAAATAACTGTTGAGGTCCATCTTGCAAAACACAATCTTCTTACGCAAAAATATGATTAACAAAAAACTGTATTATTGGACTCTCAAATGCACTCTAACACAATCGGCAAGTTAAACGTACTTAGTAAAGTTGAATTAATTAAAATTCCTTTCAAATGTAACCCAAATAAGCGCGGTTTCTGATGATTTCGCAAAAAATAACAGAGGCGGCGAAATAAACGGTACGTGCCAGTATACACAACACAGATATATAATTTATTTGTTCACGTTGTCGAAGAAAGTTTTGGCGATTTTCGTATGGAATGTTTTGTATTATTTTCACATTATTTTCGTTTCGAAAAGTGAAAATAAAACTCCGCAATACGATGAGGATGTCAGTATTGCTGCCTGTCAGCGTGACATGATGGCTGGCATGCATGTAGGGCCGCGTTCAGAATCTGCACTCGGCACTGCTCGAAAAGTAACATTTTGATAACAAAAGTAACATTTTTACTTTTTATTCTCATAAATTTAAAAAATGCTTAATTTTCCGCGATAATAAGTACCCTATAAGTTAATCCAGCCAGTATCCGATCTACCTACCTACCAAATTTCATTCAAATCCATTGAGCAGTTTCAACATTAAAACGGAACAAACAAACAAACATCTATATTTTCGCATTTATAGTGAGACTAGCTTCCGCCCGCCACTAGACTTTCCATCTGGACCCAATGAAGAATGAAAAAATATGGTGAATATGGTTCCTAGAGGAATGGCTAAAACTGAAAATTATACTTCGCCACTAGGTGGCGCTGCCTTAAGATTTTATTTCCATCTGAGATGGAAATAAAATATATGAGATGGAAGTATAATTTTCAGTTTTAGCCATTCCTCCCAGGAACCCTTGAGTTTTCCGGGATACAGAGTACCTTATGTTAGCCGAGTGCTTCATCTATCTACCAAATTTAATCCACATCCGTTCAGTAGTTTTGGCGTGAAAGTAGAAAAGCAGACAAACATCCATACTTTCGAATTTATAATATTAGTGAGATGAGAAGTGAGATATTATTTGATCCACCCAAAGTCTTTGGTCGAAGACAAAATTGTCAGTGGTAATCTAAACAAATATTCTAATAATGGGAAAGGCACTGTCAAAGTGGCGCTGCGTACACATGGCCCAAAGAAAAATTTCAGATTTTATGGATGGATGTGAAATGTGATTTTTTAATTTTTTATATTAATATGATGAATCAACTTTTTTTAAGTGTTTGGATGCAAAAATCCAAGAACCATCCTAGAGGATGCCCACATCAGGGAGGCGCCTCTTTAATGGAACTTGAAAACATAATGGACCTGTCCCCTCTGCATCATTTCATAAATAAGAAGCAGCCACCGGTGCAGCACTCCTTAAGCTACTTTCTCTCTGGATAGCATCACTACGAGGAACTTCTTAATGACACACAGGACAGGCTCTCTAAATCGTTGTTTTTGATAAAAAATACAATATCCAACTCTATGAGGAGCCGAACGAGAAAGAGCTTCGGATATTTATTGTCATTTGTTGAGTTGGCCCAAAGTTGCTAACATTACGGACGGAATAAAAATGTTAAGTGTTCCATTACACGAAATTCTATTTTCCAACTGTAATATTTAGTTTATTTTTTCTTCAAACATGAAAAGTAACGCAAAAGTAACATTTTGACTCGTGTAACATGAAAGTAACATGAGGAGACCAAAAGTAACGTAAAATGTTACAAAAGTAACATTCTGGCAACGTTGGCAACCGTTCACTCTGACAACAGGATAGTTGGAAGTCGTTCCAAAACCAAGGTAGGGTGAGGTAGAATTTAACTCGGAGAAATGAAAGAGACGTAGCTATTTAGAGAAATAGAAAAAAATAGGATTTTGGAACGCTTGCGAGTGATTCCAGAGTGACAGGGTAACAAACTTCATCGAAAATAATTCAGAAAGGTTTCTAGCTTTTTTGGGTAGTGTTCTGTCTTATTTATGGCTTTAACACCTTAGCAGATACAAGCAATCGTATTTCAAAACAATTCCGAAGATAAAATGTTTGTTTGTCTTAGTCTGTTTGACTACGAACTGCTACGAACTTCCCGCCGAATAAACTGTCAGGCGAATTTTAACGGTAATCAAACAGCGTTAAAAATCGCACTTGTCAGAGTGAAAATCGCATTCACGAAGGCGTTCCAAAATCCCGACGGAGAACTGTTAGGCGATCATTCGGTTACCCTCGGTTTCACTCGGCTTGGTTTTGGAACGATTTAGGGTAAAATTCGCATCACCCCGAGTGAAAACTTTGGTATTGGAACGCAACCCTATAATATAAATCGCGTAAGTGTTAGAGAGAGAGCACAAAACGGTTGCTGTCAGAGTGCAGGTTCTGAACGCGGCCTAGGATTGTAGGATGTGTTCCGAAACCAGTTTACTTGACAAGGATCAGTATTTTTGTCCATTTCATTCTTGGAGGATTCTAAATCCATTAGATTTATTATAGTCAGGCCAGGCTGTTTTACTATTTGTCACTCTCTAGAATCTAGAGAGTCTAGAATCTAGATCCCTGCGGCACACTCCGGCGACACTAATCGCTGTATATTTCCTGTGGCAACATCGTTTGCTTAAGTCAGACGAGGAGAAGCTGTTTTGTGCTGATTTCGGTATTTGTATTTTGCTCAGTAACTCATGATATTTCTGAATTTAGTTGAATTAATTACATTAAATAAATCTTAAATATAATCATCATTAACCTCAGTAGTGATTAGTGACAATTATACTCGTAAGCGTTGAGAATCCGACTCGAATGAGTAGTGTTTACTTCTATGATTTGTGTAAAATAATGAGGTAGAAAGGCGATTTACATGAGTTCTGCAGAGCTTAATCAAGAGAATTGAGTTAAAACTGAAGAAAAGAAGATGGATACTTCAACATCTACCGATTCCAATGCCAATACTGATACTGATAACCAAGAATCGTCGACCAACACAATAACGGAATATCGAGCTGATTTAAGTTTAGATACCAAAGCCGGTGGTGACATCAAAACATGTGTAGATCCTCCAGCTACTATCACAGGTACTTCTCAAACAGAACCCGTTTTGGGCGATAAAAAATCTGATAGCCCTGATCATGATAATTTTTGCAAAGAAAAAACAACCAGAGGTGGTGAAGAAAAGAAGATGGAGGAGACATCGAAATCTACCAATTCAAATGCCCATACAGATACTGATAAACAAGAATTGATGACCAGCACAGTAGCGGAAGATCAAGCTAATTCAAATTTGGATACCAAAGCCGGTAGTGATACCAAAGTATGTGTAGATCCTTCAGCTATTAACACAGCTACATCTGAAACAGAACCAGTTTTGAACGATACAAAATGTGATAGCCCTCATCATGATAATTTATGCAAAGAAAAAGCAACTGGTGGTGGTTACAACACATCATTTCGGTCCATCTCACCTTCGGCTCCTAAAAGCGATATGTGTGACAGTCCAGATTTTAACTTATTCAATAAAACCATTAACTTTTTGAGCATACCACATTCAATAACGGGAACATCAACACCAGCTACTGACAGCAGTGAAATGTTAGAAGAAGATATGGTCCTCAAATGGGATGATGATGATGAGGAAGAGAATGACAAATTTGAAGAAGGCAAGTCTGCAGAACAGGAACCAAATCTTAACAGCAACATGGAAGGCAATGAAATAACAGTAATTGAGAAACAGATTGAGAAATCATCTGATTTGGAAAGCAAAGTAGATGACGAAAGTACAGATGAGTCTGTTAAAAAAATTAGTCCAACTGAAAAGAAAAAACCAGAGGAACTTTTAACTGAAAAAAATGATGGCGTTACTGTAAACCAAGAAAATAAAGAAGAACCTAAGAACGCTTCAGTCGAAAATCTGATTACAAACCTTGAAAAGATGAGTGATGATGAGTCTGTAAGTAAACAAAATAACAACCCAACATATGACATAGAAACAGATAAAAATGAAATGAAATTGACAGATTCCATCAAAACTGCTACTATTACTAAAGAAATACTAAAGGATGTCAATTTTGAAAATGAAGAAATTGAAGATGATGGGGAAACGAAAGAAGACAAGGACACTTCTTCTATTGACAATATAATTACAAATCTGGATCAAATGATTGATGTTGATGGTCCTGTAAATAAAGAGAATGTTAATTCATCCCTAAGTACCAAAACAGACCAAATGCAAATTAATTTGTCAGATTCTGCAGAGCTAAAATTGTCTACAGGAAAGTTGATTCCAGCTACAGAAAATGAAGAAAATACAGAAGATACTCAAATGGAGATAGACAAGGTCACTACTTTTGTAAGTAATGTAAATACTAATCCTGAACAGATGATGGAAAGTGAACAGAAGGAAGACTCATCATTGGATACAAAAAGGGACAAAGAACAAGTTGGATTAAAAGTAAAATCTAGTTCAGAAGAATCATTTATGGATACTGAAAATGAAAGTGAAAGTAAAAATTGTATTCAAACCAGTATTGAACAAATCACTTCCTGTGTTGATAATACAAATCTAAAGCAAATGATCGACATAAATGAAGATAATCCTATAAATGTTGACAAAACAGACACTGCCATTCAGAAAATTCCAGATCTAAATTTACTTAAGAATAAAATGGACACAGATAATTGCAATGAAACTGTAACAGAGAATCAGATCGTAGAAATTAGTGACACTAAAATCATTGAAAAATCATTAGATTTGGGTGCACCATCTGAAGTTCAAAAAATTTTAAGCCCAACTAAAAAAGAATATAGCTCAGAAGAAGTCAGTAAAATTGACTCCCATGATATAGAGATTTCTGATGTTATAAAGGAGAAGTGTGCTGACATAATATTTCCAGCAAAAAGTATGTCAGTGTCTGGAAACAGTTCTGAGTTAGACATAGCTACATCAAACTCTTTCTTAGATGCAACGCTAGAAGAAAAAGAGCATAACCTTATAAAACCGAACATGATGACTGAAATTCCCAGTCAAAGTATGATTGATTTTGATGACTCACTCAATCTTACTCATAATGAATCAACAGATGCCAAATATCAGGATGATAGTGTGCAGAAGCCAAAAGAACAAATTGCTGAAATTGGTGATTCTCAGAAAAAAGATGATGTTTCAGAAGAATCATCAAATAAATCAGAAATTTCAAAAACTGACTCTGAAATAAATGACACTAAGATACAGGATTTAAATGAAAATGAAGATATACACTGGAAGCAGACATCTGCAGACAAAAAAACAGAGCTAAGTGCAACAATTAAAGAAACCGATTTAGATAAGATTGAAACTGAAGTAACTAAACAAATAGATTCTGACAAACTTGCAACCGAAAGTTCAGCAAAAATAAATGAGTCTTCAGTTGAAATTCAAGATAAAATAGAACCTACTGTTGATCCTATAACACCCTTAAAAACGACAGGAACTACAGACCAGACCAACGATCAAACATTCCAAGAAGATACAAACTTAGTTGAACCAAAAGCTTCATCAAGCGAAATGGATCCCGACACATCTGATGAAGTACCAGAAGTTACTGACAGCTTGGGGCTTCTTGCCGAGTCTTTCAGGGTCATGGAAGATGATGAGGAACAGGAGACATCAGATCATGATGAAGGAGATGATGAAGAGGACTTTGATCAAGATGATGGTAAGATTATGCATTTTGGGCATTGTTTATTAATATAAGATTGGTTCAGTTAAGACAGAGCTATATTAAAACTCTTTATTTAACTTCTTTCTGTCTCTTTTACACTGTTCTTATTTAATAAATGCAAAATACAATATTTTCCTAATACGTCTAAGAAAGTCTAACTAAATCGCCTTCTTTCTTTAGAAAGCAGCAATCAAATGACAACAGAGCAAGATTCGAACGACTCCAATACAGCACAGCAGTCAGAGACTGACATACCAAAAGATGCGCCAATTACACAGGCAGATGTACAAACTGAAATAGATATAGACACCGACGACGCTCAAGACTTTACTGGGAAGATTGAGGGTATTGATGATGTTACTGAAATGGAAATGGAAGATATCCAGTCGGAAAGTAATGTTGACACTGAGGTCACTGATAAAGATGGAGATGTAGATATTGAAGAAGACATGGTTATAGATGAGGTGAGCTTTAAGCGTTATTGTTATTGTTAAATAAGCATACATTTTTTTTTTTTAATGTGTACTAAACTTGAAATACTATACAATACAGTACAATGGTTTATTGATAACTCTATTGTTATAGAAAACTGAGACAGTGTGTGAAAAATGTGTTCAGAAATAGATGATGTAGGATTTGTTAACTGAGACTTATATCATAATCAGTGATCGGAGTAGGTAGATTGATTTAGGGTCAATGACCGCAAACGTATATGTTAATATGGACATGCCGCTCGGAATCCGAATGTTTAAAATTTTTAAGCAAACAAAAACGATTATTCTTTCTGTTATTCGACATATAAATAAATTGTTTCCTTCAGAACCAATTGATTGAACCAGATTTACTTTAATAATACTCAACTCAATCCGGAAATATCGGAACTTTCCGGAAAAAAGGATTGTCCATGTTATAAAATCACGATTCAAGTACCAAAAATCAATCTACCTACTCCGATCACTGATCATAATACTAAATAACTTTTGTGCTGTAACTTTGGACAAATCGCAAAAAGGGGAAACTAAGTATGGGAAATCCCAAATTGTTTGTAAAATTGACTTATAGTTCTTTTGTAGTTCAAAAAGTCTTACATTATGATATAGATACATATTCATATGTATCTATGTTTATAGGTGGATATAGCGGCCACCACAGCTGTCGAGGCCAACCTTCCAGACCAGTGCATGGCGGATTTGGAGAGTGCAATCGTGGAGGCTGCAGAAGACTTGGAAAAAGTTGATGTAAGTACAAATACATAGTGAAATAATATTCGTTTCTTTTACTGCGAAACTGGACAACTTTCCCCAAAGAGACAGAAGGACATAAATCGGAGTAAAAATATTTTAGATGTCATCTCACTGATGGTCTTCTTATCGTGAGGTACAATTTACCGTATCTATGGTACTTCTTTTTTTTTTAGATAGATTGATAAATCATTCACAAATATTACGGCACAAAACAAAATGAGACTGAAACACAGAGGTAGTTATGAAACTATAATAACCTTATACTCGTACTTCATTCCAATCAAAAAAAAGCAAAACGTAAACAAACTTGCTATGGAACTGACACATGTCAATGTCATCTGCATACTATGTTTGTTTACCTTTTGCTTTTTTTTGATTGGAATGAACCATAGAAACATTAATTAATAAAAATTATTCACAATAGGCTACAAAAAAAAATGCATGAAAAAGTAAATTATTAGCTATTTTTCACTCAGTTGCTCTCATACCTGAAATTCATAAAAAAAAACATATTTAAGTTTTTTTTTTTCAGCACACCTTCAATATCTGTTAACAACCCATATCGTCCCCACTGCAGGGGCACGGGTCTCTTCCCATACCTCGGGAAGGTTAGACCATACTTCACACACGGGGGCTACGTCTGGATTGGTGGAGGTTATGGCTAGGGCTACTGGCTAACCCCAGTGTCACAAGTTTTCAAGGCGCCTATTAGGCCTCCGACTCGGCTTCACGACTGCCATCTAGCGATAGCAGCCGGCACCAACGGCTTGACGTGCCTTGCGAAGCACAGAAACGGTCGATATAAATGCCACTAACAGTCAAACCCATCCCGGTTATGACCGTATCTGTAGATCGACGCGACCACGCAAGCCGCACTGAGCCACGACCGCTTCAATAATTAATTAATAGAAAGTCACAAATTTAAAAACTACAGTCTATTAATGACGCTGAAAAACTATGACGTCTTGGTATTTCAATCATTTTGAAAACAAAATGTTTTTGACAGATGATAAAAAGTAACTGAAGTCATTTCAGTTTAATCATCCCTCAGACCAAAGAAATTAGTCATTGAATCATCTAGTCTATTGGTTATCCTTGGTGGGGGGGGGGGACACGGAATTCAAAGGAGTTATCTAGTACCAGACTTTAACCGCCTTCGTTATCTAATGCCTAGTCTGCGTGCTTGACAACGGGAGGTCGCGGGCTCGATTTTCAGCGATGTCCAACTTTGTAGGACTCTGTTTGGTTGGTGGTATTTTCGGAGCCCGTCTGGTTAGCTACCATAGTCTTGCCGCCAAACATCAATGTTAATAGCATTGATGTGTTCCGGCATGGAGATAAGATAGCCAGTTCCCCATTGCGTTGGGGAATCTTGGTATCTTCGGCATCATCATCGCTTACTACCAGGTGAGATGATGTCAAATGTTATGGATAAAAAAGGCCTAAATAAATTAATTCTTGCCTGCAGAGAGAACCCGAGAAACAAGGTGCGACAGACATCGAGACAGTGAAGCTGTCAGACTCTTCAGACCTCGAGGAGGATGCTCCAAAGAATCAATCGACTACCATCCTGAAGACATTGCTTGAGACCAGCAAAGGTGCGTGTGTAACGTATCTCATCTCACTAATATTATAAATGCGAAAGTATGGATGTTTGTTTGTTCCACTTTCACGCCCAAACTACTGAACGGATTTGGATGAAATTTGGTAGGTAGATGGATAAAGCACTCGGCTAACACAGGATACTTTTTATCCCGGAAAACTTAAGGGTTGCAGGAGGAATGCTGAAAAACTCAAATTTCCACTTCGTCACTAGATGGCGCCACCTTAACATTTTCTTTCTCTCTGGACCCAATTCTGAAGTCCACGCAGATGAAGTTGCGGGCGGAAGCTAGTTTATTATTCTCGTATCATGTGCCAGTCATGGACCGTTCATTTATTTGACTGACTCGGTGGCTAAGTGGTTAGCGATCCTGACCTCTGATCCGAGAGTCGTGTGTTCGATCCCCACACAGGGCAAACTTTTCTGTGATGAGCAGAATTGTTTGCTCTGAGTCTGGGTGTATTATATCTATATATGTATGTATTTAAAAGTATATGTGTATGTATATCAGTCTTTGGTTCCCAAAATACGGGAATTCCTAGTTTGGGGCCAGATGACCGTGTGTGATTTGTCCCAGATATTATTATTATTATTATTTATCGTGTAAATTTTCATTTACGATCAGATTATACACAGTGACGGAAGACGCAGTGTGGGCAGGCCTCCAGCTCGGTGGACCGACGATCTGGTGAAGGTTGCGGGAAGCCGCTGGATGCGGGCAGCGTAGGACCGGTCGGTGTAGATATCCTTGGGGGAGGCCTTTGTCCAGCAGTGGACGTCTTTCGGCCGATGATGATGAATACACAGTGCAAAAAGATACCTGAAATAAGTAATATAAGTACTGGAGAATTCGACGTACGGGACAAACAGTTAGATGTGATAGAAATAATAGATGAAAACAATCTTTGATGTTATAAAGATATACTTTTAAATATAATTCCTCCCCAACATATAAGGTTGCGTATTTTTACTGTTACTTTTAAGTTTTGTCTATTTATTTCTTTGTGCACTAAAGTTTACAAACAAACAAAGATCATAACTACCTTCGTAGCATAGCTAGGTCATTTGCTTCACATCAAGAAGTCGCCGCTTCGATTCCCGGCAAGGTCCAACTTTGTAAGACTCGGTTTGGTTGGTGGGAGGGCACTTTCGGAGCCCGCATGGCTAGCTACCACTATCCTATTCAAGTCTTGCCCCCAAACATAATTGTTAATAGCAAGGGTTGTTAACAAACGTTCTGTCCATGTTTGTTCTGAAAAACGGTTAAGATCACTTTCGTAGGAGTAAATATTACCCTGAGGACAGGATAGCCTACTGTAAATCTTTTAACTGTGTGTTATGTTACGCTTATCTTTGTTTAGACCTTGTTCCAATAAAAAAATAGCAAAAAGTAAACAAACTTACTGTGGAACTGACACGTGTCAACGTCAGTTGCCTACTAAGCTTGTTTACCTTTTGCTTTTTTTATTGGAATGAACTATAGAGTCAGTGACAGTAGGCTTTTGTCATTGAACATTTTATTTTTCTTCAAAGCCGATCCTTTAACTCCAGAAAAATCTTCTCCCGCCAAAACGAAGAAACTGGAGATCTCCAAACAGAAGCCGCCACTTAATTTTGTCGACCTGGAGGAGAGCTCGTCCGAGGATGGTGAGTTTACTTCCGCTGCCAGTTTTTAACGCGTTGCATGTTGATCGGAACCAGGTGTTTCAGGTTTAAATTGCTGATATTAACTCATTCATTATCAGTCAGTAGACATATGCAATTTGAATGTCGTTATGTAGGTAGGAAGGTGGAATAACTGCAGACAAATCCATACAAGATACAACTAATTAAGGAAAGATTTTATTTATTAAGATTTTGCAGTGTACCTGATTTACCATTTTTTTTCTTTAGTTCGGTTTAGGTTAGTTAATACCTCTTATAATTTTTTCCCATTCTAATGTTTTAACGTGCTGAACCAAGATGATGTCTTTATTTTCACCCATTTTGGTATGTTTTAAAAAACAAAAAAACAAATGATTTCTCTCTTCAGAAAATTTATTTTCTTTTTTCTGTCACTTGACCAACACAAGTACAAGTAATTCAAAGTCAAAAAATAATTGTATGAGTGTTTTTAAAACATACACCTGTTTGTATCCTAATCTATAAACGTTTTGTTTTGGTAAACTGCTTTTTTTCTTTTATTTATTTAGGTAGATGTTGTACACATACTTTAAAATCGTCTTTTTTATTATAACTACCACGACACAGACTTTGCCTGGCCTAAAGTTAATATCGGGATAAAGTATTCTGTAAAAAGAAATTCTTAAAAAAATATTTTTTTATTTTAAAGTAGAGATAGGTAATCCCAAGTCTATAGGCTCGTACTAAACCCTAAAACGACATCAGTACCGCCCGCAGATGTTCAAGAGGTGTCCAAGGAGCCCGGCGATGACGTCACGTCTGTCAACATCCCCAACGAGATAGAGATCATGTCGGTGGGCGGGAACACCTCGGACATAGTGACAAAGGAGAAGGAAGTCGTCATAAGCGGGGTGCCGAAGCCACCTCCCGTTAAACCGGTAAGGAGATTTTAATCTATACCTTTTTTTTGGCCTTTTGTTGTAGCTTATGGCCCAACAATAGGGTATTTGACACTATCAAAATTGAATTGAAAAATATTATTCACAAAATAGCATTTGTCCTAGAATAGCGAAAAATATTACTCGTCTGATGTTTTTGTTCATTTTAAATTTTATATTTATTACAATCAGAAAATAAGTTCGTCAATGACTGTGACGTCACATGCCAGTAACACGTACAATTTCAGAACAAAATGTCGTTTTTGGGAGTTGATAAAAACTCACTCAAATAACTAGTAGTCAAATACCGTATTCTACCAATGCCAACGTTGAGGAAAAATCAATATAAAATTTATGATTGACCGGTTATCTCGCTTAATCGGTAAAAATAAGGAAAAAGAGATTTCTTTGAATTTACATCTGTTAAAACTTCCACCAAGTTCCAATCAAGAAAAAGCAAAAGGTAAACAAACTTATTAACTTACTATGGAACTGACACATGTCAACGTCAATGCCTATTAAGTTTGTTTACCTTTTGCTATTTTGATTGGAATGAACTATAGTTTACGTTTGATGTTTTAGGGTTATCTCTTGTTAACCGACTTCAAAAAAAGGAGGAGGTTCTCAATTCGTCGGAATCTTTTATTTTTTACGTGTGTATGTATGTGATTACTCGAAGACGCCTGAACCAATTTGGAAGATTCTTTTTTTAGTGTGTATATTCTTTTTTGTTTTAGTTTGTCTATATTATTATTTATAGCATACTTTAGATAGCATATTGGGCCATGTTTGAAAAGTGTAAACAGTTATTGTTTTTTTTTCTAAAACAGGCGAGACTGAACACCAGTGAGGTGACCATCAAGTCGACTACGGCTAACGAGCCCACTACATCACTGGTTGTACCTGAAGTAAGCTGATTTTTAAAGTTTGGTTAACATTGCATAATACAACAAATCATGAACGATGGGCAAAGAAGTTTTATATCGTCGCTCCGCTCCTCTATAGAACGCTAATACGTCAGTTTCAATATGAAACCGCGTGGACCAAGTTGAGGGGAAAATCTGAGGTGCGGGAGGGGGAAGCTTCATAACTGTTCGAATTTTTGAATCTGAGAATGTCATATGTTTGAATTACGACCAATCACCGCAAGATGTCAACTGTCTAAGGATTTAAATCGTCGAATAGCAATAGAGTATTTGAAAATGACAAAACTCAAAATACGACTGAAATATCTAGTGATGGAGGTAATAGAAAGGATCACAAATATCGAAAATTCTTACGATAATTTTTTAAATGAGAATAACTAAATAAATTAAGCATATTGTTCCTTCTTAAGACATAAACAATACTAATACAAATTCACAAATATAATACAGTAAAAATACATATTAAAACAATATATATATATATATTTTCCGATGTTACCTCGACCATTGACAGAAATAGACTGAAAGACGAAAATTGAACAAAAATGACATTTCAATTTAACTTGGCCATCTGCCCACCTTGCGGCGAGCGGCCGATGCCCTGTATTGCTGGTCTATAGGGGGGGGGGGGGAGCGGGGTGCATGTCTGTGGATATGGGTATAACAAAAACGGTGGCAGTACATTAAAAAAGTGTGTGTTATTATCGAGTGGTGTTATTTATTATGTAGCCGTCTGTTTGAACTATTTTTTAAGGTAATATTGTCAAGCGTGAGCACGGAAGACGCAGTGTGGGCAGGCCTCCGATTCGCTAGATTGACGACCTGGTGAAGGTTGCGGGAAGCCGCTAGATGTGAGCCGCATAGGATCGGTTGGCGTGGAACTCCTTGGGGGAGGCCTTTGTCCAGCAGTGGACGTCTTTCGGCTGATGATGATCATGATTGTCAAACACCAAAAGATGGCGCCATGAGTAAAGGACTAAACAGTACACATTAAAATCCTCTCAAATGTCCCTAAAATGAATGTTTGAACATGAACAATAGTTATGAAGCCGCAGTTACAATTGTCCTTCAGTTGTTACTACTACAAAAGTCCTACATTATTTATTATTATTATAGAAAAAAACAAGTTTCTGTTGCTCAGTTATTTTATAGCTATTTTGTTTTATCACAACGTGATCACAACTTTTTATCGACTTTTTTTCGATATTAAAAGTAGACTTGCACCCCATGACTATTTTTTCTTTTCTAAAATTGGCGGCCCACCAAATGTCAAACTAGTATCTCGAATTAAAAATAAGACTTCATTGGTGTCGATTCGGTGTTTACGCTTATTTGACAGGACTAACCTTAATTTAAGCATCTCATCCTTGTCTTTTCGGTACAGAGAGAATAAGAAAAAACACTCTCTGTCTCACTCTTACTGTTGTTCGCCTGTTAACTGTCAAATAAGATTAATCGACGCCAATATAGACCTTAACTAGCTTAACGGGCACTGTGACCATTTGTGGCAGATCTCTGCTATCTGGGCAGTAATTTAGACTGGCAGAATAAGCTGACAATTTTAAAAAGTAGCAGAATTCTGTAGATATCCAGAAAATCAGCCGAAATCTGCCACTTTTTTAAATCGTGAGCTTATTCTGCCAGTTTAAATTACTGCCCAGATAGCAGAGATCTGCCACGAATGGTCACACTATAACGCGCCCTAAACCTATTATATCTACAACAGGTCAAAGGTGAAAAAGCCAAGTTTGGTCTGGAGGTCTTCAGCTTGGACTCGGATGAAGAGGAACCAGCCCCTGCGAAAGGTAAGTGCTTAGGCAGATAAAGTGTAAAGAGACATGGCGTTATCATTTTAATTTCAATCAAAATAAAATAAATTAATTAACTCGCAAGACCACCAAGACAGTAGCCAGGAGGGAACCCCCCCCCCCCCCCCCCAACCAGCTCCTTTTAACTTGCCATTACCCAATTCAGAGCAAATGAAAAATTCTGTTCTATTCTTATATTATCTATCAGTTAAAACCGCTATTTCGCTTTACTTTTTGCTTCTTCGAAGTTACTGGCTGCTAATAAGCCAATCTGGCTTCGTAGTCTTTAGTCATTGAGCATTATGAAACTCTGCTATTTGGAACAGTAAACAGGAAAAAAAAAACACACACTTTCCTCGTACAGTACCTATATGCCTCCTGAACCGACGCCATCCATACTACCGGAGCCTTAAAAGCCTCAAAAAATTGTAGTTTCCACTCACTTTGCTCTTACAGCACCAACGCCCCCGCCAGAACCGGCACCATCCGAACCGGAGCCTAAGCCCCAAGACAGGCGGAACAAGTGCATAAACGACGCGTGTCCGAGCGATAGCAGCGCGACTTACGGGCCGGCTCCGCGCGCCGCCCGCGCCATGTATGCACCGCACCATACGAAGAAAGCGCAGATATGCGAGCGATGTGCGCAGGCTGTGGTGGACAGGTCTAAGGTAAGTTGTAGGGGTAAGTCTCCCCATACAATTAATCATACAATTGTAAAGGGATACGGCCCTCCCCATACAATATGTCATACAACTGTATTGAGATACGGACTTTCCCATACAATTTATAATACAATTTTAGTGAGATACGAATCTCTCCATACAATATAAGGTGCTACTTTATTAGTGCCCGATATTTTAGTCAGTGCTCCTACTCCTGATTCTGATCAACTTTCCCCAAGAAACACATAGTCAAATCGAAAAAAAATTTTTGGACTCTTCATACAAATCGATCAGCCGAGCGGCTAAATTAGTATGAAGAGCCCAAAAAAAATTTTGCGATTTGACTATGGGTTCCTTGGGGAAAGTTGATCAGAATCAGGAGTAGGAGCACTGACTAAAATATCGGGCACTAATAAAGTAGCACCTTATATATCATACAATTGTATTGAGATACGGACTCACTATACAATGTATTATACTATTTTAGTGATTTACGGGCTTACCTATACAATGTATCAAGAAATCTTCTAGAAAGTAAGTAACACGCAGATTTATAAGCGGTTTGCGCCGGTTATGCTGGACAAATCTGAAATAAGAAGATACGGGCCTCCCCATACAACATATCATACAGTTATAGTGACTGTTTTAATGAACCTTATGGAATGTAAGTAAAAGATACAGATTCATGTGCGATTTGCGCTAGTGAACAGATCCACAACTAGTGCTCTCTCTTCTTAACTTATACAATATGCCTTTCGAACAACTGTCATTAACAACCACTCAGACATACTCTCTCCATTAATGGGAAACAGCACCGGTAGCATGACGACGTATCTCACGCGCGACGCGAGTTTTACAAGCATTTGTTCCGTTCTAACGCTAAGCTAATGAAAGAGACAGCTGAGCTGTTTTCTCGCGTTTGGCGCGACGAACAGCTTTGTCTACGCCTCATGGTACCCGTGCTGGGTTCCACACAGGGCTTAATTCTGGATTTGGTAGAGATTGTGGGGCTAGCTATCCCGCCCCAGTTTCAGAAGTTTTGAAACCATAAGGCCTATGACGTGGCTTAACAGCTGCCATCTTGTGATAGCACTCTGCACCCACAGTGTCTTGGGAAGTACGGAAGCGGTCAGTATAAAATGACACTAAGAGTCAAACCCATCCATGTTATGACCGTGTCTCTCGTTAGTTAACCTGCGTGATCGTTCCGACCTAGCAAGTCGAACTGAGCCATGACCTCTTCGAGCAATTATATTGAAAAATACATCGACTTCCACAGAGCCTAGTGTCGGACATACGAAGCTTCACACCCTTACTTCAGATGGACATGGGTAACCATCGCCAGGAGTTGGTGGAGATCTCTGACTCCGATTCGGAGGGAGAGGGAGAGACGGAGGAAGAGGAGAAGGTCGCCATTGGATGGACGGGGGCTGCGTGAGTATTCTACTTACTATCCAACTAGCAAAGTATGGTGACACATCAGTGATAGAAACGTTTCTATCACCGCGAAATTCACCGCGTTTTAACACCATTTGGTGATAATATCCGTGATATTTCAGAGTTATTGACACCAGCCACCTTATTGTTTTTATATCACTCTTATTTTTTCAATATTTTTCCTGTATTCTATACTTGATTCTGAGTAACCCCTAAAAATTTCAAATGCACTTTTTTAACATCCTGTATATTTGGGGTGATCTTTGATTCCTTATTAGCGGGTTTTCAATTCGACTGTGTATGTTTTTTGTGTGTTTGTTACACGATATCTTCGCCGTTTGTGTACCGATTTTAATTATTCTTTTTATTTTTTCGATAGATAATAAATCATAAAATTGACCCTTATGTAAGTTTTATTAAAATAGCTCCATATAAATTTTATCTAAATTGTTTCAGTGATTTTTGAAAAATAAAATGTTACAGCAAAACCTCGATCTCTTGGTAAAAAAATGGTTTATTGTCGTCTCTTACAAAGTCGGTGAAAATGGACGAGATGGTTATGATTTAGTTTATATTGGTTATGATTTAGCTTATATACTTTTGGACAGCGCCCTTTAGAAGAACTAATTACTTAGGTGCAAGACTACCTAACTAATTGATAGACAAATTAACTATAATATGTTAATTCTAGTTACATTGTTACTAGGCTGACTGTTATGTTATCTGTGGTTTTGTTACTTCCTTCCGGCTGTCATCTGTCATGTGTGTGAGTCGCTGTAATCTGTGCTCTGAAATACATCCGTGTCTAATAATTAATCCTGAGTTATTATTTACCATAACCACGCCTCGTAATACTGACAAAATAGATGTCGCCACTTAGTTTTATCTTAAGAGCACAGGTGGCTCTGAACAATAATAACAAAAACTAAAAAAATATTGCAAAATGGTAGTTTTTACGATTGAAGTCGGTTTTTTTACCGTGTTCAGCGTTGTGAATTATGATGAGACCAGAATACAACAAGTACATTAAATTATGTTTATTGTCCCTTCCCACCAGCATGTTGGATCACCTGACGAAGATGATAAACGAGTCGTGGCACAAGTTCCGGATGGACACGCGCCTTAAGGAAGCCGAGAACGCATTGAAGCTCGAGCAAGAGTTTCAAGAGAGTGAGTTTTACTAAAAGAGAGAGACTTGACTGACTCGGTGTCTCAATGGTTAGCGCTCCTGACTACTGATCCGAGTCTTGGGTTCGATCCCCACCCCAGGCAAACATTTCTGTGATGAGCAGAATTTGTTTGGTATGTGTCTGGGTGTATGATATCTATATATGTATGTATTTAAATGTATAAGTGTATGTATAATAGTCTATGGTTCTCATAGTACAGGGAATCCTAGTTTGGGGCCAGATGACCGTGTGTGATTTGTCCCGGATATTATTATTAGAGATACACATTTAAGGTATTCTTGCTGGATGGTGGTAGCGCGTTTTGAGAGTCCGCCTGTCTAGCAACCACCATCTTATCTTCGTCTTGCCCTCAAACAACACTGTTGACAAAGGTCGCGGGTTCGATTCCCGGCGACGTCCAAAGTCCTATAAATTTATAGGCTAGCTACCAACATCTTATGTAAGTATTGCCGCCAAACATTTTTAAGTTAACAGCATTGATGTGTTCCGCCATTGAGATAAGATAGCCAGTTTCTCATTGTGTTGAGGAATCTTGGTAAGCCCGCTTCCATCTTCGGTATTACCAATACTTATCATCATGTGAGATGATGCCAAGGGCTTACCAATTACGAATTTCAAAAAACTGATATTTGACCTAGTTAGTTTCTACTCTCAAAAGGCAGCAAGTATTTGTCCTTTCTTTTAAATTGCAAAAAACACAAAAATAAGCAAGTATTGTGGTCCTTTTTTGGGAAATCGCAAACGATATCGACTTTCCATACAAATTGGTCAATCAGCTGATCGTTCGTATGGTTCCATCCAAATTTATCAAGTGTATAATAGTATGAAACTATGTATATCTGTCTTAGTTCCTATACATGAACAGAGAAGCCTTTTTGAGCCAGATACTAGGTATATGTAATATTTTTCTTCTTTGAATTACCAATTAAAAGTCGTAAAGCCTAAAACATATATCCGTCTTTTTCCCTCGCAGATGAACTGAAAGAGCTAGGCGCTATACTAGACGGTTGCCAAATAGCAACCGACAAACTGCGCAACGATTTATACGCGACATTCGAGCCGCAGAAGAAGGAACTGCCAGCGCTGATAGTCTTCGATACCCCGGATAATATGGTGAGTATAGAGATGTATAGTATCTTTAGTATAGGGATAACTCAATACGATAATATATAGGGTGACTTTAAATTAATTCTTGATACGAAAGGCTATGCATGTAATTATTATTCCCTAAGGAATCCATAGTGAAATCGCAAAAAAAATTTGGCCTCTCCATACAAATCGATTAACTGACCGGCTAAATTAGTATAAAGAGTACAAAATTTTTTTTGCGGTTACACTATGGGTACCTTAGGGAATAATGATTACATGCATAGCCTTTCGTATCAAGAACTAATTTAAAGTCACCCTATATTTAGGATAAGACAACCATGACAGATCAAGTTTAACTAACACACACGCACACAGACGCACATGCACGCACACACGCACACGCACGCACGCATGCACACACTGCTCACAGTTAAAAGAAAGATTGATAGATAGATAAACGTGTATTCATGACCAACTTCTGCCCGCGACTTCGTCCGCGTGGACTTCAGAATTGGGTTCAGGGAGACATGAAAAGAGAATAAAACAACAAAACCAATTAAGAAAAAAAAAGCAAAAAAATTTATTCCAGAATTCTTAGATTAGCTGAATTAATACCTGGACTACCTAACTCTATTCTAAATGACTGAATACAGACTTACTATAGATATTATTGCTAAGAGTGCTCTGAGATATTGTGGTTAATGATTTGATTAAAATACAAATATAACTTTTTATTGTATAATTTTGTTTTTTCTTTTCAGTATTCATTCGTGGTTCCGCCACAACTGGATTCTGAGGTAAGCTTTTTTAACCCTAGCAATACTTTAATTGGTCGTAGTAGTGAATGCATTAAATCACAATTGAAGAAAAAAAAACGGACTAGTGCGAGTCTGACTCACGCACCGAGGATTCATAGGTCACTAGACGCTAATAAATTGAGTAACCAAGTTAATATAGATTATCAGTCTTGTTGTTGTTTGTTCTGAATCTTTGAACCTACTCAAGGGTGGTATTCCACAGTGAATTATATTTGTCTAATTTCGATGATCAATATCAAATTCTCATGCATTGCAAAAGTATTCTCTCTGACTCTTATGCTATGGCAAAAGATGCTAGTACATTTGATGAAGTCGCCCAGTTTCTTTGATCAAATAGATAAGGTCCTTTTAAAATACCTGAAAAAAATAACAGTGGCCTCTACTCATGAAACTGAAGAACTTTTCCAAAGAAACCTATACTCAATTGGAGAAAAACAAATGGTCCTCGCATACAAAATTGGCGGATCAGTTGATCACTTAGTATGAGGAGTCCAAAAAATGTTTGTGTGAATTGGATATAGCTTTCTCGGGGAAAGTTGTTCAGTTTCATGAGTATAAGCCGTGGTTAATTTTTTTCATGTAGGGTAGCCGGGGCGAATCGGATCAATTTCACTTCGGGGTTAAATTTTATTTTATTTTATTTGGGAAAAACAACAGCTCATTCTTAAACTATTATGCTTAATATACTTCACATACTACTGAACTGGAATTTTTTGTCACATTGAAATAAAGTACAATCAGTATACCTAAAAAAAATATATTTGCAGTTATATAAAAAAGATATACTTAAGTAAATAAATAAATATCACCAGTGTAAATGCGAGTGTGTGTGTGTGTGCGTGTGTGTGTGCGTGTGCGCGTGTGCGCGTGTGCGCGTGTGCGCGACTTCCGTTGGAAGATTTTTATTTTATTATTATAACTGTAATCAGTATTTATTCTAGTTTGAAATTCATAATCATAAACTTGAATAGTACTGAAATCGAGTTTTCTGTGAACGAAAACCTGAAACTTAGGTATGAACAGTCATTAAATAGGGAAATACATAATAAACGGGTTATAATGACACAGAAAATAATTTACAAAATTAATGAATCAGGCATATAATTATTGGCAAAAATTCCGGATAAATATTTCTTTTTTTGGCACCATTCTTCACATGACCGAATTCAAATCTCAACACTCAAAGCTGAATTCAGTCCTCCGATCGTGGGTAAAAAATTTCATCTCAACATAAAATGTATATAGTACCATACTCTTGAACAGATCCTACTTCATATGAAGCGTTAGCCTTATTTTTAACCTTCATAGTCTCTTAAATCTTTTCCATTTTTATTCAGTAACTTTTATGAAGAGTGTTCTTACTAACTTTATTATCACAATTAAAGTTAAACCCTAATGAAGAGAAAATAACTTATCTTATGAAGTTACTGTCAAGCGAATCATTATCCAAGGTTTTTGAACAATTCCGTTGCTGCAATTGCTGCATGTCCTCAATCCGTTTTGTTTACTGAGGGCTTAATTTTCTAATTTCCTCACATCTTATTAAAAATATTGACCCTGGTTAATTTTTTAACAAATATCAGAATTATCTAAAACTGTAAAAAATATATATAAAATTAAGATATATAGATTTTAATTACAGATCCGATTCACCCATCAGAACATCATCCGATTCGCCCCATATATAAGGTCGTTAAAAATATATTTTCTCAGAATACCGTTCACATTTTTATTAAAAAGCTTTTTATTTTCAAAATAAAGTCCATACTTAATGAAACTATTTAATAATTTTAACTATAAAACAAAGTCCTGGTACAAAATAACAAGTAATCATTGTTACGTATTTTACAATAGGCGCAAAAACTGCCATAGCGTCACTTCTGCATCAAGGGTGAGAGTTGTAGTCACTAAAATACGAGAGGTATAAAAATCTCATCTCATCTCATCTCATCTCACTAATATTATAAATGCGAAAGTATGGATGTTTGTTTGTTTGTCAGTTTGTTTGTTTATTTGTTTGTTTGTTTGTTCCGCTTTCACGCCGAAACTACTGAACGGATCTGGATGAAATTTGGTAGGTAGATAGATAAAGCACTCGACTAACACATAGGATACTTTTTATCCCGGAAAACTTAAGGGTTCCCGAAGGAATGCTTAAAAACTCAAAATTTCTAGATTCTGAAGTCCACGCGGACGAAGTCGCGGGCGGAAGCTAGTACTTAATATAACAACAGACACTTGTGTACCTCATTTTAAACAATTGAAACTACTAACAGTGCCGGCTCTATATATATACGAAACTGCCGTTTTTATAAGATCACATCCAGAGTATTTCCAGTATGGTAAAAGAGCGCGACACTGTGATCAGCTGTGCTTAGTACAATGCAAAACTTCGCTTTTTCACAGCAGTATATTTTCAATGGCACCTAAGATATATAATAAAATTCCAAAATCGATACGCGACTCAAATAACATGGATGGTTTTACAAAACAATTGAAAGATCTTTTAATAAACAAAGCATATTATTCCGTTTATGAATTTTTAAATGACAAATCTATTTGATCTTTATTTTTATTAGAACTGGACATTTTGTATATTTTTTGTATTTTTATGACATATTATTATACATAAATCTATTTTCTATGAAATACGATGTTTTTGATTATTTTGAATCTTTTAAATACTGTATTAATGACGTTTAAATTTATTGTATTTTGATCGTATACTGGTGTCGATTCGGACTAAAAGACGACTATACTAAACTATACTAAAATACGATTAAAATAAGTTTAGTGATTTGCATGCGCAATTCGGTTTTTCGCGATTACTAAATTTAATCTTCTTGTTTGACAGCACTAAAACGTAAATGACACGATTAAATTTAATAGACTTTGATCCATAGACTATAACAAACAGTGAAGTGAAATCGCGCGTCACACGAAAGACTCAAAAGTCGCTCTAAAAAAGAACGAATGATACGGTGATACGACGTATGCAAGACAAAGAAATAAGACTTTTTCATAGGATTTTATGTAGCGCTATCTCTTTTACATCTGTCATTAATTTCTGCCTCCAGGGGAAATAATCAACCCATGAAAAAAAACAATTGTCAAATAGAAAATGCGAGTTTTGTTCTTTGTTTTTGTTTATGTGAATTTGTGAATAAATACAAACAAATGGACTGAAGAAAAACAATAAAAGCTGGAGGTATTTGGGAAGAAGTTTCCTTCTAATATACTTTTGGTAAGTGGTAAGTAATTTCTTCATATTCTTTGTTTATAAATTGTGTTAGTGTCTGTGAGGAAATCTTAGTAAATGAAAAGCATCTAGTGGTGCAACCTCAGTATTCAGCATAAGCGCTGCAGGTGCCCAACGGATGCAGCTTCCTGCTATAACAATAAAGTCCTTGAATAGCAATCAGGACTGGTTGTTCAGGTTGAAGTTGTATGAGTTAACTAATTGTAGCCATGGTCATTGTTATCACTCCATACGCGTCTAGGAATATTACTTTAACTCACATAAATCCAGTGGTCGCCCCCATATATTCCACAGTTCCTTACCACAGCAGAGGGAATATACAGACCAACAGAAATATTGGACTCAGTTAATCGACTTGTGCTGTTCTGTTGTATTGTTTTTGAAAATCATATAGAATTTAGATAATTTTTGCACCTGAGGAGTTTAACATTATGCACTGGAATGTAACTAATGCAGCTGGGCCTGTCGTTAAATGCATATATGACTTATCACATAGGCCTAATAATTATATCGACGCTTGAAAGGAAAAGTTGACTAAGCGCCATTCGTCCCTCACACGACTAACACTCCTATCACTGTGACTAAGCGCCATTCGTCCCTCACATGACTAACACTCCTATCACTGTGACTAAGCGCTATTCGTCCTTCACACGACTAACACTCCTATCACTGTGATAGTCGTGTGAGGGACGAATGGTGCTTAGTCAACTTTTCCTTTCAAGCGTCGATTTCATGTTTATGGTACTGTTATCAAGTTGCCTATTTTATTTTTCTTCAGGTTCTGCCAGTAAATGGTTCCATGGTCATGGATACTGGCCATAATGAGAGAAGCCTCCTGTGGTGCAACTTCAGCTGCAACATATTCCCCTGCCGATGCGAACGAAGAGGAACGAGAATGGTGAACAGAAGGGACCTACAGTCAGATACACCAAGCAGCCTCTAGACTGCCTACTGTTCATAAAATTATCATGTAATAATAAAACAATCTGATTTAGAACTGTATTTTATTATCCTTAAAATAATTACATGTTTTAGAGTCATAGTTCAATAATAATAAAAATGTTTATTGTCTTGGGGCGATGAACTTCACCATTTGTAGGTAGGACAAATATTAGGATGAACAGAGGGCCATCCATCCCCCTTTGTATTTTATTGGACTCCTGTTTCCGCATTTAGACTCCTATTAGGTCCTTTAAATGTGCAGGCGTGGTCGACTACTCCAGCTAACCTAGCTCTTTCCAGAAGCACAGAAGTCTCCTGGTACATACACAGGCTTCTCGAAGGGACCCTTACATGCTGAAGTATTTTGTCCATTGTTCGGTCAGACCAGTGCATTTCAGGATTAAGTGGATGACTGTTTCTTCTGTTCCGAGACAGCCTCTGGATAGCAGGCTGTCCTGAACTTTCACTATAAATCCCCCTTTTAAATGCTACAAGCTTCTCGTTTATTCAACAAATCTACTCATAGGCTACAACTGTGCCTGCTGGCTGCTGGTGCAACGCAGGCGTCCAGTTGCTCTGCATCCACGTAACAGTAGGTATTCAGTATTATAAGAGTAATAGCCTTGATGGTGATACTACAAGAAACATAGAAACATGAGCAGTCTTCCATGTCATGCAGATACTTTCCATGTATTCATTACTGGTGTCATTTTCGGTCAGAGAGAAGCCTTAGGTGCTCTCCGCAAGTTCAAAGGTCCTCCCCAAGCTCGGTAGTTTTTGTAATAAATTATTCTTGGAAAAAAAGTCTCGTCATGACTAGTTTTGGAAAACATTCATTTTACTCCTGCTGTATACATTTCTTCTGCATCTGCCATAACCGCAATGGCTCTCCCACTACCACAGATCACTATTTGTCGTATCTTCGAAACAAATCTGGCATTTCTGTAGATTTCCTTGATACATTTTAATTTAATCGTCACCCAAACAGGTCGCGATTAAAATAAGTCGAATTTTAGTTTGACATCTCTAAAAATGACAGATAAATGGCTGTTCCGAATAGCAAAATGGCGATTTTGACTAAATTGAATTCGACTAAACTAAAATTAATATTAGTCCTGTCAGTTTAATTAAGTTTGTTTTTCCGAATAGCAAACGCTATTTTGACACATCTAAACTTAATTTTAATTTAGTTTAGTGATTTTTGCAATCTCGAATCGACACCACTGACTTGTTAACTTTGACATATTTTGATGTTTTTATTAGAATTTTAAATATTTCAAATATTTTTGTATAATTTATTCTAGCATTCGTTTATGTGCATGAAATGTTTATTTTATTTTAAATTTTATAATGTATTTTCAAATTTGTACGTCAAATGACAGATTGTAAAGGACATTATTTAAGTTTTGACACCATTTTATATTTACTTACAATCACAAATAAATTATTTTTGAATTTGAATTTTTGAATTTGAACAGATGCGGGGGACAGGGATGAAGTGATGTGTTGCTATGACAACGGTCAGTCTAGCGCGGTATTTCAAATATTTATTTATTTCTAATTTTTATCCGATTCGCCCCGTGATCCGATTCGCCTCGGTGTCTAACCTATTTTAAAAGGACCATATACATAGTTATTATACATCGTATAAGGGTATTTGGTGAATAAAATACGACACTCATAATGGAAGTGTCTTTTTTATCCACATTTGGTAAGCCATTGGTGTCGATTCGGTTTTCACGATTTACAGGACTAAATTTAAGTATTCTGTCTCATTCTTTCTGTATCGAAAAGAACAAGGATAAAATGCTTAAATTAACTTTAATCCTGTCAAATAAGTTAAATCTTGAACACCGAATCGACACCATTGGCATTATCTCACCTGATGTTAAGCGAAAATGACGCCAAACATGGAAGCCGGCTTACCAAGATTCCCCAACGCAATGGGGAACTGGCTATGTTATCTCCGTGTGAGAACACATCAGTGCTGTTAAAATCGATGTTTGGCGGCAAGACATTGATAAGATGCTGATAGCTAGCCAAGCGGGCTCTGAAATTACCCTACCACCAACTGGCTATCTTATCTCCGTGTCCGAACACATAAATGCTATTAACATTGATGTTTGGCGGCAAGACTTAGATGTGATGTATCCACAGAAGAATACATCGGGCCAGCACAAGCGGCGTTTGTCGTCGGTCGTCGATACCCCCAACAAGAAAATTGCAATCCCACTTGGCTTCTCCGGGAACGATGCTAAAACCGACACGGTTCCGGTAAGGACAAGACATATGAGGTTGATTTTATTTTATTTATTAATTTATTGGTGCTGTAAAAAAAGATGGCTCTAAAAACCATAGCTCGTAGAACAGATGACCGTTGAGGCATTGAAGTTCTCGAGTGGCGACCGCGCACCGGAAGACGCAGTGTAAGCAGGCTCCCACTCGGTGGACCGATGACCTGAAGCTTGCGGGAAGCCGCTGCATGTGGACAGCGCAGGATCGGTCGGTGTGAAAATCCTTGGGGGAGGCTTTTGGTCCAGCAATGGACATCTTTTGGCTGATGGTGATAATGAAATAAGGGGCGGTTTCCATATTACTTTCCAATAAATATCTTAAAAAGAGAATGACAGGTTGGTCGTATTGCCTACAGCGCTATCTATTGCATCTTAGCAGCTTAAAAGCTCCTGACAGCAACCTCCACCAATCCGGGCTTGGCCACCGTGTGTGGAGTAAGGCCTAACCTTCCTGAGCAATGACATCTTTGCCGATATGTTGTCACCTATTTGGCGGTAAAGTTGAGTTGCCAGAGTTGTAGGTAAAGGGAGGAGGTTGCAGCTATGTAATCATCTCGACGCCGGATGGCGGAGCGGAGGGCAGGATTTATAGTGATCACTCCATGATTGCTGTTTAGACACTGCACGGATACTGCACATTTTATTGGTATAATTTGACTTACTCGGTGGCTAAGTGGTTAGCGATCCTGACCTCTGATCCGAGAGTCGTGGGTTCGATCCCCACACAGGGCAAACTTTTCTGTGTTGAGCAGAATTGTTTGCTCTGACTGGGTGTATTATATCTATATTATGTATGTATTTAAAAGTATATGTGTATGTATATCAGTCTCTGGTTCCCAAGATACAGGGAATCCTAGTTTGGGGCCAGATGACCATGTGTGATTTGTCCCAGATATTATTATTATTATTTATTATTATAAAGTAAGGATATTTATACAGATTATAATTGACGTCACACGTAGTTATGCTCTTCGCAAGCACATTCCGAGACGTGATAATATGCAGATTGGCGGAATCTGCAAGGTCGCTACAAGATCTGTGCCACAGCAGTGGAGATGATATGGGTTGTCAACATATTTAGATCAAGAGTTGCAACATGTTAAAATTAACACTAACATTTCACCTTATTTTCCAGGAGCCCAAAACCCCACTTAGCACACCCCAGCCGGCGCTCCCAGATGACAAGAATGACGATGATGTAAGTAGATTTTGCAGGTTTCTTCATATCGATGCAATGACGCATTTAAACGGTGTAAACGACACAAATATAGCAAAAAAAGTGTTTTTTATTGCTAATTAGACAAAAATTCTACGTCGAATGGTCCGGGCACACCCCGAACTCTTCATACAAATATCGCGTTATAGTCGGGGATTTAGTGCGATGAACCGTTTTATTTTGGATCCGGCGCTCAAACTTGACATAATTGTTTCCTAGGTCATTCTGAGTGGATTAAGCCCGGGAGCCATCGGGAGCCATCCCCCGTTTGGTAGGGGGAGGGGGGGAAAGTTTGTTTCTGCCGTGCTCCATTTGAGGGCTTATATCTCCAAAACTATTGGTACTAGGGCAAGTGAGATATCATTTTCGTATGATTCAAGGATAATGAATTCATTTCTGTAACAAAAAAAATAACTTTCCATATATAAAAAAAGAAATATTTGATAAAACGTATAAAACATGACTACCTTTTTTCCGCATATGTGTCGATTAATTTTTAATGGTCTAAGATATTAGCATGAAAAAAATATATTCTGAAAGCCACATTACCAAGAATTATAAAAATATAAATTTGATTAGAATAGCATGATAAATACTTCGTGAAAAAAATAAAATTCAATGCGTGGCATAAAACGCGCGGTTCTAAATTACAGGAGTTATATTTCTTTTTTTTTCTATGAAAAGTATTTTTTTTGTTGCAGAAATGAATTAGTCATCCTTGAAATATCCGAAAATGATATCGGACTTGCCCTAGAACATAAAATGATGGAGATATAAGCCCCAAAAGAAGCGGGATCCAACAAGTAGATAATGAAGTGTGGGTGTTTTTTTTCCCACATACGTGTCGATTAATTTTTAATGGTCTAGGATATTAGCATGAAAAAAATATATTCTGAAAGCCACATTTCCTAGAATTATAAAAATATAAATTTCATTAGAATAGCATAATGAATACTTAGTGAAAAAAAATAATTTGATGCTCGGCAGAGTAGCATAAAACGCGCGGTTTTAGTATCTGTTGTTCGTTTGTAAGTAAGTAAATAAAATGAATCATCTAGCGCCCAAAAATGACTGTTAAGTAACATAATAAAAATAGGTACATACTATTATTATTTAAATATTTCTCGCACGCACAAAATATTTATCACGTAGAACAAAAAATATTTTCCTTAAAAAATCATATATGAGAAAATTCGAAAAATGTGATTATTGTATTTTTCATACAAATTATGGTGGTTTACTATCTATCAGCCGAAAGACGTCCACTGCTGGAAAAAGGCCTCCCCCAAGGATTTCCACACCGACCGGTCCTGTGCGGTTCGCATCCAGCAGCTTCCCGCAACCGCATCAGGTCGTCGGTCCACGGAGTCGGAGGCCTGCCCACACTGCGTCTTTCGGTGCGCGGTCGCCACTCGAAAACTTTACTGCCTCAACGGCCATCTGTTCGACGAGCTATTTGCCCTGCCCACTGCCACTTAAGTCTAGCGATTCTGAGAGCCATGTCGGTAACTTTAGTTCTCCTACGTATCTCCTCATTTCTGATTCGATCACGTAGGGAAATAACAAGCATAGTACGCTCCATCGCCCTTTGGGTGACCTTGAGCCTTCTTTCGAGGTCTATAGTAAGCGATCATGTATCGGATCCATATGTCGTCTCATTACTGGCAACACACACTGGTCAAAGACTTTAGTCTTGAGACACTGCGGTATTTTGGACGTGAAGATATTGCGGAGCTTTCCGAACGCTGCCCAGCCAAGTTGGATTCGACGATTGATCTCTTTCTCGAAGTTGGACCTATATAACCGGACTGCTTGTCCCAGGTATACATATTCTTCAACAACTGCGGGAGTAGAGTCTCCAACCTTCAGAGGAGTGGGTGTAACACGGACGTTTGACATGATTTTCGTCTTATCCATGTTCATTTTAAGACCCACTTGTTGGGTGACTCTACTGAGTCCATCGAGCATAGCGCCTAGGTCCACCAAGGTCTCAGACATGATCACGATTTCGTTAGCAAATCGAAGGTGAGTGATGTATTCGCCATTGATGTTGATGCTGAGTCCTCTCCAGTCCCGAAGCTTGAAAACTTCTTCCAGTGCAGCGGTGAACAGTTTCGAAGATATAACGTCTCCCTGTCTCACCCCACGCTACAGCCGAATAGGTTTCAAATTCTGATCCTGGAGGTGGACCGATATGGTGGCGTTTTCATACAAACATTTCAACACTTCGATGTGTATGGATAGTTAATTTGGCACTGTTGGAGAGACTGTAACACAGCCCAGGTCTCGATCGAAACAAAAGCTTTCTTATAGTCCGCAAACGCCATTATACTCTTCGGTCTTCTGTATAATCTGCCGCAGCGTTTGTATGTGGTCTATGGTACAGAAGCCTTTTCGGAAACCAGCTTGTTCGGGAGGTTGGAAGTCGTCAAACCTGCGTGCGAGACGATTCGTAATGATTCTCGACATGGCTTGTAGACATGGCTCAGGAGTGAGGTGGGCCGTTATTCTTCAGAAGAGTCTTATCACCCTTCTTGAAGAAGAGCACCACCACACTTCTGTACCCTGTATACCTGTTTTCAGAAGCTCAGCCGCAATTCCATCATCACCGGGTGCCTTGTTGTTCTTAAGCTGCTTGATAGCCATTCTAATCTCGCATAGGCTGACGTCTGGGATATCTTCGGAATAGTGTCAGGTCAATCCGGCTCTCGGATCTTCAGCCAGATTACTGACAGGTAAGCATGTAGTCGTGTATAATTGTCCGTAGACCTCTCAACCTCTTCCAACAGCTTGGGCTTGGACGACACGACTCTGCCATCCTCGGTCTTCAGCTTTGTCAGTTGATTTTGACCAGCAGACAGATCCCTTGCCAATACTTTTGACCTTTTATTGCGCTCGATAGCCTCTTTAATACGATTGGTATTAAATTAGCGTCAAGTACTTGGAGATCTGTCTGTTTAGTCGCCGATATTGACAAGCATCTTCAGAGGATTTCAGAATCAGGCTCCGTTTTTCCTCCATGAGCTTGTTGGTGAGGTCCGAGATCCGATATGTTTTTTTAACGTCTTGTTTTGAAGGCCTTATTCCCAGCCGTTTGGACAATTTCCACAAACCTGTCGTTGTATTCGTCCACATTTTCACATTCTCCTAGGCATTCGAAGCGATTGTGCAACTCGATCTGAATGCTTTCGGGGTTTTGGAGTTGTATAGGCGCTGGTCGAAGCTTCATCAGTTGTCATGAAAATAATTTGACGTGGCTTGCGAAGCACGGAAACGGTTACGAGATTAATAAGCAGGGTGCGAGGGAGGGCGAGTCGCGGGGTGCGGAATGGCGAGGTGTGGGGTGCGGGGGAGGGTGAGTCGGCGGGTGAGGTGAGGGGTGAGGGGGGTGAGGCGCAGGGTGCGGGGGGATATCAACACCCTGAGCGAAGCCGGGCACTCCAGCTAGTATCAAACTTTATCATTTTATTATCTGAAACTATTTTTTATTCTCAAACTATCGATAGTTTAAACTGGTTTATCGATTAAAGAAGAACGTCCCTAAACGCGCGACGTCCTTGAAATGTCGCTCGTCGCTCGTGTGTCGCCGCGCGTGTCGCTGTCGTCCAAAACAGCTCCATACAAATGTATGGAAATGATCAAGTCGCTCGTGTCGCTGTCGCCGTCGCTTGCGTCCAGGCCGCAGCCTAAGAGTCAAACTCATTATGGTTATGTATGACCATTTCTGAAGTCAGTTAACCTGGGTGATCAACGTGACCACGCAAGTTACATAGTAAACCACCATAATACAACGGAAGTTAGATAGTAAACCACCATAATTCGTATGAACGTTTTGCGGATTTTCTCAAATACGTTTTTATAAGGAAAAAATATTTTTTGTTTTAAGTGACAAATATTTTGTGCGTGCGAGAAATATTAAAATAATAATATAATGTACCTGTTAATACTATGTTACTTAACCGTCATTTGGGCGTTAGATGATTCATTTTATTTACTTACGAACAACAGATACTAAAACCGCACGTTTTATGCTACTCTGCCGAGCATCAAATTATATTTTTTTTTCACTAAGTATTTATTATGCTATTCTAATGAAATTTATATTTTTATAATCCTAAGAAGTGTGGCTTTCAGAATATATTTTTTTCATGCTAATATCAAAGACGAATAAAAATTAATCGACACATATGCGGAAAAGAGGTAGTCATGTTTTATACGTTTTATCAAATATTTCTTTTTTTATATATGGAAAGTTATTTTTTTTGTTACAGAAATGAATTCCTTATCCTTGAATCATAGGAAAATGATATCTCACTTGCCCTAGTACCAATAGTTTTGGAGATATAAGCCCTTAAATGGAGCGTGGCAGAAACAAACTTTCCCCCCCTCCCCCTGCCAAACGGGGGATGGCTCTCGGTGGCTCCCGGGCTTAATCTACTCAGAACGGCCTAGGGAACAACTATGCCAAGTTTGAGCGCCGGATCCAAAATAAAACGGTTCCCATACTAGGCGTTGCACTAAATTCCCCACTATTAATGTTTACTACAAAAAATTCAAAAATTCTTCTTCTTCTTCTGCTGATTCTTCTTCTTCTTCTTAAAATGTATATTTCCGAAACTATGCAAATTAGCAACTCGGGAGTTCTATTCTGACTTTCTAAATACTTAAGACTGTTAGATTTTTAAATAAAAAGGGGATGTCACAAAAATGGTCTCCATAACACACAGTGCCCTGGAATAAACCCAAATTCGGAATAACCCCAATGCACCAAGTCTTTTTTTTTAAATTGATTTGGTATGTAAATAAATCAGTCATCAGTCTACACTTAGCGATCTACCAATATAATCTATATTTTCTTTATTTTTTTCCTATTCTATCCAACAGAAAGACATATCAGTAGTGAAGCTGTCGGCGGAATCGGCGCCGGCGTCGCTCCCGCCGCCAGGGGAGCCGTCTCGGCCCCGCGTGCACACCGGCATGCAGGTCTACGCCATGCGGAACGCGTTCGGTTCCTGGCTCAGGGCAAAAGTCGTTGAGTGCACGCTGAAGGGGACCGCTGTGAGTATACACAATTTATTCGAAATAAAATGGGTATTTCAGAAACTACATAAGTCCAGCATGCTGATTTTTTCCGGAGCTTATGGGGTTTTTCTAATAAATGCTGTCGTCAAGCCGCTGTGCCTGCGTTTTTTTTCTGTAACTTAGTATAATATTTCGTGATTTCTCGTTGTCTTGTGTGATTGATGAAATGAAATGTTTAAAGATGAAAATGTTTATTGTTTTATGATTAAACTAAACTTGGCGTCCCGTTTTTGATATTTTCAATATAGTAAAAAAAAAACAATAAAATAGAGTTTGTCCTGTCGTATAAGTTAAATTGCAAAAACCGCATCGATACCAATATACATGAAAAAAATATAGGGTGACTTTAAATTAGTTCTCGATACGAAAGGCTATGCATGTGCTCATGATAACAAACAACTTTTCCTAAGGAACACATAGTCAAATCGCAAAAAAATTTTTGACTCATCATACAAATTTGGTTGGTCAGTTGCTCGATTTGTATGGAGACTTCAATTTTTTTTGCGATTTGACTATGGGTTCCTTAGGGAAAGTTGTTTGTTATCATGAGCACATTTCGTATCAAGAACTAATTTAAAGTCACCCTATATACAGGTAGGCGGTCTTATAGCTAAAGACATATTATAACGTGTGATTGCAGCCGGCAGCAGCGCAATTCTCGCAGTGCCGAGTCAAGTTCGAGAGTAAGACGCATAAGAACGCTTTCAAGACGCTTTCTGCGCGCTGTCTGGCCTACAGCGAGCCTTCGGAGGTGCGCATGACCATCGGTAAGTGATGTTCCCATATGTTAAGAAGGAAAGAGATGGGCGGGAGATAGAAAGAGAGAGAGAGAGGTAGAAACGCATAAGAATGCGTTCAAGACGTTGCCTGCGCGCTGCCTCGCCTACAGCGAGCCTTCGGAGGTGCGCATGACCATCGGTGAGTGGCGTTCTGACATTTTAAGAAGGAAAGAGAAGTGGGGGGGGGAGAGACAGAGAGAGATAGAGATGTACAAGAATATTATGTAAGTAAACGTACATGCATCCCGGGACAATCCCGGCGAATCCCGACCATCTGGCAAGCCTAGTTACGTTACGCAACGCAGGGATAAATGCCCGCAATAAATGTATTTATATTCTCTTCTGTTCTGTTATGTTCTGTTCATTATGCTTAGCACTTTGTGGTGTACAGAGATAGTAACCGTTGGTGCTGACTTCCCCCAGGTACAAGAATAATAGCGCTATTCAAGGAGAAAGACAAGGAGGAGCAACCGAAAAGGGAGTCTTACTACTCGGGAATAGTGGCCGAAGTGCCCAATCCCGTCAACAACTTCAGGTCAGTGGAATGTACAGAGTAGAATAGTTTTAGAACTTTTTATTGTTTGTTTATGCATGGTTTTTCTCATCCTAAATACAAAAAAATATATACAGGTTGTAACAGAAAGGTGTGATAATACTTCAAGGTTGGCTTTTACCCACCAAACTGAACAACTTTTGTTCTACAACTTTGTTGAAATCGCAAAGAAATTTTCGGAACTTGGTTCGCCAGCTGATCGATTTGTATGAAAAGTCCAAAAAAAATTTTGCGATTTGAACAAAGTTGTAGAACAAAAGTTGTTCAGTTCGATGAGTAGAAGCCCACCTTGAAGTTTTACCACACCTGTCTGTTACACCCTGTATATTGAGAAAAGTAAATTGATGTCTTTAATTGTTCTTATACAGATGGGTCAATGGTCGGCCAATTTTGAATTGGAAGAGGATTTTAGTTGAGAATTCAGTATTTTTCCTTGGAAAAAACTGTTTTTTTTTACCCTCAATTGGTAAGCCCTTGGCATCATCTCACCTGATGGTAAGTGATGATGATGCCGAAGATGGAAGCGGGCTTACCAAGATTCCCCAACGCAATGGGGAACTGGCTATCTGGCTGTCTGTTTAATATAATGATGAGTAGAAGGTCCTATTAAAGTATTCGGAAGAAGTATTTTTTCACTTTTTCAAATCAAATCAAATGTACTTTATTGCTCAAATCATAAAATAAATATCGATGGTTTCCGCTACAAAGGTCGTAACTCCAAAATGCATGCTCTTGGCAAGAGCAAAAAACCAAATCTAAAATATATTTTTTACATATTTTTTTTTAAGTTATAAAACTATGATTCTAATGATTATATTATTATTAAAAACAAAAAAATTACGTAAAACAATATTTTTATGACATATTTAAAACAATGTTTTTTGCTATTGCCAAAAGTAAGCATTTTGGAGTTATGACCTTTGTAGCGGAAACCATCGATATGTTATTTATATAAAGTTAAACACGCATACACAAATAAAAGTGATTGGCTTGATGGATTTTAGATTGAAAGGTGTCGTTAGATTCGTCTTAATCCCGAGAGTGACATAGGATACATTTGTATGCAGTCGGGTTATTATTTTTTAAATATGGTTAGGTTATTGAGAAAGTTGTTCAGTGTCAGTGACAAGAAGCCACAGTTAAAATTTAGTCCGCTTTAAATTTCACCATGTATTTTACAAACAAACACACGAGCATTCTCATTGTTTCGTCACAGGTACCTGGTGTTCTTCGACGATGGTTACGCTCAATACGTGCAACACGCCGACACGCGACTTGTCTGCGAGTTCTCTTCGCTCGTGTGGGAGGAGGTGAGGGTGTGAGGGTCAGATATGTTGAGAGGTCGGAAGAATGGATGGGTGGACTGATGGTATAGATGGAGGGACTGATTGTACAGATGATACAGACTGATGGACATGTATGTCTATCCGTCCACCCGACTGTACCGTCTGTCCATCCGTCTGTACTAGAGATGTAAAAAAACGGTTTGTTTCTGAGGTGAAAAAAATATATAAAAAAACGGGTTATTTCTGGCGCTGGTTTTTTTTCAAGTGTATGAAAATAAAAATATTCTTAGTTGATTATCCTTAAATAAGTATTAGTTAATATATCAATGTTTTCTTTATTAATTTTGAACATTTGGAACTAAAGTTTTTGTTGTTTTTAGCTCAAAACAGTTGGCACCCACTGATATTTAATGTTTACTGAGGGACAGGATTTCTCGAATCCTTGTTTGGTTTTTGTTTTGGTTTAGATTTTTTATTTTTTTATTTATTTATTTCAGGCAACGAGGCCCATATAACATATACAAATACAATAATATACATTTTATACTTAAAATATTATACATAAATACTTAATATTAACTAACTAACTAAAAACATCATATTATTTACGAGTAGTACAAGGTGTCGGTACTATTTCGGTGGCAGTGGTCGGCAAACTTCCTCGGAATCTCCGAAACACAACACCCTTCGGCCAGAATTCCTCCTTTGTCAAGGACTCCAGATGTTCCGTCGCAACTCGCACCACAAACGATTTGAAGTCCAACGGCGTCACCCTCAAGCAGAACTTGGTCTTCACCTTGATATACTCCATCAGGTCTGCAGGAGTGGTGGTGTAATGCAGCCGGGATACGTACAACAGAGTAGTAGGCACTGCGGCGCGCAACAAAAAGTCGGGCCCAGTCGGTGCCGTACCGCACTTGTTGTCGTTCGGACGAGTTCGTTTTTTCTTCTGAACAGTAACAAACCCGTCATCGTTGTCCACTCTGTTGGTAGCTGTGGAGCTTTCGGTCTCCTTGTCTAGTTTCTTATTGGAGACAGGTTGCCGAGATGAATTTCGCTTCACTGCGGAGGAGTAGGCAGCGATGGGCACGTCGTTGTTCGTGGACGCTGGCGGGGCTGCCTGCGGGGCGGGAGGAGCGCGCGCCGGCTGCGCGGGGCAGGCGTCGCGCGGCGCTGACACAGCACACTCCGTTGACGTCACAGCGCGCGGCGGTGCAGGCGGTGACAAATCAGCTGACACGAAACTTGAAGCCGACACGTTGAGGCCGGCCGCGCGTTTCTTGTCATCGTTCGATGCCCCCGATGACCTAGATTCCGTGTGTGAGCTACGTAGAAAAGTAACTTCTCGCTGCAGCTCAGCAACGGCATCTTGGGATGCTTCCAGCTTGTTGAGGACATCTGCCAGACTTGCCTTTAAAGAAGCGAATTTTATAAATGAAGAATTGTATTGATTTTATCAATTAAAATTACAAGAAAACCGTCACCTTTGATGTTTTATTCAATTTCAATTGTATTTTTCGTTCTCTGAAGATGTTTGACTTTTGATGTTTTTTTTTCAAAATCTTTTTTCCTTACCCATCTGTACCATCTATTCACACATCTGTACCATCTATTCACCCATCTGTACCATCTATTTACCCATCTGTACCATCAGTCCATCTATCTGTAGAACTATGGATGGACTAATGGTACAGACGAATGGACTGATTTTTACAGACAGATGCTCTTAGATTGTAATCGTAAACACTGGAATTCCTTATTTACTAATGCAGTTATTATACCGGTGATTATAAAATGTGTGGCAATATTTTAACTGTTGCTTCTACTCATCAAACTGAACAGCAAAAAAAAATTGGACTTCCCATACAAAGTTCATCAACCAGCTGACGGATTTGTATGAAGAGTCCAATTTTTTTGCTTTTTGAGTATGAGTTTCTTGGGGAAAGTTGTTCAGTTTGATGAGTAGAAGCCACAGTTAAAATACTGCCAGACATTTTTATCACCCTGTATATCGTATAGGGTCAATTGTTAATATGTTTTTAAGTTCCAATAAACGCTGCACATTTTTAAACGAATGCTTGTTAATCATTGATATTTTTGGTAAAGAAATAAATACTTTCACGCCCATTCTCTTAAAACACTTCACAATTAGTAAGATGGATGGACTGACAGTATTTTTTTTAATGCCACTGTTGACGAGTAGAAGAAGAAATGAGCTGTCATGTCAGTGTGACAAAAATTGTTTACATGTTACAATGTATAATGTGTCTGAACCTGAAATAAATATTTTAATAAGTTTTCCAAGCGTTTAAGACCCATTGCCACCACCAGCGCCTACCCCATCTCATTTTCATGGCACTGCTCCTAAACCGCTGCACACATTTGCAGGTGCACCCGTTCTCGCGCGAGTTCGTGCGCCAGTACCTGCTGGCCTACCCCGAGCGGCCCATGGTGCGCCTGCACCCCGGACAGAGCCTCAAGACCGAGTGGAACGGTGAGACGCACACGTAGACTGTTCTAGAATACAGGTAGTCGATGGAAAGCACCTGGGCAGCCGGGCAATTACACACAACTTCATCAGAGCCTCAAGACCGAGAGGAACGGTGAGATACACATGTAGATTATTCTAGAATACAGGTCAACAGAGAGAGAGAGCATAAGGACAGCTGGACAGTTACACACAACTTCAACAGAGCCTCAAGACCGAGTGAAACGGTGAGATGCACATGTAGACTGTTCTAGAATACAGGTCGACAAAGAGAGAGAATATGGGCAGCTGGGCAGTTATACACAACTTCAGCAGAGCCTCAAGACCGAGTGGAACGGTGAGATGCACATGTAGACTTCTAGAATACAGGTAGTCGACAGAGAGCATATGGGCAGCTGGGCAGTTATACACAACTTCAGCAGAGCCTCAAGACCGAGTGGAACGGTGAGATACACATGTAGATTATTCTAGAATACAGGTCAACAGAGAGAGAGCATAAGGACAGCTGGGCAATTAAACACAACTTCAACAGAGCCTCACGCAACTTCAACAGAGCCTCAAGACCGAGGGGAACGGTGAGATAAGACCAACTTACTCCGCTGGCTCAGCGACCCAAAGTGTGTCTTGGCCTCCGACACGAGACGTCGCCACTGGTCTCGGTCTTGTGCGATTTCTCGCCAGTCGCTAGTGGTGAGATAAGACCATAGATTGTATTTTTGACCGCCTCCGTGGTCTAGTGGCTTTAGCAAAATCGCAAAACGATATTTGGTCTCTTCAAACATACTGCGACGACACACGTTACAATTCCTAGAACGCGCTATTAAGATTTCTTCAGAGAATGTACATATACAAACTGTCGATCCTTAGACATAATACCTCGCCTGACGGAGACGCCTCCCTTGCATTACATCTGAACACACAGTCCCTACAATACTTTAACCAGCTCCATAGTCTAGTAACTAGTCCGCTCGCTTCACATCAGGAGCCAGGAGATCACGGGTTTGATGCCCGAGGTTCTACTTAGTAGGACTCGGTTTGGTAGGTAGTAGGGCATTTTTTAACCTGCTTGGCTAGCTTCCACCATCTTATGTAAGTCTTGGCGCAAAAAAACATCAATATTAATAGCATTTATGTGTTCCGGCATGAAGTAAGAGTATTTTTGGCTGCTTATTAAATACTTTTGATTACTCGAATTCTTTTTACTACATTAGGAAAATGGTGGTCCTGCAAGGTGATACAAGTGGACGCTTCGCTAGTCCACGTGCACTTCGAGAAGGACAACAGGACGGAGTGGATATACCGAGGGTCCACTCGTCTGGCGCCTCTTTACCTGGAGCTACAAGCGGCCGAGAGGCACCGGGCGCGGCCGCTGCCCCGGAACCGGCTCGCTAACCAGGTGAAGGTACTCGAATGCATTGCATTCATATATCAAAAGGAAGTGGTCGTGGCTTAGTGCAGCTTGCGTGGTCGCGTCGATCACGCGAGTTAACTGACTACAGACACGTTTATAACCTGGTTGGGTTTTGCTGTTAGTGGCATTTATCTCGACCGTTTTTGTGCTACGCAAGGCACGTTAAGCCGTTGGTGCTGGCTGCTATCGCTAAATTGTAGTCATTAAGCCGTGTTGGAGGCCTTATAGGCGGCTTGAAAACTTCTGACACTGGGGTTGGCCACTAGCCCCACAACCTCCACCAATCCGGACTTGGCCCCCTTGTGTGGAGTATGCATATGGCCTAACGTTCCCGAGTTATGGGATGAGACCCGTGCCCCTGCAGTGGGGATGATAATAATAATATCTCAAGACAAATCACACATGGTCATCTGGTCATGATATGGTTGTTGATGCTGAGGTTGATGAACTAAAACTAAAAGAGACAACGTTACTCCATAATATAACTATGTGAGTGGCACAAGAATAAAAGTAATAATAAAGTAATTAATACAATAAATAAATATGCCCAGCATTTGGGTGGATGAGGGCTGAGACCCAGTGAGACAGTTGAACGAATGAATTAATGAAGACACTTATTCTTTTCTCTTTGGCATTCCACAACAATTAAGAGTGAAAAGAGATAAGCGATTATCTGGGAGAATATTAAATATAATAATGGCGAAACGCCAATGTCAAGTGAATATCACGGCTCTAAAGGTCAACCACGTGGTGGTTTGCTGCTGGAACTCGGAAAACGGAGCTGTCCCCCTAGTTTATCCTCTTCTTATTATCGCTTATCTCGGAATCTGAATCACAGCTATTTCTCCATCACAAAAATAACGTTGAAACTATTCTAAAACGGTAATTATCGTAAAATTAACTCAACATACGTGTGCTCGGTGCAGACTCCCGGCAACACCTCTGAAGACGCTTCATTACACTACATAAAAAACGATGACAGATTGGAGTGACAGTCCCCTTCTCGGGCACAGTATAGGTGAGGGGAACATCTGAACCTAGTTGAATGAATCATCAGCCGAAAGACGTCCACTGCTGGATAAAGGCCTCCCCCAAGGATTTCCACACCGACCGGTCCGGAGCTGCCCGCGTCCGAGTGGGAGGCCTGCCTACACTGCGTCTTCCGGTGCGCGGTCGCCACTCGAGAACTTTACTGCCCCAGGCCATCTGTTCTACGAGCTATGTGCATGATTTGAATGAATGAAGACACTTTATTGGCACAATTTGTAATTATTTTTCTTTTGTTAATATGTTTGTCTGTCTGTTTGTTCCCCGTCAGAGCAACATGCCCTACGTGGAGTACACGCGCTCGGAGGAGCAGACAGCGGCGGCGGCGCCAGAGAAGCCTGTCAGCATCCACACGCAGGTGCAAGCTCAGGAGGTGAGTGACCCCACACTCCACACTATACAGGGTGTAACAAAATTGGTGTAGGACCCGTTAACTGGGGATTCTGCTCATCGTACTGAACAACTTTTGTTCTACGACTTTGCAAAAATCGCAAAAGTTTTTTTGGACTTCGCATACAAATCGATCAGCTTGCGAGCCAAGGTTGTGTGAAAAGTCCAATTTTTTTTTGGTATTTCAACAAAGCCGTGGAACAAAAGTTGTTCAGTTCGATGAGTAGAAGCCCGCCTTGAAGTATCACCACACCTTTTTGTTACACCCTGTGTACGATAGGTACTCATTCCTTATCGTATCCATGTTTCTATAGGTGTGTGTTTCGCAAGACTTCGCAGTAAAGCGACTACATGAATCTATAAACACTATATAATGCTCAAATGGAGACTATCAATAGCGAGTTATATTAACTAATAGCGCCATCTAGCGTTCAAACAAATAACTATTATAACATTGTGTGTGTGTTGTATCAGGAGTTATGTCGGCAGCGCGCGGTGACCAAGAAGTAATAAATTTGTTCTACGACTTTGCAAAAATCGCAAAAGTTTTTTTGGACTTCGCATACAAATCGATCAGCTTGCGAGCCAAGGTTGTGTGAAAAGTCCAATTTTTTTTTGGTATTTCAACAAAGCCGTGGAACAAAAGTTGTTCAGTTCGATGAGTAGAAGCCCGCCTTGAAGTATCACCACACCTTTTTGTTACACCCTGTGTACGATAGGTACTCATTCCTTATCGTATCCATGTTTCTATAGGTGTGTGTTTCGCAAGACTTCGCAGTAAAGCGACTACATGAATCTATAAACACTATATAATGCTCAAATGGAGACTATCAATAGCGAGTTATATTAACTAATAGCGCCATCTAGCGTTCAAACAAATAACTATTATAACATTGTGTGTGTGTTGTATCAGGAGTTATGTCGGCAGCGCGCGGTGACCAAGAAGTAATAAATTACAAGAAGAAACAATCAATAGCGAGTTGTATTATCTAATAGCGCCATCTGGCGTACAAACAAATAAATATTATAACATTGTGTGTTGTATCAGGAGCTCCGCCGGCAGCGCGCGGTGGCCAAGAAGTCCACAGCGGCCGCGCCGCCGCCGCCGGCCGCGTCGCCGCAAGTCGCCGAGGCCGTCACCAGCCGCGTCGTGGTAACTGCTTTCTTTCTATCTCTTTCTGTCTTTTTTTACCCTCAATTGGTCAGCCCTTGGCATCATCTCATCCGATGGTAAGTGATGATGATGCCGAAGATGCCGAGATTACCCTGGGGAGTTCAATAAGCTCAGTGTGGCGTTTCGCTAGTTAAAGGAATACGGTACAAATCTAACTTTGAGAATATCAAAAAGTTGTTTCTTCTTACTCACCGCCGCCGCCTTCGGGTCATTTGCAAGTATAGTTTTCTTGTGGTTTTCTTTGAAGCTGTGCTGTTTGCTAGCTTAAAGGGCCTATGGATCCATTGTTTCAGGCTTTAGCAGAGTGCTTGATGAGTTAGTGCACTTGCAGCTAATTATTTTCGTTCGAACACAAATCATGAACGGCCGCGCTCCGCCATTGCAAAAAAAAAAAGACAGTGGCGCTCCCTTGCGGCTACTTGTTAGTAGTTTCCGTCGCAGGACGGCAACATGGCGGCGGTTTAGCGGGTGATTTGAAATCTCAAAGTTTGTATGAAAACCCAACATTCCCCCCACCGAAATCCACCTGGATTTCACAGTTACGAGAGCTTATAAAAGTGGACTGTATTTTATTTAAAATATATACTCACATAAACAAAAGGCTAAGTTATTACAATTTTAAAAAATTATGTGAATATGAAAAAGACTAAAATTATTAATTTTTAAGCAGAGTCCTGCTCCGCTGGGAGAGGACTGAGTTTAACTACTGGACGTATGAACTCTTTATCTTTTGTTCGCACAGTGACCACACGCACTGCGCCATCTGGTCCAGGATGTACTTTTAATACCCTAGCGAGACTCCACTGCAAGGGAGGAGTATCCGCGTGTAAAAGCACAAGATCACCCACTTTGATATTTTGTGAATTCCTACACCACTTGTCACGTTTTTGAAGAGTGTGGAGGTAATCTTGTCTCCAGAGTTTCCAAAAGAGTTGTGCTACTTGTTGTACAGCCTGCCACCGATTTAGTCGGTTAGGGTGTAAATCCGTCAAGTCATACTCCGGGACACTAAGAATGTCACGACCTATTAGGAAATGCGAAGGCGTAAGAACCTCGAATTCGCTAGGATCGTTAGACAGAGCACAGAGTGGGCGTGAGTTAAGCACCGCCTCTACTCTTGCGAACAAGGTGGTAAGTTCTTCAAACGACAGTACTCGGTTACCCACTGCTCGTTTTATGTGGACTTTAGCCGATTTGACAGCTGCTTCGTAAAGTCCTCCGAAGTGACTTCCCGCGGGTGGATTATGTTTCCATTCTACTTGTCGCGATGTCAAACTAGTAGTCAGTTTGCCCTGGTTATGATTTAGAAATTCGGTTATTTCTTTAAGTTGTTTGCCCGCAGCGACAAAGTTTGTGCCGTTGTCGGACACTAAAAGTTTACACAGACCTCTCCTAGCTGTAAATCGGTCGAATGTTGCCAAGAAGCACTCGGTACTTAATGAAGATAGAACTTCTAAGTGCACAGCTCGTACTGCACAGCACACGAAAACGCAAAGGTACGATTTCGAAGATGGTGCATTCCTACGTTTCGACTCTTTAGTTAGAAAGGGTCCGCCTATGTCAACGCCTACCGTATGAAATACGTGAACGTCTTGCGTGCGGAATTTAGGTAACTCTCCCATAAGAGGTTGACGCTGGGAAGGAGATACTTTAAAGCACGGTATACACTTCAGAGTTCGCGATCGTATGGCACTTCGTGCTGATATGATCCAGTACTTCTGGGAAATGATGCCTTGCAGGGTACGTGGGCCAACATGCAGATGCAGCTTATGAAAGTGATCGACCAGAATATCAGTGAAGTGAGACTTCTTAGGTAGAAGAAACGGATGCTTCTTATCAAAAGTCAGGGTGGACTGCGACAGTCTACCCCCCACCCTGAGAAAACCAAGGGGATCTAGAAAGGGGTTAAGCTTGCGCAACGACTGACTGCAGGGGTTACCTTTGGACAGAGCTACGAGGTCGTCCGAAAAGTAGTGACTTTGAATTGCTTTTATAATAACATCATGCGCTTTTCTAGTTTCGATGACTGTGAGAGATCTACGCTCTTGAGGTTTAGATCTTGCGTTGTGGATGAACAGAAGACATCGAGCGACAACATTCACCACCTTACTGAAGCTTGAACAGCGTTCAGTTAGTTCGACAATAGGATTAGATTCAACGCTATCAGTTGACATCAGAACTGTAGCTGTTTTAAGCTCAGGTGGAGATTCATCCCGAAACTCATCGATAGTCCTTACCGGCCACTGAGAGCGATCCTGCATAAGCCATTGCGGACCATGCAGCCACTCAGGCATCGCCAGTAACGCAGAGGGTAACGCTCCGCGAGAACAGACATCTGCTGGGTTGCATGCGCCGCTAACATGATGCCAGCACTCTATAGGTTCCTTGTCTGCGATGGACTCTACGCGATTAGCGACGAAGGTTTTAAGCATATAGCTTGGTGTGTTCAGCCACGCCAACACTACAGACGCATCAGTGAACATCAACGTCTCGTTGATCTGAAGTCGACTAGTTAGAATGGACTTGACATATGAGACCAACTTGGCAAGAAGATGAGCAGCCAGAAGCTCCAACCGAGGGATGGTAACTGTTTTCAAGGGCGCTACTTTGGACTTTGATATGAGAAGGCTAACTTTGCTCTCACCTTTCTCATTTTCAGTGCGCAAATACACGACTGCTGCATATCCGAGTTGCGACGCGTCGCAGAAACCTAGAAGCTGACAGTAGGTAAAACCAGCGACGGTCACGTGACGTTCGTGCTGAATATTGGAAAGTAATGGCAATTCTTCAATATATGTTTTCCACTGTGTTTCCAGATCCGCAGGCAAACTCTGATCCCAATCGAGTTTCAGGGCCCAAAGTTTCTGCATGAAACACTTGGCGAAGAATATGCATGGAGCGACGAATCCGAGTGGATCGAACTGACGTCCTATCTGTGACAAGACAGTTCGTTTCGTGACTACAGGATTAGCCTGTGAAGTGGTGAATGAGAACGCATCGGAAGCTGGCAGCCACTGAAGGCCGAGAACCTTAATGGTCAGATTGGCATCATCGTCGAACTGGACAGGCAACTCGCGATAATCCTGAGGCAGCTGCTCGAGTACCTGTGGACAATTGCTGGACCACTTTCTTAGCAAGAACCCTCCGCTGGTTAACAACGACGTCAGCTCCTCCTGTAACTGAATAGCGCTCTCTACCGTCGGCATCGACCACAAGAAATCGTCCATAAAAAAAGCCTTTTTTAACACTTCTGCTGCCGCAGGGAACCGCTCCGCTTCATCGTCAGCCAGAGTGCGCAGGACTTTAATAGCTAGGTATGGACTAGTGGCCACCCCGTAGGTCACTGTGTTGAGTTCAAACACTTTGATCGGTTCGTCTTGTGAGCCACGCCATAGAATATGTTGATACGGTCGTTGGCTCTTATCAATCAATATTTGTCTGTAACATTTACAAATGTCTGCTGACAACCCGACAGGATGGATACGGAAGTTGATCAGGATTTCGTTAATGTCAGACTGTAGCTTAGGGCCGGGATACAGAACCGAATTCAATGAATTCCCATTCGACGTTGCACATGAGGCATCGAAGACAGCACGAAGCTTCGTGGTAGTGCTGGATGGACGCAAGATATAGAAATGGGGAATTATATTTTTCGACTCGACTGTACCTAGCTCACCGAGGCAAGTCATATGACCTAAGTTTACGTACTCAGTCATGAACTTATGATATTCTTGTTTGACGTCTGGAAATCTATCTAGCTTCGCCTCTAAATTTAGTAGTCGACGCTCAGCCTGTGGACGCGAAGCACCGAGTTCGAACCCAGGCTTGAATGGGTACTTAACTGTGTAGCGACCGGTGTCGTCTCGACTATGTTCCGCTTCAAAGAACTTGTCTACGTACAAGTCTTCAGAGGACTGAGGTACGTCACTTTGAACATTCTCTATTTCCCAGAACGAATTCATGATTTTATCGATACTCGCTTGTGTTACCAACAGAACAACAGCTGCCTGAGTAGGCGCATCAGTCATTGTCGCGTCGACTGTACCAGTTGAAGCCGAGTCGTCCTTGCGTTTGTCACGGTTAAAGGCAGCTTGGCCTGAAATCACGTGACCGAAGATTGAACTCATGGCTACTGGCATCCCGTGCTCACGCGGCAATACTTTTTGGCCGTCGTAGATGTATGGAAACACATCAGCGGCGAGTAACATATCGACTGGACCCGGTTTGTAGAATTGAGGATCCGCCAACTTTAGATTTTGATACATGTTAATGATGTCGTTTGACAAGGGGACTGTAGGTTGGTTGCCTGCTATGTTCGAAACGATTACCGCATCGGTTTTCAGAACGGGGCCATCACTATCACGCGGCTTTATACTACAAGTCGCTAAGCCAAACTCTCTGACAGGGTTGCCACCTAAACCGACAGGTTCGAAGTTACATTTGCGTCGCGGCAGCCCTAAGCGCTTCGCACAGTCTTGAGTTAGATAGCCCGTCATGGCGCCGCTATCGATCACCGCACGTACGGGCTGGTACCTGCCCCAGCAGTCTGCGACGTGGATGACGGCGGTGCCGAGCAAAACCGTGGAATTGGTAGAGCATGTCAACGCGACAGGGTTTGAAGATGAGTTTGGTACCGATTCACTTGATTTGACTAAAGCCGAATCGATATGCAACATGTGGTGGTGCATGTTTTTGCAGATAGCACAACGCATTTTTGAAATACAGGCGTTTACGTCGTGGTTATCACGCAAGCAATTTTCACAAAGTTTAAGTTGTTTTATTTTTTGCATACGGAACTCTGGTGTGAGGTCACCGAACGCATGGCAGCGATAGATAGAATGAGGTTTGTTACAGACTGCACATTCCATCGATTTACGCGACTCACAACTACCCTTATCGGCCGTGTTCATAACAGCTGATGCCGCAAGGGAAGTTTTTTGAGAGTGATTTTTGTTTGAATTAGTTTGAGTTTTTGAACCAGTGTGCGTTTGACTTGTACTGGTTTTGTTCTGAGTGTACTTGAAACTGCCTACAGCTTTAGCCGGTTTACTCTCGGACATTTCCAAAACGCGCACATGATTTTCTACGAAACGTATGAGATCGTTAAACGTAGGTATTTCGCCTTGCTTTACAGTTTGTTCAAACTCGCGCCTACTAACACCGTCAAGGTTACGCAGTGATAAATAGAACAGAATGAAACCCGATAGGTCAGGGATATTCAGCTGTTGTAGCGCCTTAACACTTTCCTGATAAGTCTGTAAGAAAGTATTTAGACCAGAGACGGACTCAGTGTTCATCGGTTTAAAATTGAAAAGTTTATCGAGGTAGGTGGTAGCTAACGCGCGTTTGTTCTCATATCGCGACACCAGCTGACTCCATACGATGGGGTAGTTGTCAGCAGTGACTGGCATGGACTTCGCTATCGTCAAAGCGGGGCCACTGAGGGCTGACAACAAGTAGTAGAACTTTTCGACATCAGATATATCTTCATTTTTATGAATTAAACTGGTGAACGTATCTCTGAATGTAGGCCAGTTCTCGAGATTACTGTCAAAGGGAAATATTTCTAACTTGGGCAACCTTGGCCTTGCATTACTTTTTGACTCGCGGCTGCAGGTCTCAGACTTTACTGTTTTTTGATTCAGTGTTTGTTCGACGTGTCGAATTTTGTAATAAATCTCATCAAATGTCACTATATCACTATAACTTATCGGTATTTCGGGGTAATGATTTTTATTTAGCGTAAAAATAACACTAACCGCTTTTTCGTACGAAGTTTTTAGATTTGACAAGTCCTCTAGACGAGCATTGAACTCTGGAACTAACTCGGGATTAGTTAACACTTTTTTCGACAAATCGAACAAAGACTGTAGCCGAAGGAAAGCTACTTCTTTATTTGTTACATGGGGTGAAAGCAACAGCTCAAATTCTTCATTACTAATTTGTTCAGCCATTTTGTCGCCGCAACAGCTTTCGACTTGAACCAGATAGCGCAAACGCAAAGTCGACGTATTACGAACTTACAAAACACTCGGAACTGAACAATTATTACTCGTAAAACATTAAAATGCAAGCAACTTTGAACGTTGACTAGTAAAAACAACACAATTACGCACTTTTGAACAAGTTTTTTACGAAATTCTAACACCGTAGTACGCGGGGTCAATGACCTCCGGCTTACCACGTTTTTGCTTGAAAAACCACTTAAAACAAATTTCTACTTAAAAATAACTGCACGAATCGATTATTTATGTTAGTTGAATAGTAAAAACCACACAAATACCAGGTACAGGTCTTTAGTTTCGAAAATATTATGTTGACTCTGAAAAATGGACGCTACGAAGTTACGGCGATTTATTAAAGTTTTTACTTGAAAGTTATAGACTCGTAACCGCAAAATCCGGGCCGATTGGACCAAAAATGTGGCGTTTCGCTAGTTAAAGGAATACGGTACAAATCTAACTTTGAGAATATCAAAAAGTTGTTTCTTCTTACTCACCGCCGCCGCCTTCGGGTCATTTGCAAGTATAGTTTTCTTGTGGTTTTCTTTGAAGCTGTGCTGTTTGCTAGCTTAAAGGGCCTATGGATCCATTGTTTCAGGCTTTAGCAGAGTGCTTGATGAGTTAGTGCACTTGCAGCTAATTATTTTCGTTCGAACACAAATCATGAACGGCCGCGCTCCGCCATTGCAAAAAAAAAAGACAGTGGCGCTCCCTTGCGGCTACTTGTTAGTAGTTTCCGTCGCAGGACGGCAACATGGCGGCGGTTTAGCGGGTGATTTGAAATCTCAAAGTTTGTATGAAAACCCAACACTCAGCATGTTAAGCATTGAGGAGCTTGAGGGATATTTTGTCGTTAGAGCAGTTAAAGTCAGTTTATTTTGCCTTAATTGAATCAAGGTTACGTTACAGTATTAAGTATTGGGGAAATGGTTATAAATATAATTTGACGAACGATACCAGCCAGATAGCCAGAATTCCTCCATGGGAATCATGCAGGGATTACTTTAAAAAGTTCCAAATCTTAACTGTTCCCGGTCTTTACATTCTTGTTCTATTGGTGGACTTGATGAAACACAAATCAATATTTGAATCAGATGAGGAGATGGCGTTGCGTTTAAGTACGAGAAGAAAAGACTTGCATCATATTATGGAGCCATGTTTAAATATTGTGAACCATTGTCCATTACATCAAGCCGTGGCATTCTTCAATAGACTTCCGACTGAAATAAAAGCAGAAACTAGACTTACAGTTTTTAAGAATAAATTGAAATCATTATTATTAGAAAAAAATTGTTATACATACTTTTCATGACTTTTAAATATGTATATTATTTTATAATGTAATCCTATTTTTATTTTATTTTTTATTTGATTATCCATTAGTAATTTGATATTTATTGTTAGATTTAAGTTACTATTATTGTTTCGCACACAGCAAGACTGTTTTTTGAAATAAATGATGATGATGATGATGGAAGCGGGCTTACCAAGATAAGCAATGGGGAACTGGCTATCTTTATGCCGGAACACATCAATGATGGTGGTAGCTAGCCAGGCGGGCTCAGAAAATGTCCTACCACCAACCAAATCGAGTCCTACAAAATTGGACCCCGCCGGGAATCGAACCCGCGACCTCCAGATGTAAACCGAGCGGACGAGCCACTAGGCTACGGAGGCGGTCTCCTTTATCATCATTAGCCAAAACTCGTCTTCTACTGGCGACCTGCACCAGGTCATCGGTCACCGAGTGGGAGGCCTGCCTACACTGCGTCTCCCGGTGCGCGGTCGCCACTCGAAACCTTTACTGCTCTAACGGCCATCGATTCTGTGAGCTATTAATAGTTTCAGCTAATTTTGTTAGATCTTATATACAGTGTGTAAAATTGGTGTAGGACCCGTTAACTGGGGATTCTACTCATCGTACTGAACAACTTTTGCTCTAGGATTTTGCTCAAATCGCAAAAAAAATTGTTGGACTCTCCATACAAAAATGGCAAAACAGATCATCAGTTTGTATGAAATGTCCAAGAATTTTTTTGTTGCTTAAGTAAAGTCGTAGAAAAAAAGTTGTTAAGTGCGATGAGTAAAATCCCAGTTAACGGGTCCTACTTCAATTTTGTTACATTCTGTATAATAATATTACTAAGGATGTAGTTGGACATAAGATACTTTAAAATTTAAGAACACCTCTATGTTCTTGCTAATAAATGATTTGGCTTTGTGTTTCTCCCCAGTACTACACGCCTAAGAACGCAGTGAAGCCCTACAAGATGACCACCCACACTTGCTCCCCGAAGTGCAAGCGCAGTGACGTGCTCTCGCTAAAGGAGCTGAGGACCTACAATCCGCTGGCGAAACCGCTGCTTAGTGGGTGGGAGAGGTATGTCTGTTTAAACTGTATTATTGTTGGTTAATTTGTACGTTTTTAACCCCCGTGTGGCATCGTAGCTCTTAAATGGATGAGCCGATTTTAGTGTTTTTTTTTGTTTAAAAAGTGACTTGATCGAGATTGTTCTTAGCTATGTTTGATGAAAATCGGTTCTGCGGTTTTCAACTTATTCAACTTTTACAGTCGGGCATGCAATTTTTTTTAATTTTGTTAGTTATTACTATACTACTACATTATACTATATACTACATTTGTTTGGGAAAAGATTTGTGCCCTAGCAGTGGCGACGGTATGGGTTGTTAATATGTCGTCGATGTCGGTGTGAAAATCCTTGGAGGAGGCCTTGGTCCAGCAGTGGACATCTTTTGGCTTCCCGCAACCATCACCAAGTTATCGGTCCACCGAGTGGGAGGCCTGCCTACACTGCGTCTTCCGGTGCGCTTTTGGTTATTCTCTCTTATCGTGTGGCACATTTAACCGTCCTATCCACAAGGTATAGACGGCGGTAGCCTGGTGTTGCACTTAGCATCATCTTTTAGCTATTCTGCCCTCATAAGAAAAAAAGCCGTTTTTTTATGGCAGAGGTGGCAAACGAGCAGACGGATCACCTGATGGTAAGCGATTACCGCCGCCCATAGACACCCGCAACACCAGAGGAGTCACAAGTGCGTTGCCGGCCTTTGATATGGGATAGGGGGATGGGGGGAATTGGGGGGGGAGGTTGGGCCTCCGGTACCCTCACTCACTCGGCGAAACACAACACAAGCGTTGCTTCACGCCGGTTTTCTGTGAGGCCGTGGTATCACTCCGGTCGAGCCGGCCCATTCGTGCCAAAGCATGGCTCTCCCACGGATAATGCGATAAATAAATATGCGGAGACCCCAATACTTTGCAGCCTTTTTTCTAATGAGGGCAGTATTCAAGCTTGTATTATCCCATCCCACAGACAAATAGTCCGCTTCAAAGGCCACAAGGAGGTTATGTATCGGGCTCCCTGCGGCCGCCGCATACGAGAGATGAAAGAACTACACCGATACCTGCGAACCACTAAGTCTGAAATGTCGGTGGATTTGTTCGATTTCGCCTCCACAACGCATTGCTTGGCGGAGTTTGTGCTGAATAGGTGTATCGTCAGCAAAAAGGTACGTTTTCATCTTTTTTCTTTATTATATTCATCAGTAGCTTCCACCCGCGACTTCGTCTGCGGGGACTTCAGAATTGGGTCCAGAGAGAAATAAAACATTAAGGCAGCGCCATCTAGTGACAGAGTAAAAATTTCAGTTTTTAGCCATTCCTCCGGGAACCGTCGAGTTTTCCGGGATAAAACGAGTGCTTTATTTATCTACCTGCCTTTCATTGCCGCCAAATATCAGTGAATTTGAGTGCGTTTGACTACATCTCACCTGATGAAAAGTGATGATATAGTTGAGGATGGTATATGTGTCGTGGCCAGATCATAGAATTGATCATTTCATGATGTGGCCGACCATTTCATGAAATGGTCGTATTTCATGAAATGGCCAGCTAAAACTGACCATATCGTTTAAACGTCAACGTTTAATGATATGTCCATCCATGTTTGGCCATATCATTAATGTAGGGGTTCCATTATATAAAAGGTTTAATAAAAATTTAAAATACGTTGAAAAGTTACTGGCATCTTCATGCCATGACATCTGGCAACAAATCTTGGTTAACAGAGAAATTATACATTTTTAATACTTAGCTTTTAAGATTGATATCTACTAACCTATGAAACACTTTCCGAACTTCAAGGTTTTACGGTGCGCTCGTTTTTTGATTGACTTTCGAAAATTATTGTAGTTTAGTATCGTAATGACATTAAACTTCTATTTTATTTTCAATTAGTGCATTATTAAATAGCCTTTTTATTATTAACTGTACTCCGCCATGATACATCACAAAAACAAAAAGATATCAGCGCCTCTAACGGTGGATACTGTAACTATATTACGATATGATCACTAATGCTTGACCATTTCATGAAATAGCCGTGCGTTTAGCCGTATATCGTGAAACGTTGATGTATTCATTGATCTGGCCAGACCATATCATGATGTGATCAGCAGATATTTTCCATTTCATGAAATGCGACCATTTCATGAAATGGTCGGCCACATCATGAAGTGATCAATTCTATGATCTGGCCACGACATATGCATACTCAAATAATGCCTATTTACTTTCACCTCCATAAATTTAGATAATGCCAAGCGTTGACCAATTGTGGATTAAAAAAATGACCCCGATATTTATTTATTGTTAATTCCAGGACCTGTCCAACGGCAAAGAGAATGTGCCAGTACCCTGCGTGAATTACTATGACGACTCTTTACCGGAGTTCTGCTCGTACAACACGGAGCGGACCCCGACCGAGGGGGTCCCCCTCAACCTGGACCCCGACTTCCTGTGCGGCTGCGACTGTACCGATGACTGCGAGGTGAGGCGTTTTTAATTAACCACTAATAAATTTTATTACGTGATATACTATTTCGGGCGGACTACCTATATGATGCAAATCAAGGAGAATAATAATCATTATGTGAAATAAAAGACTTTTTTAGTCTGAGTCATCAGTCATTACGTAAACAAGGCACGCACTGCGATTTCAAATCTACCTTAGAGCCTAGATATTTCACTGTATGCGTAGAAAATATATGTCATATGTTCTATCATGTTATGTCTACACAAATATTTTTTTTTTAGTCTGAGGTCTAATAATTTTTATATCGACGCTCCGGGGGGGGGGAGCGGGGTGCAAGTCTGTGTCTGAGGTCTACACAGCGCCATCTATTACGTTTAAAGAGAACTAAACTTAGAAAGAAAAACGTTCAGATCAGAGTTTATAATTATTAGAACTCGCCTGCCTGAAAGTGGTTTAGTTGGTAATTAAAGAGCGCCATCTGTGACGTGTAAGGAGAACTAAAACAAACAGTAGCGTAAACCCATTTTGTTTTAGGACAAGTCAAAGTGCGCTTGTTGGAAGCTGACGCTAGAGGGCGCGCGCACTATCGGTCTAGATGGCGATGTCGGTTACGAATACCGCCGTTTACCCGAGCCGCTGCCTTCTGGTATCTACGAGTGCAATTCCAAGTGAGTCCCTCCCATACAGACTTCCCATACACTCCATACAGACTGAGACACTCCATACAAACCGCCTTCCATACAGACTGAGACACTCCATACAAACCGCCTTCCATACAGACTGAGACACTCCATACAAACCGCCTTCCATACAGACTGAGACACTCCATACAAACCGCCTTCCATACAGACTGAGACACTCCATACAAACCGCCTTCCATACAGACTGAGACACTCCATACAAACCGTCTCCCATAGAGACCTCCCGTACACTTGCGATGAGTACTCGCCACAAACTACAATCGAACACTCGCATATACAGGGTGTAAGGGACAGGTTTCCGAAAACTTTAAGGGCTTGCTCAGTAGACGAAACTGAACAACTTTCTACAATATTTTTTTTCAAGAAACGAAAAAAAATCAACTTCTCCATACAAACTGTCCAATCAAGTTTATAATTTTGTATGGAGAAGCCGATTCTTTTTAGTTTCCTGAAAAAAAATATTATGGAAAGTTGTTCAGTTTCGTCTATTGGGCAAGCCCTTAAAGTTTTCGGAAACCTGTCCCTTACACCCTGTATACGACTTCAACCGCGCTGCCTGGTATGTACGAGTGCAGTTCCAAGTGAGTCCCTCCCTACCACAGTATACATATACAAGGTCAAAACATCATCGTCATCAGCCAAAATAAGTCCACTGTTGGTCAAAGGCCTACCAAGGATTCAGTGGCATCCCGCAACCTTCATCAAGTCATTGGTCCACCGAGTCCAAACTAACCAAATGGTAACAAAATCCGCTGAAACTTTTTTTTATTTTTTTATTGTTATTTATTAGGCACAAAAACAGAATACATATTGTATTGTATCCGTCCATAGCACGAACACCTATACAAAATCTTTCACCGTCCATGCTGCTCGTCTCTGGAACAACTTGCCGGTTGACATTAGGATGTCCCCTGCCCCTGCCGCCTTCAAGACTTGTCTGAAGAAACAATTTTAAATATTCTCAACCCGATATGAGCTTTATTCATATATATTTATCGTTTTATATTGTATTTATTATTATTATATCTTTATTACTTACAACTTAAACTTTAAAAAAATGTGTTGGAGGGAGTTTCTTTAGGGCCCGACGTTTCTTCTCTCTCCGCAAACACTTCACGGAACGTTGGGTATACGAGTTCCGAGTGGTAGGAACTTCGTATAAGGTAGAAAAAATATGACGTTCGAAAAGTGTACAGAGATACCTACTTCGAATAAATATTATTTCATTTCATTTCATTTCAAACAATTTATGTATGTCATTGTGTGTTAGTTAAGATATGTTGTCTCTCTTTCTTATTTTGTACGTGTTTCTCTGCTCCTATTATTAATTATAAATCTCTTTTATATTTTGAAAGGTTGGCTGGAAGAGATCCCTTTAAGGGATAAGCCCGCCTTTGTGCATCCATGTACTTTTTCATAAATTTTTGTTGTGTTATTTTGTCGTACAATAACGAGTATACAAACAAACAGAATACAATCGTTGTATTACTCGTATTAGATGTGTATACTTTTGAAAAAATCAGGGTCTATTCCTTTTAGACCTTATATACAATGTGATATTGCAATCCGGTAGTTGACTACTAGTCATTTGAGTTACTTTTTATCAAATGTCAAAAACGACATTTTGTTCTAAAAATGTTTGAAATTTTGAACGACGACGGTAGTCTGCATACTAATTACGAAATTATTGTAAATAAAAAATTGAAAATGTAATAAAAATGAAAGTGATTAAGTTTTTCGACAATTTCAATTAAAAGAGTTATTTATTGAGTAATATTTTGTAATTTATTTTTAATGCAGTCAACTCCCGGATTGCGGACCAAATTTTAACTGTTGTTTCTTTCTGCTAATGAAACTGAACAACTTTCTCTAAGGAACCCATACAATCAGCATCAAAAATATTGGAGTCCTTATACATGTGGCGACATCTATCGCACCGCCACAAACTAAACCTAGAACGCGCTATCGAAAGTTTCTTCGGCTTAACTACACTGGTGGACTAAAAAATCGACTCAAGATTTGTTGCTCGACTTTTGAAAAAATAACTCAGTCTACAAAACTGCTAAACACTAAAAGCAAAAAAACTAGAAAACCATCAAACTAAAATCATAAACACACAGTTTTTGAACTTTTGGTTTAGTTTTATTTTGCTAGATTGAGTTAATTTACCAATAGTCGTGCATGAAACTTTGAGTCGATTTTTTTTATCCATGTGTATATACAACTTCCAACCATCAACGGTTGCACCACGGCCGGTCCCCAGGCGTACCACCTCGCCTGGCGGAGGTACCTCCCTTTTCCTCCGAAGAGTGGTAACACACAGTTCCTATATACAAATAGACGATAAACTGAGAGCCAACCTTGTACGGATATTCCAATTATTTTTAGCTCCAATTGTATTGGTTTTTTAAAGTTGCTCAGTTTCATCTCTTGAAGCCACAGATAGTTCACCGCGATTTCTCTGGTTCCCAAGATACAGGGAATCCTAGTTTGGGGCCAGATGACCGTGTGTGATTTGTCCCAGATATTATTATTTCAATTTCACCCTATATTAGTATTGTCATACAGTATAAACAGCTCCCATCCCTCTCCAAATGAAGGTAATTAGCAACGATAATGAAACGATTGGGCCTCAAATCTGTATAAAATTGTAAACATTATAAATTGTTTCAGATGCAAATGCAAGCAGACGTGTTTGAATCGGGTAGCGCAGCATCCGTTGCAGTTGAAATTACAGGTAAACTGTGTTTAGTGATTAAGTCAATAGTCATATTGTTCTTCTTCTTATCAACACAATTATCCGTCTATCCCAAAGGTATAGACGGCGACTGCGTTAAGTGACCAAAACTAAAACAAACTGTTTTATTCACTTTACCTGCTTATGTGTTGCAGGGAGTTTCTTTGGGCCCGTCGTTTCTTCTCACTCCGCAAACACTTCCCGAAACGGCGGGTATACGAGTTCCGAGTGGTAGGAACCTCGTATTAGGTAGATAAAAGAATGACGTTCGAAAAGTGTACACTGCTACCTACTTCGAATAGAATATTTTCATTTCATAAGAGAGATGTGTCTCTCTGCTACATTCAACAGGATACTGTTGGAGCCGCCCCGCGTTCTGCTCAACAGACATGCCGCTTTTTTACGCATGATGGCTTGGAAACCATCGGTATGGGTATTGGCAAACATTTCTGAAGCTTTGCAGAAGCGAAGCAGATCCAACAGCATCCTGAATGCGTTATTACACAGGATATTAAAAAAGTGCGATTTGAAATTTTAAGGGGTTACTCGAATACAAGAATACAGGAAAAATATTGAAAAATCCGATCTTTTTTTTTCAGTTTCCCATACTAAACCTGAATAGTGAATCGAGAATTTGTATGGTAAACTGAAAAAATGTAGATTGAATTTTTTCAATACTTTTCCTGTATTCTATACTTGCTTCTGAGTAACCCCTTAAAATTTCAAACGCACTCTTTTAAAAACCCTGTATTTGATTCATTATTCAGGTGTTCAAAACGATCAACCGCGGGTGGGGCATCCGCGCGCTAAACGACGTGCCGAAAGGCGCGTTCCTGTGCGTGTACGCAGGCAACCTGCTCACTGATGCCACCGCCAACCTGGTAACTGCCCTTTCACTTACTTTAAACCCCTTTATTTACACTTTTTAGTACAAAAAATCTTTGTTTCACCTTTTGTTTCGCTGAATTTCTATTATTTTATAGGAATCGTACATTGATGATAATAAGATCAAACTTCATCTTTTATGGGCACCGTACATTAATAATAATAATATCTGGGACAAATCACAGACGGTCACAGCTGATGCCCTGTAGTGGGGACGACATTACAGGGGCACGGGCCATACTCCACACACGGGGGCTAAGTCCGGATTGTTTTAGGTTGTGAAGGCTAGTGGCCGACTCCAATGGGGAACTGGCTATCTTATGTCCATGCCGGAACACATCAATACCATTGTATTAACATTATTATTTGGCGGCAAGATTTAGATAAGATGGTGATAGCCAGTCAAGCGGGGTCAGAAAATGCCCTACCACCAACCAAACCGAGTCCTACAAAGTTGGCCCACGCTGAGAATCGAACTGCGGCCTCCTGATGTGAAGCAATCAAACTAGTCATTAGGCCACGGAGTTTGTTCATATTTTCGTTTAGTGGAAACACGAATCATGGCTCGCTCTCCAATGGGGAAGAAAACTGACAAAGCTCGCCGATAGAGGCGCTGATATCGCTTGACTCATACTAACTGTCAAAACGTATAGAAAAAATTGATTACGTGAACTAAACATAAGATTATTTAAAAAATGCCGCGTTGTGTGGCGATTGGTTGCAATAATAATGGAAATCATTAATTTCCTAAAGATTCTCGGATGAAGAAAACTTCGGAAAAGTTACGTTTTCAATTATGTACTTTCAACTTCGCCTTTAATTGAGGAACAGTCCAAGTCGCATACATTATCCATTTAACAATTTTACAGAAAAAAAAATAATTTATAACACCTCGATGATAAAAAACGCGAAACTAATTGAAAGTTGTTATGAGTCAAGCGTCCGTAGCGCCATCTGCAAATAGCTTTGCGTTTTCTTCCCCATTCCCAGATTGTAGGAATCGGGAAACACAGACGCAGGTAAAGAGTTCCATTAACAGCGATCTGTGTGTGCCCCAGGACGGCCTGAACGAGGGTGACGAGTATCTGGCCGAGTATCATGTTTAAGTATATGTGTATGTATATCAGTCTCTGGTTCCCATAATACAAGGAATCCTAGTTTGGGGCCAGATGACCGTGTGTGATTTGTCCCGGATATTCATTTATTTATACAGTGAGTTATTCAATTTCATGGATCCTAGCTGTACGTTCCTGTTAAGTTATTGTTTTAGTACTCTTAATGAGCCAAATAATCAGTTTTTTTTTCCATATATTTTTAAAAATTTTCAATATTGCCACCAGGACGGTCTGAACGAGGGTGACGAGTACCTGGCCGAGCTGGACTACATCGAGGTGGTGGAACAGATGAAGGAGGGCTACGAGGAGGACATCCCGGAGGCCGATAAAAAGCTGGATAAGGTATGTGAGAAAAGAGTTTTTATGGGATAGAAACTCGACAGGGTTTTGTGGTAAAGTTTTTTTGTTGTATGCACTGATGTGTCCTACCTGGGAATATTCCTATAGACAGAGACATGGACATATACCCAAGAGACGACGCTACATGTACTATAGCGCTGTCTCTGTTTTTTACGGTAATATTCCCGGGAATGGCACATCAGTAGCTGTTTGACAGAAATATTAAATATTATTAATAATATTAAATATTAAATACAATAATAATTCTAATGTTATGCATCAATTGAATTTTCTTTTGAAATAAATATACATATCGATATCGCATAACTAATCTATCTAAAGCTCATTATATCAAAAATTTTTTGAACTTTAGTTAGTGAAGATACGGAGATTTATCTCCTTTTTGACATTTGATACAAAGGAACTCAGATGCTAGCATTCAACTACCCTCTAAAAGCGGTCACTTTAGCACTGAACTCTTTTCCAACCAGGAGAGCGGGCAGACCAGCTCCTCAGAGGAAGAGTCCTCGTCTGATGACGAGCAGTCTCGCAGCGAGCAGAACGACGGAGACTTCGAGCCCGGCGACATTGGCCTGGGGCTGCAGGACTTCAGGTAGACCTTGTCATCATCATCATCAGCTCAGCTGGGAGGCTAGTAACTGTCTGTGGCGGCATACAGCGTCGTCCGCCAGAAGTTTCTCCACGACGTCAGTAGATGGCGTTGTATTGAGTTACAACTTCGTCCGCCAAATGCAGATTATAAATAGATGGCGCTGAATCGTCACTTGTATGGAAGTGTCCAAGTTCTACATAACGCCAAATACATAGTTTCTTCACATAATAAATAGATGGCGCTGAATCGTCACTTGTATGGAAGTGTCGCTATTCTCCACACGATTCTACAAGGCGCTACTAAAAACATGCAGGGTGTCCACTTTCTGGAAAAGTCAGGGAAGTCAGGGAAAAGTCAAGGAAGCTTTTGGTGGTCAGGGAAAGTCAGGGAAATGACCTGGCGACCTGGAAAAGTCAGGGATATTTACGTTTTCCCAATTATTGTTAGTGAGGGAAACATCCATGCTCTAATCTGATAACTCCTTGTCTTTGCTGATATTCAACTCAGACTTTTGAACCATTTTTTTTTCAAGTTATCAGTGATCTACATCATGTCATGACTTCGCATTCCATTGCTTGAGGGTTCTAGGTATGAAGCACCTCTGAAACCTTACGGTTCGAGACCAATTTGGCTTTAGGACGCTTTTATTGTCATGCGGATTTCAGCCCGCACGTGGGCCAGGCCCGCATGCGTGCTGCGTTTCCAAAGCGTCCTGCATGCGTGTGCCACGCATGACAATAAAAGGGCTCTAAAAACATGTCATGAAACAATAGGTTGCGGGCGGCACGCATGCGGGCACAAATCCGCATGACAATAAAAGCGCCTTTAGTTGGTGGAGACGAATTCCACTCCGATGGAGTGTGTGGTGATAAAACTACCATAGGCATCATATCGAACATTTCCTCAGACAGAACACATGCTATTGTGTAAGCGGTAGAACACACAGTCTCTCCGGAAGCTGAGGGGGTTCAAGGCCGCCTGTGAGCTCAGGGTCGTTGAGGTGGAGTCGAGGGGGTTCAGTTGATACTTGGGGACTACTACCCAGATATATAAGCAGTTCTCCATGCGGCCTCACTTTGTATAGTTGCAAATGCTGTCTGGGTCTGAAGTACCGCTTTGCTCTATTGAGCTCTATATTCGCTGCAAGGGTAACCTTGCTTCGAGGTGACTCCGAAGTTGAAAGTTGCTACTTGCTAGAAATGTCGACAGCAGTATCCCGATGCTCATATACCAACCGCAAGCGTTGTTCCTTAGAACTGAGGCGCCACAGTAAAAGGGACTTTTTTCCGGTGATCGCGCAGACTTGCGTCTTCGTTGGGTTAAAACGTACTAAGTTTAGTCTACCTCATTCGGAGACTTGCTCCAGACTGTCTTCGACTTCAAACACAAGCCTGGCACGACTCTTCTCCACCTCGGCCCGTGGGATGTTGCACGGCCTGTGTGCTGCGCATCATCCGTACTGTCATTCGCACAGCAATGGATACTGCGTATTTGCAGATCTCATTGATATGCAGGAGGAATAGAGTTGGCGAGAGTACAGAACCTTGCGGGGCACCAGTATTAATGTGTATAGTGTCAGAGGACCTGTTATCGCAAAGGACGTTAATGCTCCTATCACACAGAGATCCAAATGCACAACCCCACGGGTAGGTCGTTTGCTGGTAATTTCGATAGAAGTGCCTAATCCAGACATTATCGAACACCTTAGATATATCAAGGCTCCCCTCGACTTTCAATGGCTTCTGCCTAGCGGTGTGTAGGCATACAAGAAGATCACCAGCTGACCGACCATGACGAAACCCGTATTCTTCTTCTTCTTAGAATAGAATAGAAAAAACTTTATTCACAGAGCCAAAACACAACTCACAAACACAGATACATAGTTAGCGAGTCGATCCTTGGGCTTCTTTCAAATCCCGTATTGGCGGTTGATGAGGTCGTGATCTTCCAGATATGCTAGGAGCTATATTATTATTTACACGCTCCATCACCTTGAAATGAGCGAGGTAATATAGCTATTGGCCTGTAATTTGACGGATTAGTTCTATCGCACTTTTCGTATTTGCTGCACAAGGCCTGTGGAGTAGGAGAGCGCGAAAACTGTAACTGAAAATGAATTCTACCTATTAAATAGGGCTGCGAGACAGGTCATATGTATAATGTGTAGGACATGTATTGAAATCTATGTACGAGCTATTCAAAGACAGTCGAGCAGGTTGAGCTTTTTACACAGTTATTACTGGAGGCTCTTCATTTCCACAGCCCAGAAATTCACCTGAGTTAGATGGCTGAAAAATGGTCCTTGTCTTGAAAGCGCACAATTTTTTTTGGACAATGTGAGCCAATTTGAAATCCCAGAAAACAACAAACAAAAACCTCAGAGATTTCATGAAAATCCCTTGTTAAAACCTCGTTTACTCGTAGCTGCTGTGAAGTCGTATGGCAGATTGAGAACCATTTTTGCGCAGTCTCCAGATGAAAATCAAAAATAAACCATCAATCAAACAAAAACTCGTAAAACGGTTCTAAAATGGATTATAAGGGTCAGGGAAGTTTTACAAAATGGTCAGGGAAAGTCAGGGAAAAATCAGGGAAGTATTTTGGGAATTTTGAGTGGACACCCTGATGATGTTTGTACACATATGCGTGTTGTGTGGCTTATGCTAAGAAACTATTACCTGTTTTTACCTGCCGAGGGAAGTGGGATTGCCTTTAGAAAGGCATATTTCCTTAGTCCTTCTAAAATACCAGAAAAAAATTTAACAGTGACTTCTACTTGTGAAACTGAACTGTCTCCAAGCAACCTATACTAATTTTGCAAAAAAAATCGGACTTTCCATACAAATTTGGCTGATTAGTTGATCAACTGGCATGAGAAATCCAAATAGTTTTTTTGCGAATTAAGTATACGTTCTTTGGGTAATGTTGTTCATTTTCACGCCGAATACCGTATCTTCGTATTTCCTGCCACCCAGCAAACGCCCACGAAAGTGGGACAAAAGCGAGAAAAAAGAGGGAGCGGCGCCTTTTTTCTTACATTCTTTAAACTCAAGCGCCTCTCCTATCATAAAAAAATGTGAAGCTAAAAAGTTTGATCAGTGAAGTGAAAAAGTGAAAACAAATATACGTTATTTCAAAATAAACTTAAAAACTACCTAATCGAGAAAAGCTATTACTCAGTAAATGATTACATAAATAATAAATAACATCTAATAATAAAAAATAAAATATTTAGAGTACATAAACACAAAACAATTACTTAAAATTTCTTTTTTTAATTTCCTATAAAAACAAATAAATAAAACTATCTTAATTCTATATTAAATATTAGTACATAATTAATCTTTACACAAAGAACATATTACGATCTGCTCCCCGCATGCAAGGGGGACAGAAGGAACAAGAAGGATAGCGCGGCACCCCCCTATGCTGGGGGGGGGGCTAATTTCTTCACCAATAAAATGATTATGATAAGACATAGTATAGTGTGAGTTTCATAGCGACATTTGCGCCAAAATAAATTAAAAAAAAAACGTATCCTACAATTTACCGCACTCAATTTTTTGGCAATTTGTTTGTGAAAATTGATTTGTGGTGAGAAAATAAATGATCTTTATTATTATACGTTCTTTATCACACAGCAAACGCCTCCGCAAGCGGGACAGAAGGAACAAGAAGGACAGCACGGCGCCCCCTGCCTCTAAGGGGGGCGCCGGGGGCGGGGGCGAGGGGGGGGAGGAGTGCATCACCATCAGCGACGACGAGGAGCTCCGCGAGCCCGCGCGGTTCGCGGCGCGCCCCGGCATGGGCGCCGAGTTCGTGCCCAAGTACCGGTGAGTGCGGCCCTGTGGGGCTTCATGTAGTTGACATAGACGCATTACCTCTACAGACAAAACTGCCGTCATAAGAAATAAGGCCGCAAAATATATGGAGTTTGCGTATACTTTGCGGCCTATTTTTTTATTAGAGCGCCTTTATAGTTACACGTGTTCGTGCCGCCCGCAACCTATCGTTTCAGTACATTTTTTAAGGTTCCTTTTATTGTCATGCGTGTCACACGCATGCGGGTCGCTTTGGAAACGCCGCACGCATGCGAGCAGAAACCAGCGTGAAAGCGCTCTTAGGGTAGAATAAAACCTTAACGGAGTTTTTCTTTTTTTGTAATATGTAATTATCATATTTAAAAAAGGAAAGATGTATAGGTGTTTCTAAAACACTCATAAAAGTGGGGGTAAAAAAAATTGAAAAGCTGTCAATTGTGGGAGTCCACAATTAATGAGCCCTTGACATAATCTAGTTAACCCATATCGTCCCCACTGCTGAGGCACGGGTCTCTTCGCATACCTCGTGAAGGTTAGGCCGAGTATGTGCACATATGTGGAGTAACACACACACGGAGGCCAAGTCCGGATTGGTGGAGGTTGTGGGGCTAGTGACTAACTCCAGTGTCAGAAGTTTCAAGCCGCCTGTAAGGCCTCCGACATGGCTCATCTGACTCATCCGACATTATTTCACCTGATGGTAAGTGATGATGATGCCGAAAATGGAAACGCGCATATCAAGATTCCCTAACGTAACGGCGAAACTGGCTGTCTTCATGCGTGAACTATTTACTATTTACATTGATGTTTGGCCACAAGATTTTGATAAGATGGTGATAACTAGCCAGCCAGACTTAGAAAATATTCTACGACCAACCAAACCGAGTTCTACAAAGTGAGATATCGCCGGGAATCGAAACTCTGACTTCCTCATGTAAAGCCCCACTCGCCTCGGCAGTGATAAACCGATTGACCGACACGCTACTCTTTGACCAGCCGACAAAAATATATGAAAATCTCAAATCTCAAAGCCTGTGGCACGGAAACCGGTTGTGTGGCAGTCAAAGGGTTAAAACGCCATCTTGTAGGAGTGACGTTTTATAATATAATGTTTGCTTCCCAACAGATCGGTGCGCACCTTATTCGGCAAAGACGAAGCGTGCTACATCATGGACGCTAAAGTTCAGGGCAACATCGGCAGATACCTTAATGTGAGTACCTCTACTAGTACTTGCTAACAACCCATATCGTCCCCACTGCAGGGCACGGGTCTCTTCCCAAACCTCGGGAAGGTTAGGCCCTACTCCTTACACGGGGGCCAAGTCCGGATTGGTGGAGTAATCATATACATAAACAGAACGTTAAGAAAGTGCGTTTGAAATTTTAAGGTGTTACTCAATAGTTGATTCTGAGTAGCCCATACTAAGTTCCCTATACAAATTTTCGATTCCCCTATTCAGATTTAGTATGGGATATGGTATTGTACGGCATTGGTATGGTACGTGGTATCCATGGAGGGTTATCTGTATAAATTGTACGATATGTCTGTTGTTCGCAGCACTCGTGCTCACCCAACGTATTCGTCCAAAACGTGTTCGTGGACACGCACGACCCGCGCTTCCCGTGGGTCGCGTTCTTCGCGCTGCGGGCCGTGCGCGCCGGCACCGAGCTCACCTGGAACTACAACTATGACGTGGGTTCCGTGCCGGGGAAGGTGCTCTATTGTCACTGTGGGGCTGCCAACTGTCGTGGACGGCTGCTGTAAAGTGTCGATATAGCGTGTACAGTGGACATATGCGTGAGGGGAACGACACAGCTAGAGGGGGCGCAGCGGACATTAGCAGTGGTGCCAAATCTGGTGGAGGAACAGCGGACATTTACAGGCGTTTCACATCTAGAAACAGTGGACATTTACAGTTGTGCCACATCTAAAGGGGGAGCAACGGATATATGCAGTGGTCACAGTATAACTATGACCTGGGTTCGGTGCCGGGGAAGGTATTGTATTGCCGCTGTGGAGCTGCCAACTGCCGCGGTCGGCTGCTGTAATTATTCTCATCGACATCGGTAGAGGAAGCAGCGGACGAATGCAGTGATTATTACAACTATAACTGAGTGGTTTGTGATGGATTTCTAACACGAAGGAGCGAGCGAGACAACGGGGAAGAAAACTGACAAAGCTCGCCGATAGAGGCGCTGATATCGCTTGATCCATACTAACTGTCAAAACGTATAGAAAAAATGGTTTACGTGAATTAAACATAAGATTATTAAAAAAATGCCGCGTTGTGTGGCGACTGGTTGCAATAATAATGGAAATCATTAATTTCCTAAAGATTTTCGGATGAAGAAGACGTGGGAAAAGTTACGTTTTCAATTATGTACTTTTCAACTTCGCCTTTAATTGAGGAACAGTCCAAGTCGCATACATTTTCCATATAACAATTTTACAAAAAAAATACTAATTTATAACACCTCGATAATAAAAAACGCGGAACTAATTAAAAGTTGTTATAAGTCAAGCGTCCGTAGCGCCATCTGCAAATAGCTTTGCGTTTTCTTCCCCACTGAGTGACGAGTGTATGGACCGTCACCGGACCCTACCCGTAGTGGGAGGGGATGTCACCTTCACAGAGCGCCATGGAGTATGCATGCTGTATGTAGATGTAGTATTAATGTATATACTGTGGTCAGCGTTTGTTGCGTCGCATCTACCGACGAAGAATCAGTTTAGTAGTACAGTAAGGGGCGTCACACACTAGGCGATACTGTGCTATAAAATCCGCCACACTCATGAATGAAGTGAAAATTGATGAAAATGTCAGTAACGTTGTTTACCATTTGCTTTTTTTGTTGGAATAACATCGCAGCATCTTAGCCCCTCCCTGGCACACACGTCTCTTCTGTGTGAGCTGCTCCTCAGAAAACGCGCTGCTAGACGACTGAAGTAAATAAAACAACTTTAAACAAGGTAAAATGTTGTGTCTTGAACTTTCTCGACCATGATTTCACGTTTCGTACTTTGTCGTGATTCGAAATACTGTTCATATTATGTAAGTAGTTAAATCAATAAATCTATGTTTTTTTTTACTACAACAAAAGACTAGGGGCTTTTGGTACCCAAAAAGGGATCTCATGTTACTTTTTGGTAACTGCGTGAAAGTGTAGAGGTTGTAAATGATAGGTTATCGAAAACTAGACATGAAATTGCCACGTTTTGGTTAAATTGTTGACGGTAGCAACCCTGGATCCCGGTCACATTAGACCGTGAAATATACCTATTCGAGGCTGCACTTGACACTCGATTAGTCAACACATATTCAGTGTAATATACATAACAGTCCAGTAAATAAATTAAATAAATAAGTAAATGACAGATTTGAGGTTAAATTAAACATCAAACTCCTTGCAATATGTCCTTTCAAGATATTTTTTTGTATAGAATAATGTACTCAGTATCTACTCAATATATCGATTTTAACGGGATTAATTAATATCAACGGGGAAGAAAAATCGTCAGACGATTTCAACGACGAGGTTGCACTTTGGGTAAAAATTTCGAATATACAGGATGTTAAAAATAGTGCGTTTGTAATTTTAAGGGGTTACTCAGAATCAAGTATAGAATCCAGGAAAACTATTGAAAAAGTTCGCTCTTCAATTTTTTTTTTTGCAGTTTTTCATACAAATTCTCGATTCACTATTTAGATTTAGTATGAGAAACTGAAAAAAAAAATTGAAGAGCGGATTTTTACAATATTTTTCCTGGGTTCTGTACTTGATTCTGAGTAACCCCTTAAAATTTCAAACGCACTTTTTTTAACACCCTGTATATTCGAAATTTTTACCCAAAGTGCAACCTCGTCGTTGAAATCGTCTGACGATAAATCCATATCTCTCCATATCTCGAGAGACATTGCATAACTGTCGGTTACCTATCATATGCAGCCCATATAAAGTGTACGTTTTTGTATTTTCTGTGAAACAATGAGGTAGAGCGTAATATAAAACGTAAGTAATGAATATTCAATTGTGAGTAAAAAAAAATAGGCACAATTATTAGAATAAGATGTATACTTTGATTTTTTTGGAAGACGGAGTATACTGATGTTTCGAGTGTTGCCAATTTCTGTATTAAATAGTCATGTAGTTGTTGTTGGAAATTCTATCGATAAATCAATAAAACGTTTTTACTACTGTAGGGCGAGGACAAAAAATATAATTTATATCTGTTCGGCATGTAGGCATTTGTAAAGGCAACTAAAATTTTTTGATACTCGTTGTTTAATACGTTAAACGCCATGGGGGTCACATATGACCTCAACTTATGTACTAATGCAACTTATGTGTGAGGCACCCACCGCACCGGTGACCTCAAGTCAGACCAATATTCAAGACACTCTTCTACGCGATAGCGGCCTCGTTACCTTTATTTTAATAAGTTGAAGTGATCGGCTCTAGAGAGGAAAAACCAAGTGAGACATTAATTCTGTGTATAGATAGTAGGAATTTGATGAAACGTTTTGGAGTAAAATGCCATTTTTTTCTTGGCGTTTAATGTGTTAACATTGTGTCGCATTTCAAAGCTTAATTATTAACCCGTACCAAAGATAGTTTTATCGATGTCTATTTTTTATCGACAACAAATTTTGCAACTCTTCTGAACTTTTACAACGTCAGTTAACTCTTTCTTCCAAAAGAAAGTTATAGGTAATTTAGCTGCATAATAAGTTGTATTGTATTCTTCATTTTAAGTTAGACTAATATTTTTTATTTTGTGAAGTTTAAGAATAAATGAGAGTGAATATAAATTAAATAGTTTATTTTTATTAACAGTAAGTCAATATAATAGATCACTAGATAGACATTTCACATCAATATATTTTTAAATACACTATAAAACATAACTAGAATTAGATAATTACAGTTCTATGGATCAAAATGCATGGTGACTTTATATTCCATAAAAAGCGGCAAAACTGAACAGCTTTCTCTAAGAAACCTATACAACGAAACAAAACAAAGATTTCCAGTACTTCATCTATTTGCAAATTATGTATGGGAGTCGATGAAAAAATTGTTCCAGATTATATGTTCCTCGGAAAAAGTTGATCAGTTTCAGAGTAACTTCTACTATTTGCTGCTTTTGGTAGAATAAAGTCACCTGTATAAAAATAATACTGTAAACACGATAATGTATAATAATTACCGAAACGTTGAGTAAACAAGTTCCGAGTAGTAACTTTGTACTAGGTAGAAAAACAATAATTTGCTGCGACATATTGACAAAGTTTGGTGACAAATAGCTGCGACATATTGACAAAGTTCGGTGACAATTAGCTGCGACATATTGACAAAGTTCGGTGACAAAGAGCTGCGACATAATGTCAAAGTTCAGTGGCCATTAACTGCGACACATTGACAAAGTTCGGTGACAATTAGCTGCAACATATCGACAAAGTTCGGTGACGATCAGCTGCGACATATTGACAAAGTTCGGTGACAACAATCAAAGGCCGGCAACGCACTTGTGACTCCTCTAGTGTTGCGGGTGTCTATGGGCGGCGGTAATCACTTACCATCAGGTGATCCGTCTGCTCGTTTGCCACCTCTGCCATAAAAAATAAAAAAAACAATTAGCTGCGACATATCGACAAAGTTCGGAGACGATCAGCTGCGACATATTGACAAAGTTCGATGACAATTAGCTGCGACATATTGACAAAGTTCGGAGACGATCAGCTGCGACATATTGACAAAGTTCGGTGACAATTAGCTGCGACGTATTGACAAAGTTCGGTGACAGTTGCGACACAAGAAACGACATGATACGAAAAATTGATTTTAAACAGGACTGAGATGTAGACCGCTTTGTCATTTCAATATTCTATTACAATATGTAAATAGTTTTATCGAAATTCAGGTATTTTGATTCATTAAAAAATAACCACAGTACTTTATCACATAAAAATGATAAGAAATACATAACCTATACTGAACTGAAATCTTAAATAGAATTGGACTTTCCCCATAAATTCGTTAATTAGTTGATTTTTATGAATATTAAAAAAAAAAGATTGCATTAAAGTCTTGGAAAAAAGTTATCGGTTTCAGCAGAAGGAATCCACCATTATATAGGGTGAGTTTAAATTAGTTCTTGATACGAAAGGCTTTGCGTGTGCTCATGATTACAAACAACTTTCCCTAAGGAACCCATAGTCAAATCGTAAAAAAATTTTTGGTCTCTTCATACAAATCGATCAGCCGAGCGGCAAAATAAGTATGAAGAATCAAGATTTTGACTATGGGTTATTTAGGGAAAGTTGTTTGTTATCATGAGCACATTCATAGCCTTTGGTATCAAGAACTAATTTAAAGTCACCCTATACATCGCAACACTTTTTAAAACACCCTGTAATATACAGTGGGTTAAAAAAAGTGGGTTTGAGATTTTAAAGTGCAGGAAAAATATTGAAAAAATCCGATCTGCAACTTTTCTTTCACTTTTCCATACAAATTCTTGATTTACAGTTCAGATTTAGTATGGGAATAAGAAAAAAATATAAGGAGCGGATTTTTTGAATATTTTTCCTGTATTCTATACTTGATTCTGAGTAACCACCTTAAATTTCTCAAACGCACTTTCAAAACATCCTGTATAAGGAAACATTAATATAAAAGGAGCTATTTCGTTAAAAATATTTCATAATTTGTTGTTCATGCAGTTCTAATATATTATTCTTAAATCGTAAATATTTTTAAAACATGTTTTATAAATAATCTTGATCAATAATGAACGCAAAACATACGTATATTTGCGAAGCAAGCTAAGGTCCGCTTGCGGAAATAGTTTCGTTCACTCAAAAAGATTCTAGAATTTAAATCGAGGGTTCACGGGCTATTTGTATTAAGCGACGATTTGTGGGGGCACTTAAGAGGTTACTTTAAAAATTAATTTCTTCCAAAATTCCTCATTAAAAATTACATCTTAATAATATTTAAAATATTACAAATATTGAGAATCTATACAAGGTGTAAGGGACAGGTTTCCGAAAACTTTAAGGTCTTGCTCAGTAGACGAAACAGAACAACTTTCCACAAGATTTTTTTTCAGGAAAAGAAAAAAAACATCGGCTTCTCCATACAAAATTATAAACTTGATTGGACAGTTTGTATGGAGAAGCCGATTTTTTTTTTCGTTTCCTGAAAATAAATTCTTGTGGAAAGTTGTTCAGTTTCGTCTACTGAGCAAGCCCTTAAAGTTTTCGGAAACCTGTCCCTTACACCCTGTAAATACTAAGAAGTTTATTTTTAATGATTACTTTTCTAAAAAATAAAATTTTAAAACAACCTCTTAAGTGTCTCCACAATTTGTCACTTAATAAAAATAGCCCGTGGACCCTCGAAATAATATTTCATTTCAGCATAATTTAATGCCAAGGCAGCGAGCAAAACTATTTGAGTTAGCAAAACTATATTCTTTAACCTCACAAAATAATCACAGACTATAAAAAACAACATTAATTAGTTAGGTTATCTTATCAATAAATTACAATTACACCTATACAATATACATACAAAAATTAAGATAATTTGTACTAAAACTTTCATTTAGGCAATAAATATTCATTATCACTGGCGCCCACGAATCTTTTAGATATGAAAGTAAACTACTTTCTCTATTAGGAATCGCTGAGTTTGCAAAATAAAATCTATATTTTCTTATATAGTTCATTCCAATCAAAAAAAAGCAAAAGGTAAACAAAGTTACTATGGAACTGACACATGTCAATGTCATCTGCATACTACCTTTGTTTACCTTTTGCTTTTTTTTGATTGGAATGAAGTATGCATTACTTGACGCCGGTTGGATTCCGTAATAATAGAAATATATAACATTTAGATTTCATAATATTATAATTTAAATACTCAGCAGAGCTTTCTCAGGATAATTTCTCTTTTCGGACAGGCCTGATGTAATGATGGAAACGTATACCGCTTTCATGCTGACTCCACACGCTTGCCAAGCGACGGCAAACAGCAAGAAGTGAGGGGGACAGAGCTATATGATAGACAAGAACAACCTACATTTCATTCACTTAACACTCGCAGTTCACTTTATCCTCCACTTCTAGTCTTAACCACAGATTACTATATAAGTAGGTCTCTATGTTGCGCTTACCTGCCGTCACTTAGCATATGTGTGGAGCCAGCGTTATTATTCAGTTAGCTACATAAAGCGCCATACATTATCCTGTCCACCGCATATTTTTGCATCTTTGCATGTTTTTTGTTCAATTTCTTAGAATTTTCTACCTATTAAATACTATGAAACTAAAATTCGATTATTATTCTTACTGTATCTACGTGCAGGAAAAAAAATCAATTTTGTTACTTTCTTTTCAGAAAAATAAATTAAATTCAGTATTTTCAAAATCGACACACAAGTGAGGAGGCCTACAAGTCATTTGAATATTTATATTGTACGTTAATAGTACGAAAATAAATATGCTCATCATAAGAATGATTGTCCAGAGTGGGAATCAAAACTAGGAGTTTTTGATTAACTATCTGCAACGCTTACCATTAGAATACCAGACATACATACAATTTGTGCTACTTTTGTGCAAAACTTATAATCCACGACAGAACAAAACAAACTATAATAAAACCTTTCAAAAAAGAAGGCAAAAAGAATTAAGAAATCGTTTCGCCATCTTGAATTAACATACAAAACAAGTATTTATAATCTTAAACTAAATAAATTAACAATAAAAGAGATCGACATTGCTAGAAGCAATGTTTAGTGTCATGGCTACGTCACGAGTAGATAACGACTATACGGGGTGCTGAGTTCGACGACAACGACCTTTTAACTACAAAAAACTACTGAGGACAAAAATAATACAAAACTTCGAAATTCCACAAAAAGAGGAAAAAGATTTTATAAAATATATATTGTTTTGTATAATTTTCATGTATACTTTCACTCCTGAAAAGCGGGTTGTCGACGAAAACAGACCTGTATGAGCGTTACAAAGTCACACTACATTAAAAACTTAAAACGTTTTAAAAACGAAATGCTTTTCTGTACTGAACACGTAGACATTTTAAAGTTATTGGTAAATTTTTGTTCGATGTTCCATAAACTTTAGAATATTATTTTACGTACAATAAGATTGTCTCTAGGGTTCCGGCGCCTGGCAGAAAAGTGTGGGCTGCCGGTGGACAACTGGAAAACAATAAAACATATTTATAAACATTTGGAATTACGAAGACTTAAATGTGTTGGAGGGAGTTTCTTTTGGACCCGACATTTCTTCTCTCTCCGCGAACACATTCCGAAACGTTGGATACCTATACGAGTTCCAGGTGACGGGCACTTTAAATTAGGTAGACTAAAATATGACCTTCGAAAAGTCTACAATGCCTACTTCAAATTAACATAGTTTAATTTGATTTGAACGTGAGAAAATCTCAAGAACGAAATCGTTCTGTCTTATGCGTTATTAATCTGTTAGCGTCCACGCGAAAACAGACGGTAACAGCACTTTTGCGCAGCACACGACTCCTATAACCCTATAACCCTCATTTCGAGAAGTATTTGCGGAGAGAAGAAACTTCGGGCTCTAAAAGAAACTCCTTTCAAATTTCTACACATTTTCTAATGCAAACATAATAAGATCCGATCGGGTCCAACGCGGTACCTACAGGGGGTGATCCGTCACCTGGAGACTGCCGGCTGCCCTGTGCGCGGTACCTACAGTAGACAATCTAAACAAGGTTTGTTACCTGCACTGGTAATATGACGACGTATCTCGCGCACGACGCGAGTTTTAAAAGCATTTGTTCCGTTCTAACGCTAAGCTAATGAAAGAGACAGCTGAGCTGTTTCTCGCGTTTGGCGCGACAAACAGCTTTGTCTACGCCCTCATGCTACCCGTGCTGGGCGGGGCTACATGTCACTCACCCGGGCAGCGGTAGTCGGGGTGTCCGGGCTCGGGGTGGTCGGGGTCCGGGGGCGGCGCGCGGGGCGGCGCCGGCTCCTCCCCCGGCAGACAGGTCTCCACCATCGCCTCCAGGCAGTTCACGAATAGCTCGCTGCTTTCAGCCGTGCACTGGTTCTAAAACAATATATTTATTGGCGAATTTCAAATTTATTGCATTTAGATTCAGAGCTACATAGCGCTCAAATTACATGGACGAAGAAGAACGAAAATGAAGTGAACAGCTACTTATATAAATCTATTTTTTTAAAGTATTGTTTGTTTCATACACAGTTTATTAATTTTTTCATCAATCGGCTTTCGACCTATTTCAGTCGTGGCCAGATTATCGTTAGTCGTTAACGACACATATCGTCCCCACTGCAGGGCCACGGATCTCTTCTAATAACTCAGGAATGTCAAGCCATACTCCACACAGGGGGGCCAAATCTGGATTGGTAGTTTTTATAATACTGTATTTTTGCATAATATGCTAAAATAAACTACCTGCAATATTAATACATAGATATTTCTTAAGATGATTACATCGTGTTTCTCCGTTGGGATAAGTAAGCCTCTCCTTCAGGTAGATTTCACAACTTTTAAAGAGAGGATATAAGATTCTTCTTATATAAGACTAGCGTCCGCCCGCGCCATGCCCGCGACTCCATCTGTGTGGACTTCATAATTGAAACAAAGATAAAAAGTATCCAGTGTGTTAGTCGAGTCTTCTATCTGTCTACCTACCAAATTTCATCCAAATCCGTTCAGTAGTTTCGGCGTGAAAGTGGAACAAACAAACAAATATCCATACTTTCGCATTTATAATAGTGAGATATTAATATTATTGAACTACCTTGGTGAAGGGCCCCGCGAACCGCCACAGGCCGCCGAAGCCGCAGCTCTGCATGTAGTGCAGTTGTTGCTGGCTCGCGTCCTCGGATGCGATCATGTTCTGAAATATTGGCCATTTTTCTTTATACAGGGTATTACCACACCTTTTTGTTACACCCTGTATACTTACTAAGTGTGTTTTTTATCCCCAATTGGTTAGCCCGCGGCATCATCTCATCTGGTGGTAAGTGATGATGATGCCGAAGATGGAAACGGGCTTACCATCCCCAACGCAATGAGGAACTTACTATCTTGTCTCCATGCCGGAACAGATCAATGCTATTAACATTGATGTTTGACAGCAAGACTTAGATAAGATGGTGATAGCTAGCTAGCCAGTGTTACTGGGGTTCCATTCGAGAACCAAGGTAAGATTTACCTGACAAGTCTGTTCCTTTCAGATTTAAAAAAAAAACACAATATGCTATCCTGCTTACTTTAACGAAAATGTTCTGGAACGCTTTCTAAATAATAAACGGATAAACTGATAAAAACACGGATTATCTATCTATATAAATAGGCGTCGCGTCGCACCTAAAAACTTTTGTTTCATGATTAACTATACTAAATGATCTAAGACAGATGAAATCATTTCAGTTTCGTGTGGTACCGAAAATATGAGTCTCCGTACAAACTGGCCAAACAGCTGATTATTTTTCCTTTCTACTTTGCTATTTCAATAAAACCGTAAAACACAAGTTGTTAAGTATTTTGAACAAAAGGCTCAGTTAATAGGCCCTACACCAATTTTATAACACCCTGTATAAAAAATGAGAAGGGATCAATAAGGCCGCCTATTGTATCTCTTTTCCATTTGTAACCTCACTTTTGTATAAGTATGTATTTGTTACAATAAAGTATATTGAATTGAAAAGATAATACTTTTAAGTAAATTAAATACATACAGGGTGTAACATTCAAGGTGTGCAATATTTGTTGAGAAGATGTATGAGCATTTATTTATTACGAATAATTTATCAAATTCATGATTAAAATTTAATTGAATTAATTAACCAATTTTTTCTGTACCAGTTTAACTTTTCTGTGGCATTAGAATACTGAATGTGTCTGCTCTGTGACGCCACGGGCCACTGCGCAGTCGCGCGACCTTGTCGGAGCCGCGCCTTTGGGGGATTATTATCGAAAGTCGATTGAAAAAATTTACCTATTGCACACCTTGAATGTTACACCCTATATATATTACTAACAATTCAACACATATTTATTTGTGAACTTACCTGGATGATACTCTGCACTGCGCTCAATATAACTTGGTCGTGGCAATGCATCAGGACATGATTAATTTTCATGTCTAAAAGACTGTGTCTGTAATACAGAAACGAGTGTTTGAATAGAAACTGGTGCAGGTGTTGGCAGTGGCTTGGGAAACATTCTGACTATTTAATAAGAAAAGGTACAGAAAATAGTACAACAAAATGGATGTCAAAACATCTTTACTATACTTCTTTTTCTTCATGTAATAGCCAAAAGTGTTAGTGAATTCTTAGATTCTCTGTGGCATAATATACACACACTGAGTCCCAAAAGGTTTAGAGTTTCTTTGCGAATACATATACTTACATAACTGGAAAAACTTTGGGAAACACCACAGATCCCTCTGCTAAGTACTGGTACAGAATCCTTATTTCGTCTTCATCTGAAACAAAATATTATATTATAATTTATAATTATGACAAAGTGGACGTAAAAGGGGTAGCACATTGTGGCATCGTTGGATTGGTTTAAATATTTTAGTTAGCTTACGTTGGCCAGCATTGGTTCGAAGACGAGTTCTATAATAGCTGTGCTGCCATCTATCGAGCACTAACTATACTGACACACGAAGAAACACCAAAGCGCTTTTATAGTGAGTTCTATAACAGCTGTGGCGCCATCTATCGCCAACCATCTACACTACACCGACCTGTGGTGTACTTGACCAGCGTAGCGAGCACCGTCAGCACCAGCGCCTGCGTGGTGAAGTCCGACAGCACGGAGGGGTCCAGCAGGCTGTTGCTTGTTACATTACACAAACTCTAGATGGCGCCAGCCGACAAGTTACTCTAAGGAAAAGCTAGATGGCGCTAAACATTATGGTACTAGAAGCAGATGCTAGGTGGCGCTAGCCGCCTTTGATTCGGAGACATGTAACGGCCCCATCATTTTCCGACACAATTACTTACATAAACACCTACGCACTTTCATAGCGAGTTCTATAATATAACAGCTGTGGCGCCATCTCTTAAACACACTACACCGACCTGTGGTGTACTTGACCAGCGTAGCTAGCACCGTCAGCACCAGCGCCTGCGTGGTAAAGTCCGACAGCACGGAAGGGTCCAGCAGGCTGTTGCTTTCTGGACTACTGGAGTCCTTGTCCGTTGACACTTGCTGAATAACACAATCATAATTTTCATTTACTTTTTCCGGTTTAAAATAGATAACTATAGTTCATTCCAATCAAAAAGCAAAAGGTAAACAAACTTACTATGGAACATGTCAATGTCAACTGCATACTACGTTTGTTTACCTTTTGCTTTTTTTTGATTGGAATGAACTATAAGTACATTATGTCATATAAGAATACAGTGAAAAAACCCTATAGCCGAGAACTTTAACTCAGTGTCTACTGTTGAAACTAAACAGCATTTCATATGGAACTAGGTAATACTGAATAAGCAAAATAACCTAACCATATAATATAATAAAATAACCAGACTGCATTAAAATGTATCCTATGTGACTCTCGGGATCAAGACGAATCCAACGAAACCTTTTAAGCTAGAATCCATCAAGCCGTTTAGGCTAAAGAGCGTGCCAAAGAAATATACATACAGACACCCGAAAAACATAACCCTCCTTCTGGCGCAGTCAGGCAAAAAAACGGGAAAGGGATCCGTGCCCCAGCAATGGGGAGAATGCGCGAGATGTTTGCACACGTCCGGTGCAAATCAAAGTTAATTGCGCCACAGGAGAAGAAGACTTACCTTGGTGGAAGTCTCGGGGAAGTCGCTGTCTCCCGACTTGGTGGAAGGTGGCCGGTCTGTGGTGTCGTCCGCGCTGCCAGGGGACCCGCGGCCGTCGTCTTCCACCCCCTGGGAAACCAACCAGTAGGGGGTAAGGTGTTTACTGGTGTTTAATATTATATGACAGTATAAACCAGGTCTAATAAAGAAGATGCCACAAAAGTGCTAAAACCTAAGTTTACGCCTTCTTAGTTTAGGCCTTCTGTTTACAAAACGTAGTTTAGGCCTTCTGTTTACAAAACGTAGTTTAGGCCTTCTGTTTACAAAACGTAGTTTAGGCCTTCTGTTTACAAAACGTAGTTTAGGCCTTCTGTTTACAAAACGTAGTTTAGGCCTTCTGTTTACAAAACGTAGTTTAGGCCTTCTGTTTACAAAACGTAGTTTAGGCCTTCTGTTTACAAAACGTAGTTTAGGCCTTCTGTTTACAAAACGTAGTTTAGGCCTTCTGTTTACAAAACGTAGTTTAGGCCTTCTGTTTACAAAACGTAGTTTAGGCCTTCTGTTTACAAAACGTAGTTTAGGCCTTCTGTTTACGTTGATGGTTGTAATGTACAAACCTTGATCTCAATTTCATATGGATCTCATCTAAAGATTGGAAAAATGTTGAAATGTTATTAAAACATGTTATTAAAATTACTCAAAAATACACAGAATGAACGAAGAGATATTAAAATTATTATTTCATTTATCTCTGTATTATCTAACGTGTTTGGTTTTGCGGTTTTTTTTGTTTAGTTTTACTATGTACCTAGCGTTATCACTAGTGATCGGAAATTCGGATGCAATTTCGTTTTTAGAAAGAATAGTATGGATATGCCTTTACCAGTAAATTTATAGATTTTCATAGAAAAAATTTCCGGGATACCAGGATCGTTAAAAGCGTTGGGATTCTTAATTGTAATGATCTGATTGTAGTGAATGTTGATATTATTGAAAATTTTATGTATGATATTATCTGTTTATATTATATCCACAACTTATTTTATATACACAGGGCTACCAGTAATCCTTGTAGGAGGCGATAGGGGGGCTAAAATGTGAAACATTTAACACTACATATGTATGGCCAAAAGTTTCCAATTCTATTCAAAAAGGCATGTCCATATTATGCTAGCTCCCCAATTTTAGGTATAATTGCATCTGAATTTCCGATCACTAGTCATGTCATTAAGTCACGCTTTGTGAGATCTTTGACATGCTCCATAGTGAGGTCAATTATTCTCCAGAGTGAGGTCAATGGGGAAGAAAACTGACAGAACTCGCCGACAGAGGCGCTGATATCGCTTGACTCATACTAACTGTTAAAACGTATAGAAAAAAATGTTTACGTGAACTAAACATAAGATTATTAAAAAAATGCCGCGTTGTGTGGCGACTGGTTGCAATAATAATGGAAATCATTAATTTCCTAAAGATTCTCGGATGAAAAAGACGTGGGAAAATTTACGTTTTCAATTATGTACTTTTCAACTTCGTCTTTAATTGAGGAACAGTCCAAGTCGCATACATTTTCTATTTAACAATTTTACAGAAAAAAAAACTAATTTATAACACCTCGATAATAAAAATCGGGAAGTAATTGAAAGTTGTTATGAGTCAAGCGTCCGTAGCGCCATCTGCAAACAGCTTTGCGTTTTCTTCCCCATTATTCTCCATAGTGAGGTTAATTATTCAATTTGGTCAATTAAACTATAATACTCACGTCCAGCCCTATATCGGCGTCTCCCTCTGCCCGCGCGAGCTCGCCTGTCGGGCCGTGTTGCATGCTATGCGCTCGCCCTTCGCTGTCCTGCACCGACATAGCAAGTTAGCGTGGGAGCGAGCGAGAGGGAACGACACACTTAAGGAACACACTGAGGGGCGGCGCGTGATTTTGTCAAGTTGTTGCTTTTATTTCTTCGTTTATACATGTATTTGATACTTATAATGAATCGCCTCACGATATTTTTTTGTTTGCAATTAGCTTTTGTCCGCGGCAATTTTTGGTTATACCACGGAAACACTTAAGGAATCAGCATATTATACCACATGTTATTTATTTTCACAACATTTTCAAGGATTATAAACAAACGCGGAGCACTTAATTACAGCAATATTTTACAGCGTGTAACAAAATGGGTGTTATAACCGTTACCTGGGACTTACTGAACAATGTTTTTTTCTAGGAATTTGAAAAATCGCAAAACGAATTTTCATACTTTTCAGACAAATAGGGGGTAGATGACTGTATCAAAAATTAATTTTGGAGTATTGTTCACTAAATATATTTTTTACTGAAATTGCAGAAAAATACTTGCTTTGATTACAAGTATTTAGTACAATTTTTAATTTACAACAATTTCGTTATGAGTATGTATGGGAACGTCTACTTATTTTAAATTATGACGTCATAGTAATAGCTCATTATTTCAAATTTTTTAGAGCAAAATGTCGTATTTCACATTTGATAAAAAGTTACTCGGATGACTAGCAATCAACCACCCTCTTAATAAACTGTTTGGCCAATTTTTTTAAAAAGAGTCCAATTTTTTGCAAGTTTTGCAAAGTCGCAGTATTATTATTATAAAAGTTTTTCAGTACGATGAGTAAAATTCCCAGTTAACAAATCGTACACCAATTTCGTACCATCCTGTATAAATTTTAAAGCACGACTTTACAAAATCACACGCAGATAACATTAAATAAATTAAAAAATCCTGAAGAGGATCCTTTCATAGTTTGGGATAAAAAGCACTTATAAATATTGGATGGTTAATTATTTTTTGCTTTCATATTTTTTTCTAGAAGCTGATAAAATCCTCTAAGGCTACTTTCTTAATTGGTATTGTTTTTTTGTTATGTGCTTGGTGATTTTTACTTTACTGTATATTTTTTGGAATTGTAGTTATTATTTGCTGGATTGCAAAAAGCGTGTTTTAAATAATATTGTATTTACACGATTAAAACTAAATCGTTTGGTGTTAAAGTTTAATTATAGATAACGTGTAATAATAGGAGTTAAGTGAAATAAAACAGATATACAGAGTTGTTCAAAAGTACCTAAACAAAATACCTATATGGCGTCTACTCATGAAACTGACCAACCTTCCCTTCCTTTTAGGATCCTTTTAGGATTTTCATAGTAATTTATCAGCAGATTATTACATACTTTGTAAACATTTAGATTTATTGAGGAAAGCCATTTAATTTCATGTGCAGAAATCACAATTACATTAAAAGTTAAGGCGATAAGGCCGCCTTAGCACTGTCTGTAAATATTTTTTGATGTCTCTGTTCTACTGGTGGGCAATAAAGAATATTTATCTTATCTTAAAAGTATTTCAGAAGGAGTGTTTACTCGTGCAATTGAACAAGTTTTTCCAGTTGTTCTTATTGTTGTTGTTTACAATAGACTATCCTGTTGCCAGAATAAAATGACTCCCACGACAGTCACTACAGATATGTTTGAGAGTGCTTTGCATAAATTTAGAATTTCGAGTCAGTGAGGTTATCCAGGTGTCCAGGTGTACAGTGTCCAGAATCACACCATGCAGGTCTTGCAGGGTTCAAGCCTATGGGATCTCTAGGGTCTCTCAGCTATGATGGGGCGACTTACCGATTGCTTGCTAAAAATCTATGGTAGATAGAACATTATATCTAATAGGTTGGGTCGAAAAGTTAAAAAAGGCACTTTTTTCTTGAAGGTACTTACTTGTCTATTACTCCCGTAATATATTGTGTTTCTAATTTGATATCTAAAGATTTGCTCAAAAAACTGAACAACTTTCCTTAAAGTAATCTTCTTAATTGAACAGAGCGCCGACCGTCCAAAAAATTACATCTTTTATGGAAATTAAAAACAAATTCTTAATAGTACGCCGCATTACTTGTGACTTGTGATCAAGGAGGTGCTTAAAAAACTTAATAGTGCTTAGTGTTCAAGGTATTTTTACATAATTCTGTTTTTTTTGTCGTAAAATCCATTCACAATGAAACTAGCGCACTTTAAACAATTACCTTTTTCAATTAATTAATAATTAATAGTACATAACTAAAAAAAGTGATGGTAGCGCTAGTATGCGCTAGGTAAGTTTTCCTTACCCTCGGCGGTCCGATGGTGTCTTTAGAAGTGGGCACAGAAAACGACCTCTGAGTCTTGAACAGCATTCTAGCGGAGCTCTACGCGGGCGAAGCAGTGCAAAAGCCATACAGATACGAACACAGGTTCAAAAACGACATGTTTTACAAGCAATACCCGTTAAATTTACATTTGACAGGTAAGTGCAGTATGCGGGTTCAAAATATGATTTGGTTACGCCATTTTTCGTTAAGAGCCACACGGGATATTTACATACGCATTATAAAAAAATGTTTAAAATATCACGTTTTAAAATTAAAGATAATTATTTTAATCACACATTAATTGAAATATGTGTTACGAAACGAATAACAGCGTAAGTTGTACATTTAAGGGTTGCAATGAAGAAACATTTGTCCATTCCAAAGTTCGTGGCATACAAACGTATATGTTTAACACGGATTCAACCAAGTCCAATTAAGTGGCATGAAAAAACAACACAATACGGTGATATAGTAGACATGGGTTAGAAGATTCTGTAGCACTGTAAGTAAAGGTTAATGGGGGAGTGGTAGATGCAAGGTTTATGGTTTCTGGTTTATGGTGGAGGTGGTACCGTGAAAAAACTAGTTTTTGAATTTTTACGAAAGAAACTTTTTATGGATTTAAAGACAAATATTATGTTCGGATATGTTACTTTTCTGAAGAAAGAACTGAAATCGATTAATAGCTATTAAAAATACATTTTCGGTATTTTACGCTAAAACGGGGCGTTTGCGGGTTTCGCTTTGTAAATATTGTTGCGGTGCCGACATCGGTTGTACATTATTTTCAATAAAAGAAAATTTTAAATTGCATGTTTATCTAAAACATATGGCAAGATTTTTTGATGTTCAGCGCACTCATTGCGAAAAGTTATTACTTTTAACCTTATGAAACTGCTTTTGACACTAAAGTTGTAGAAATCCGAAGTAGGTACATGTATTTTTTTTTGCATACTTCATCAGCCGGTAGTTTTTTTTTTGGAATCTAACGTCCATGATTTCACCGTAAAAAATATTCAACCGAGTATATACTTTGTATAAATCTTTATGAAAAGCAAAACTTCCATCTACCATCCGCTAGAAATCAAGAAAGAAATCAGATCAATACAGTTATTACTAAGACAGTGCCAGATTAAACTTCATTTAATAGAAAATTCTAATAATTATTATTACTATGAACATTTGAAGATAACAGCAATATCTACTTTGCCGTTGTCTTATGGGATAGTATTTTATACACTATATGAAAAAATATATAATATACAGGTTGTAATAAAATAATGTAGCAATACCTTTAAGTCGGGTTTCTACTTACGAAACTGAACAACTTTCGTCCTAAAACTTTGTTTCTAAATCTCATAAAATAATTTCACTTCTTTTTTTTTAAATCCTTAATTGGTAAGCCCTTGATATATCTCACCTGATGGTAAGTGATGATGATGTCGAAGATGGAAGCGGGCTTACCAAGATTCCCCAACGCAATGGCGAAATTGCCATCTTATCTTTATGTCAGAACACATAGAAATCGATCACCTGATTGGTCGTATCGCATGAAAAGAGAACTTTTCATACTTTTAACACAATCATTGAAAAAAAAAGTGGTTCCGTTTCCCAAGTACAACCCCGTCTTAAATGACCGCCAACACTGTTGTTACACACCTGTATACTTAAGGGCAGGTCCACACTAGCGATTTTCTATTGGGCTTTTTCTCGGCGGGGCGAAAATGGCCCTAAATCTATACCTTGTTACAATCCAAAATAAATAAAAGGTAAACAAACTTATTAAATGTTAAATTACCTGGTAAGTTTGTTTACCTTTTATTTATTTTGGATTGGAATAAGGTACATCTGCATTTGATCTGGCACTGTTAAAACTACTTCACGTCATGATATATTAGTACCAATGGCATTGCGCTGCAATGATCACAACCTCAAATACCCATGAGTTTTGCATCGATTAAAAACAAGAAGCTCGACTTTTCAACTATTACTTTTTTTTTCAAAACGATGTTCTAACAAGCCAATATGTATGAGAAGACGTTTGTTCCAAAATATATTTCAGTTGCTGTCATAATATCAGCTTTTATGCATTTAAAATCAACTTTGTATATTAATAAATAAAATATAGGTGTCTTTAAAAAGAAACATGGAAAATATTGACAGGGGTACCCACCCTTTCATAAAATTGAACAACTTTCCCTAAGGAATCTGTAACTCAATTCTTAAAAATGTTTCTAACTTCTTATATTTAGTCACTTGCATAGGAAGTCGTTAATTGTTTTATTTTTTCGAAATGAACGAATTTTTTATCTCAATTATTGAGGACAAACTTCTTTATAGGTTTTTAGATATATATTTTTTAAATACAAATTTAATAGATTTGCAATACAAATTAAATATAAAAACCTCACCCTTCTAAATCAAACGTCTTCTCAGAATCGTTTAACAAAACAACTCAAAACCAATTCTTCGCCATTCCTTTATGTAATGTATCTAAACACCGATAACTGAGCCTTTTTAATAAATTATATAAGTACGTAATTATAATGATGATAAATATATATTTATAATTGAATGTGACGTTACCTGGTGCGGCATGTTGATCAGGTGTGGACTGTGGCCTCCACTGCTGGACTGCTGCACCATAGTCGGGGACTTACCTGGAATAATAATGAATTCAATTCATTTAATATCAATTCCAACGCGTTTTTCAAACAAAAATTCATTCAGCATTTTGTCATATTTATAATTTAATAAATTATAAATTAATATAACTAGTTGTTGAACTCTTCTTGAAAGCAGCTATATCGTTTTTTGTAAAACCGCTCATGTATCATATAGGGACAGTACTTACCCCCGCCCCCTCCCTTTTTGGTTTAGTACACTTACCCCCTGAAGTGGCATGGGGCAGGGCACATAGCTCGTAGAACAGATGGCCGTTGGGGCAGTACAGTTCTGGAGTGCCGACTGCGCACCGGAAGACGTAGCGTGGGCAGGCCTCCCACTCGGTGGACCGATGACGGTGGTGAAGGTCGCGGGAAGCCGCTGGATGCGGGCAGCGCAGTCGGCGTGGAAATGCTTGAGGAAGGCCTTTGTCCAGCAGTGGACGTCTTTTGGCTGGTGATGATGATGACACTCACCCCCGTGAGCTGACGAAATGGCGGTCTGGTCAAGGAGTTCCCACGACTTCTGGCGGCGGTTGGAGCACGACGAGTGAGATGACGAAGGATGCATCAGGATCGACTGAAACACAGCCAAGTGTTTAAAAAAACTTTAAACACCACGGATTCTAAACCTCGTTCAATACAATTTTAATAAAAGGTTAACAAACTTACTAGGGAACTGACATAGTAAGTTTGGATTGAAACAAGGTTTACATACAAATCTTCGTAGGAGCGAGCGAGATCAAACTCAAACTCAAACTCAAACTCAAAATGTTTTTTATTTAAGTAGATGCTTTACACATGCTTTTAAATCGTCAATCGTAAAGATAAGTGAGTGACGACTGTAAGGACCGGATCGTAGCTGTAGGGAGGGGGAACTGTCAGAGTAGGCTTAGGGCACAGTCCGTCTCAGTCTATTTAAGGTATGAATCAATAACCCATATTATTAAGAAAAATATTCTAATTAAATATTTTCTCCGAAAAACTTAATACCCAATATGTAAACTTCGCTGTCTGTATGGGCCAAAATTATCAAGTCTCGTGTCATGATCCTACTACTATTAAATGGCAGTCGTTAAGCCATATCGAAGGCCTTCCAGTCGGCTTGAAAACTGACACTGGGGTTGGCCACTAGCCCCACAACCTCCACCAATCCAGACTTGGTCCCCGTGTGTGGAGTATGGCCTAACCTTGCCGAGGCATGGAACGATAGGGATAACGTGTCTCAGCCGTGAGGAGATATGGTATTGTAATATTGCACCTTTTTCGAGTTTAAATATACCTTTTTGATACTTTGTTTTACTCTTTATGTTATTTTATCTTTTGATGCTGTTTTCCATTCTTAATTCCAATACACGAGTTATTTAATAACTATAGGGATGTTGACTGCTCTTGATATCGAAATGATGAAGTATTTTTTATGTGACAGGTGGCAAACGAGCAGACGATCCGTCCGACGACGACCTGATGGTAAGCGATTACCGCCGCCCATAGACACCCGCAACACCAGAGGAGTCACAAGTGCGTTGCCGACCTTTGGAATGGGATGGGGGATGGAGGGAATTGGGGGTGATGTTAGGCCTCCGGTACCCTCACTCACTCGGCGAAATACAACGCAAGCGTTGCTTCACGCCGGTTTTCTGTGAGGCCGTGGTATCACTCCGGTCGAGCCGACCCACTCGCGCCGAAGCATGGCTAATTGGAGACAGGTACCTGATGGTCGTTGGTGGAGCAGTAGTGGTCGCAGTTGTCGGGCACCCACTTCGGTAGCGAATGCTTCACGTGACACCTCGACCTCACTTCCTCGCTCACGCACACCAACGCTGTTGACAGATAAATTTATTTATTTATATATGAATGAATATGTTTAAATTCTCATTTAAATCTTTTTTCAATTCTTTAAACTAAAATGAAGCTTTTTTGCATGATTGTTTATAGGTAGATTCTTACATCAAAAATTTATTTCCTTATAAAAGAAGAAAATATGACATAAGTTCAAGAAATAGAAGTGGGTTCGAGTGTACATTTTTACTTTTTTTACGGAATGAATTTATTATTTGACCAAAAAACGGCGTGTGTTTGTGTTCACAAAAATAAATTCATTAAAATTAAACCATAAGGATTAACTTTCACAACACAAAAACAATACTATGAACTCGTCCCGTAGCCATTCCGTGATAGCAGGCTAGGTTAAGCTACCTTCACCGAGGTTTGGACAGAGATGGTCTCACCCACCAGTCAGATAGGCCACAGTGTCTGCAGTCAGCTGGAACTTGTCCCGGGGACGAGCGGTGATGGCCAGTAGAGCCACCAGGACGCGGCAGGTGCGACTAACGGTGGCGGCTTGCGGGTGCCGGTAACCCTTGATGAGGTGACCCACTAGGGCGAAGTGGAAGTTTGAGCGGAAGCTGTGGGGGGAAATTATAGTTAAAAGTCATTCGTTTAATTTTGTTCTAAAATAAAATCAATGGTGGACCGATGACCTGGTGAAGGTTCGGGAAGCCGCTGGATGCAGGCAGCGCAGGACCGGTCGGCGTGGAAATCCTTGAGGGGGCCTTTGTCCAGCAGTGGACGTCTTTCGGTTGATAATGAAATCAAAATATGTTTATTCAAAGTAGGGAGTTTGAAGGTATTATTTTAACTCCACCTAATACGACGTTCCTACAACTTGAAACCCGTATACCCAATGTTTCGGGAATGTTTTCGGAGAGAGAAAAAACATCGGGTCAAAAGAAACACCGCCCAACACATTTTTTCTTTTTTATTGGTTTCGGTGTCCTAATAAAAAGAAATTACAAAACGTTCACCAACCCGGACTTGGCCCTCGTATACGGAGTATGGCCCAAACTTTTGAGGTAAAAGTAACCAAGAGATAATTGCGGTATAGAATTTCCTAGCGTATCCTTACGTACAGTAAGTCCATATTTCTGTAACGCAAAATTGTTATTATTTATTTAACAATCAAAATACAGAGATTTTTCGAAATTGATATAAGAGACAGTGCTGCAAAAACCATTTTAAATTAATTTCTTATCTCAAGTTCATTCGGTTTCTGCTTTCAAATAAAAATCAAAAAATGATTATTCAAGTAGGTAGCATTGTACTCTTTTCGAAGGTCTTTCTTTAATCTACCTAATACGAAGTTCCTACCGCACGGAACTCGTATATTTCAAAACTCACCTCAGTCCAACAGCATGGTCCATCTGCTTGAAATGCCACTCGAGGGGCTCCCTGGTCTCCATCATAACTTGCTCCAGGGTCTGATAAAATATAAAACTTAAATTAATGTCGAATCTACGCCTGGGTTCCATGGGTATGCTTTGACAGAAACCGTTTTGTACATTCCCTTTCGCACTTATGGGATATTAATAAGGCTATCCTGTTGTCAGAGTGAACGGTTGCTATGAGAGAGTACCCTCGGAACGCACTACAGTATTTTCTGCTTAGTCAAATCAGTTACTACTTTTTGTAACTGTAAAAAGCGATATATTATTGCTCTGAAAGTATTCGTGTTTCACAAATATTTAATGTCAAGTCAGTGAGCGAAAAGTTGGTATAGCACGGTATTTTATGGGTATAGTAGTGTGTCTTTCCCCAAAAGAACACGTTTTTATATGTATACTCGTGGACAAAAAAACCGACTCAAGGTTTGTTGCACGACTTTTTTAACTCAATCTACCAAAAAAAAACCAAACCAAAAGTTTTAAAACTGTCTGTTTACTGTTTATGATATTAGTTTGGTGGTTTTCTAGTTTTTTATTCTTAGTGTTTAGCAGTTTTGTAGACTGAGTTATTTTTTCAAAAGTCGAGCAAAAAATCTTGAGTGTCGATTTTTTAGTCCACCAGTGTACATTTCTTTAATACACTGTGCGTGTGCGTGCTTGCATGTGTATGTATAATAAAGTATGTATACAATATCTCTTTTATGTGTATGTATAATAATAAGGTTCTGCTCCATGAGAGCTAGCCGTGTGTGCGTGCTGCGTGTGTGCATGTGCGTGTGTGCGTGCGTGTGCGCGTATGTGTGTGTGTGTACTACCTTGCCCTCGAAGACGGCCTGCGAGTCCAGGGTATGCAGGTTCTGCTCCATGAGCGCCAGCCCGGCCGCGTATAGCGCCGGCTCGTCCAGCTGTAGCACGGAGAGAGCCACCCAAAACAGAGCCTTGTGGATGGGGGATTCCTGGAATAACAATGTTATGTGAAAAAAAAAAAATGTTAAAATTCAAATCTGTCTGCAAATAGCGGACACGCGAGTTTGACTTTGCGCACCGAGAGTTCCGTACAAACAAATAATATTCCACCACTGACACCAATCTCCTAACCCGATGTCTCGATTTTTATACCTAACAAAATTACCAAAAAAATTTCCGCAACTTACGTACAATTTCATTGTGATTGCTTTAACGATGAAGGAAAACATCGTGAAGAAACCTGCATATCTGATTGCTATATGTGCGAAGGTGTAGGTTTAAATCTAAAAAAAGCATTTTGGCGTGACCATGGGCACTACTAAGTACCATACCAGGCAACCTCCTTCTAATAGCAAAGTAAAATTGTACTACACGATAAGAAAGATACAATATAAACAAACTTACCGGATGCAACAACGGTTGCAGTCTCGTCAAGCACATGATGATCGCTTCCAGTAACGCCAAATCATTGAAAGATTCCAGTGCTTTTACTAGTATGCGCAACAGCTGTTTCATGTCGTCATCCGTTACGTTTTTGCCTGAAGAACAAAAAGGTTTGTTGGTATAACGAAAATCTTTTGTAACTTCTAGTAGTTATCTACTAGTGATTTTTATAATTTTAGTACTCAAGTCATTTATGGTGTGATTTTAGGTTTTTAATACATACATTTCGAACCTTTTCCTTTCACAGTTTTTCTACAGAGCCATATATCGTATTTGGCTAATTTTGTACAGAGAATTCAAACATTTTTAAATACGATGAGCAAAAGTCCCAGGTAATCGTTAACTCCTGAAATACAGGTTTTTACCTAGTTTAGGAGTTAAGGTCGAAGTTTTGTACCTTTCCCTGTTACAATAAAGATTTTATTTTATTAATTAATTTTATTTTTTTAAATATTCACTTACTTATACACCCAAAAACGATCAACGCGCGCGGCTGAAGCGCTGGGTTGAAGCAGAACGCGAAGCTTTTGGCCAGGCTTGTCCTGCCAACAAATTGACGCTTTCAAGACTAAGGAAGACGGTAGAAAGAGGAGCTGGAGTTGGCCACTAGCCCCACAACCTCACCAATCCGGACTTGGCCCCCGTGTGTGGAGTACGGTATACCTTCCCGAGGTATGGGAAGAGACCCGTGCCCGTGCAATAGAGACGATATGGGATATGTTAACGAAGAGAAGGGAGTAACTATAATACAATGCAAGGACTTAGTCTCTCTTACTCTTTCTCTTTACTTTGTATGAGATACAAGACACAAGGTCTGACCAGGTGGTCAATCTTCTTGTTCTTAATCTACGATATGGGTTGTTAACGAAGACAAGGAAGTGTTATAATAAGTAGAAAACAAGACTCATTCTCTCTCACTCTTATTCTCTTTTATGTATGAGACAGAAGACACAAGCCCTCACCAGGTAGTCAGCCAGTCGCAGTTGGGTATATCCCGCATGCAGGCCTCCATGATCTCTAGCAGAGCATCCGTGATGGTCTGATGGATGGGATAGACACATTCTCTCTCACTCTTTCCCTCTATTATGTATGAGACAGATCACAGAAGACACAAGCCCTCACCAGGTAGTCAGCCAGTCGCAGTTGGGTATGTCCCGCATGCAAGCCTCCATGATCTCCAGCAGCGCATCCGTGATGGTCTCGAGGGACTGAAGGGGCAGGCGCTCGCGGTCCGTGTGCGTGGCGGGGGCGGGCGCGCACCCCGCTGCCGTGCCGCACACCGCGGCGACGCTGCCGGCCGCTACACCACCCCCGCCACCGCCCCCGCCCCCGCTGCTGGACGAGTCAGCCGCGAATGGGTGCTCCGAGTACCTAGGGAAGGTGTGAGAAATTGGAAATCGTTTATTTAGAATAACAAACAAGCACATACTGTGGCGACATCTTCAGTACTCGTCCAAAAAAAAAAAGCGGCCAAGTGCGAGTCGGACTCGCCCATGAAGGGTTCCGTAGCAGCAAGTAACATAATATATAATATAAAAGTTTTTGTAGTTCGTTGTTACTTGAATGAAAGGTAAATTGCGGTTTACGATTTATGACTTATTAAAAAAAAACTTGTTGGCCGTTGGGGCAGTAAAGTTCTCGAATGGCGACCGCGCACCGGAAGGCGCAGTGTGGGCAGGCCCCCGACTCGGTGGACCGACGACCTGGTAAAGGTTGCAGGAAGCCGCTGGATGCGAGCCGCACAGGACCGGTCGGTGTGGAAATCCTTGGGGGAGGCCTTTGTCCAGCAGTGGACGTCTTTCGGCTGATAGATAGATAGATAGAAAAAAAAACTACTTACTAGATATCGTTCAAACCAATTTTCGGTGGAAGTTAGCATGGTAATGTACATCATATATTTTTTTTAGTTTTATCATTCACTTATTTTAGAAGTTACGGGGGGGGGACACACATTTTACAACTTTGGAAGTGTCTCTCGCGCAAACTATTTAGTTTAGAAGAAAATGATATTGGAAACCTCAATATAATTTTTGAAGACCTATCCATAGATACCCCACACGTATGGGTTTGATGAAAAAAAATTTTTGAGTTTCAGTTCTAAGTATGGGGAGCCCCTAAAATTTATTGTTTTCTTTTTTATTTTTGTGTGAAAATCTTAATGCGGTTCACAAAATACATCTATTATACTTACCAAGTTTCAACAGTATAGTTTTTATAGTTTCGGAAAAAAAGTGGCTGTGACATACGGACAGACAGACAGATAGACATGACGAATCCATAAGGGTTCCGTTTTTTGCCATTTGGCTACGGAACCCTAAAAACTACAATTCCTATCTGCTGTATCTTCAAACGTGAGTCAACATTTTTTTTTATGCTTATCATACTATTATTCTCCACGAGACATGCATAGCATAGCAAGTGACCTTTATTTTAAAAAATGTGTTGAAGGGAGTTTCTTTTAAACCCAATGAGTCACGTTTCTCCTCTCTTTCCGCAAATACTTCTCGACGCGTTAGATATACAAGTTCGGCGTTGATTGATGTATTTCATTAATCTAGAAACGTATCGCCTACTCGGGAACGCCAACTAGTCAGCCGGCACCTATTCTACCTAGTTATTTTAACACTAACAATACCATTATGAATTTATAAATCATGTTTTTTGAGAAAATTCAACTAAATAATGGAATTTAAAAATCTCTAAATACTCAGAATGTATTTAAGTACGTGATTTAAAAAATGATTTAAAAAACTCTTAAATCGTTTTTTTTTACCTACTACCAGTTCCTCCCACACGGAACTTGTTCAACGTCATAAAACTCACTGTGACTTGAAAAAGTTGAAACCTATAAAATACACAAACGAATTGAAAAGCTCATCTCACCAGTCAGTAGTGTGCCGGTTGTAGGGGCTGCGGAAGGCGGTGACCGCGGCCGACTTCACCTTGGAAATGCCGAACATCTGGTAGAACTTGGGCAGCGCGAACTCGTCCAGAGATAGCATGAGGACACGCTGCGTCTCCTCTGGTGAACATTATTATACATTGTCGGTTAGTAACTCCGACTCCCCAACCAAATCTCGGTTCCGAATCAGTCTTCTCTAGAATAAAGAATATCATATCGATACTTCTGGGCTCAAAGGGCGTATATGCTAAACAGAACTTAGGCTTATATGCCTTTTGAGCCCAGAAGTATCGATATGAATTTAGTTTACGTTTACTGATAGTCTTTTTCTTCTCCAATAACAAGTCACTTCTCTTTTCACAAACAAATAGCATCAATAGTGTTGTCTTCCAAACTATTTCTTACAGATACCACACATGCCTAAACTGTTGTTTGTGTGTGTAGTAAATAAATAGTCATGCAACGATGTCAAAAACTCCCCTTTCATTCCATGAGTTTCAAATTTGGCTTTTCTTTTAATATCTTTTTGAAGTTTCTGACTAATGTTTTTGCTTTTGCCCTCCTCTTGTAAAGTTAAACTATCTATGTACAGTAATACACATTTAATAAGGCTTGCCGATGTACCTGCGCAGTAGACAATATTTTAATTACGCGGGAAACTGATGGACCAATCAAGTAGCTTCATTGTCACCCGTCATTACACGTTCCGAAAATCTCTGCCGCTATTGGTTGATTGATTTCGCGCCTGATTCAATGAAATTGTCAGCTGTCAGAAAGCTGTCACCGTGCATTGATTGTTTCAGGTGTTTCCGTCGATAGTTTGTTCTTGTCTGCGCGAATGAAGATAACCGACGCGCCTTATGTTTTGTGTACTACTGTATGTGATTGAAGATCCGAATGAGAATCCGCAAGCTGTTGCGGGATCCCGCAGCATTGCGAGATTGCAATTCCTATTTCTGACACTGGGGCTGGGCACTAACCCCACAACTTCCACCAATCCAGACTTGGTCCCCGGAAGAGACCCGTGACCCTGCAGTGGGGACGATATGGGTTCTTAATATGACAACATATCATTAAGATAACGCAATCAACGCTAGAAGTTGTCTGCCAAAAAATAATAATAAAGACTTTTATACCTGCGAAATATCGAATCCACTCACCAGAGAAACTCGGCGAGTTGCAAGTACACAGCGAGTGTATGATGTTGATGACCAGTCCATGCGTGGCGGCGCGCATGGAGACCGCGCCCGAGCACACGAGGAAGGTGACCGTGTGGAACAGGTACGGCAGGTGCCGCGCCACGTCCAGGCAGTTGTTGAACGACAGCATCAGCTGTTACCGGGCAACGTGTTAGCTATCTATCTATCCGAGCACACGAGGAAGGTGACCGTGTGGAACAGGTACGGCAGGTGCCGCGCCACGTCCAGGCAGTTGTTGAACGACAGCATCAGCTATTACCGTGCGACGTGTAAGCTATCTGCGAGTATCTATCAGAGGTCGTAGGCGGCGACGATGTGGCGGGTTTATTGGTAATTAATTGTTACTTATCAATTATTGATTAATTATCCATTAATGATGACGTACGTGTTGATTAATCCTTTAGAATTAAGGATAAATTAATAAGTAATTAATAATTAATGGAGGATTAATCAATAATTGGTTATCAAAAATTAATTGTGGCTATCTTAATTATAATTAGTAGATTACTCAATAATTGGTAACTAAGAACTAACTGAGAATTAATTGATTTTTGATTACGGATAAATGGATAAATGGTAATTAACAATTAACTGACTACTTTACTTAATAATGAATTGCGGATTAGTCGATAATCGGTAATTATTAAACACTTAATTGTGAATAAATACGATAATTGCGGTTTATAAGTAATAATTAATTTATAATTCCTCCCGTGAATTCCTAACATTTATAGATACAATAATAACAAATATTACAAGTTCACTTAATCATTCGCTATGTTTCTCTAATAATTTATTATGAGTAGCGAATGATTAGTTACTCTATTTACAAAGATTTGAAGACTTACCAAATATCTGGCTAAGATGGCGATATCATCCCACATCATGTGCTGTTCCAGCATCGCGGTAGGCGAGTGGCAAGTTTTGTCCACCACCTGCATAAAAGATGTAAAAATATAATAATCTTTTTTTAAATATACATTTATACACCAGCTTAATGTCCCTACGTTTAAGCTTTAGTAATTAGTTGCTGAGTTAGTGATAAATTACGGTTATTTAAGGCCACGTCATTCTTCCTGTCGTTATATTAAAGAAAATAAAATAAATTAACAATAAAAAATAAATAATAAAGATAACAAAAAGCAAACTAAAACAAAATCTTAGAATCTAGACTATGCAGTCTTTATCAAATCTTTGGGTTATGCGTCATTTGCAATTATTTACTATATTTTGTTATTGCTATTTAGGTATACGTCTGAGCATATACTATTTTATTATAAATAGCATAAGCATCTAACAAAGACTTTATACGAAATAGCTATGAATTATCCTCCCAGCACACGTTCCTATGACGCCCCTCCGTCATACAGAAAAAAAATAATTAAGCACAGCATATAAATAAAAAAATTTAAAAAATAAAAAACAAACTCACAGTGGCCGGGGTAACGGCCCCCAGGATATTATTGGGCAGTTTGTATAGGGCCTGTGGGGAAACGTCAACTGTCTTACAATATGTAAATCAGGCATCGATGTTAACATATGCAATATAGGGCCCTTCTAAAATACCTGAAATTTGATTGTTGCTTCTACTCATGAAACTGAACAACTTTTACCACGGAACCTATACTCAATTCCCAAAAAAATGTTTGGACATCCCATACAAACTTGCCGGTTCAGTTGATCAATTAGTATGAGGACTCCAAAAATCTTTTTGCGAATTGAGTATAAGTTCCTCGGGGAAAGTTGTTCAGTTTCATGAGTAGAAGCCGTGGTGAATTTTTTTTCAGGTTTTTCATAAGAACCAAGTTCTGTACATAAAAGAAAAAAGTTATGTATGCATACGTTATGAATTTGGCGCGGTTAGCCGTTGCTGTCGATCGCTATCACTAGATGGCAGTCGTTAATCCATGTCGGAGGCCTTATATGCGGCTTGAAAACATCCAACATTGGAGGAGAGAGAGTTTCACTAGCCCCACAACCTCCACCGATCCGGACTTAGCCCACCATGTGTGGAGTATGGCCTAACCTTCCCGAGGTATGGGCAGACCCGTGCCCCTGCAGTGGGGACGATATGGGTTGTTAACAAGCCTCAACCGACTGACCCTGCACATCCTTCCGATGACTTTCTTGGAGACCAGTTGCACGTTGGCCGACGCGAGCGCCACCGCCGTGTCGGCCATTATCTCGATCATCGGAGAACCCAGACCTGCACCATAGATATTTATTTTTATTTTACCCCGAGATGGGAAGGCAAAGGATCAGAGCCATACAGCCTAGTCTGTTGAACCATAGATAATGATTTTGTCAATTAATGGTTGTTTTTCAAATCTTTATAGAATACATTAAATTGACATTAATTTTATTATTGAATTTTATTCGTGTACCTAACAAGCATAAAAATCGGGGGTAAAAAATTTGAAATTTTGACAACTGTGAGCCTATTTCCTTCGTATCTTCTCATTTCTGATTCGATCAAGTCCTACCTAAGATCCTGAATGTTGAATTATCATAAGCTGCTATCTCTAGATGGCAGTCGTTAAGCTATGTCAGAGGCCTTATAGGCGGCTTGAAACTTCTGACACTGGGGTTGGTCATTAGCCTCACCACCCACCGACCCGGACTTGGCCCCCGTGTGTGGAGTATAACCTTATCGCCTAACCTTCCCGATGTACGGGAAGAGATTCGTGCCCCAGCACTGGGGACGATATGGGTTGTTAACATAAATGAAGCTTGTACCGACCAGAGTTAAGGCTTCGCTGCATAAAGCTATCCAGCACCATATCTATTAGCTCTGGCACCTGGCCAATGGAGCCCCAGATCTTGGCCTGCACCGAAGGGTACATCTCCGTCTCCTCAATGGTGAGGGTTATCAGTTTTTCCAGGATTCCGGCCACCTGCTTCTGGCGGCGGGACTCCTCGGACGGCTTGCAGAATCTGTGGGGGGGGGATGATGGAAGAAATTTGAAAGAGACATCATCATACAATTTGTGGTGGAATAATGGAATATATTTCTTTGGGTTTCTAATCATGGGGGGGGGGGGTATCCGTAATCGCCACGCTTGGCAGGCAGGTTGGCGATCGCAGTGTGGCGTGAGCCGACATGGTACGAGGAAAAACGCTGCTGCTCATCCTCCGGTTTATGGATCCTTTATTCGCCTTTTACGACACCCTCGGGAAGAAATGGGGCCTCCGACTCGGTGGACCGACGACCTGGTGAAGGTCGCGGGAAGCCGCTGGATGCGGGCAGCGCAGGACCGGTCGGTGTGGAAATCCTTGGGGGAGGCCTTTGTCCAGCAGTGGACGTCTTTCGGCTGATGATGAATGGAATATATTTAAAAGAGACATCATTATACAATTTGTGGTGGAATAATGGAATGAATTTAAAAAAAGACTAGAGTATTGATGACATAAATTGTAATATAAATTAAATCTTTAAAAAAAGGGAGTTTCTTTTGGGCTCGATGTTTCTTCTTGCTCCGCCAACACTCCACGAAACGCCGAGTGTACAAGTACCGTGTTGTAGAGAATTTGTACTAGTTAGACAAAAAAACAGACGATTTAAAAGAATGTGTAAAGCATCTATGTATTAAAATAAATATAAAAAAAAACAACATTTTGAGTTGGAGTTTTTAACTATTACACTATGCTTACCTGACAAGATTTGCTAGCCACGGGGTCATGTATTCAAGGCATAAATGCTTCAGTTCTATTGTTGACCCTCTAAACCCCTGTGAACGAGAATTAGGTTTTTAGTCAATTATAATAAAATTAGATAGTTATAAATATTAAACTATTATCACCGCGTCTATTATAAAACCAAAAACGAGTAAGTTTTTGGTTTTATAATAGACGCGGTGTGTTTTAATCTATTTTTATATTCATTCTCAAATACCAAATAAGTTTGTCGAAAGACTATGATGTCACACATAAGAGACACGAACGTTTTTTTACAAATGGTCACGTAGCGCTATCCTTTTCTGTCGCTCAGAAACATCGTTCGCCAGAGCGAGAAGAGAATACGAGTGGCGCGCACTCTTCCGCATCGCCGATGCGGACGCTGTTCGTAGGTTTGACACGTTTGTAACCGCCTCCGTGGTGTAGGGGCTAGTCCGCTTGCTTCACATCGGGAGGTCGCAGTTCGATTTCCGGCGGGGTCCAACTTTGTGGGGTGTTTTCTGAGCCCGTCTGGCTAGCTACCACTATCTTATAATATAAAATAAAATAAAATGCCTTTTATTTCCATGCAGTAATAGTAACAAAACATCTTAATATATCTAATGTAATGTTTTAAAAAAGGTAAATGTTTACATATATTTATTTTAATCATTTAAATTGATCTGCAAGAACCCCTCTACAGGTGAAGGCCTCCTCCACAGATAACCAATCCACTCTGGACTGGGCTGCTTGAAGCCAGTTGATACCGGCTGTCTTTATTATTTCGTCTTCCCATCTAGCGTAAGGTCTCCCTTTCCTTTACTTTCCTTCTTTTGCCTAGCCTACGACTATCTTATCTAACAATAAATCTAGACATAATGTGGCGAGACTACCTGTATGCACTCCTCTAGGAATTGCGGTGTGAGATGCGGCTCGTTGTGAGCCAACTTCTCGCTCACAGACTTGATGAAGATGGTGTTGTTGGACGGGATGCACAGCCCTGTTGAGACATTTCATCAATAACAGTCCCTTCATCATTAAAAGCGTCGGTGGCTCCGCGGATATTGAACTCCAACCTCCTATCCAGAGGTCTAGGGTTCAAATCCTGGCCAATGTACCAATGAGCCCGAGCATCGGGCAATCGCCAATGAGTTTTTGAATACCGATGCATTTTCATACTGACTGCTTTAACGGCGAAGGAAAACATCGTGAGGAAACCTGCACATCTAATTTCTAGATGTGCATGATGGTCGCGTTGCACACGTCCGTAGGTGAAAATCTAAATGCCCTACACGTGATCTTGAGCGATGCTAAGTGCAACACCAGACACACGATAAGAAGAAGAGATCATCAGCATCAGTCAAAAGACGACCACTATTGAACAAAAAGGCTTCCCCTAAGGATTTCCACACCGACCGGTCCTTCGCTTCTTCCTGACTTCCAGCGACCTTCATCAGGTCACCGGTCCACCGAGTGGCAGGCCTGCCTACGCTATGTTATTCAGTTCGCAGTCGCCAACGCTACGTCTTCCGGTTTGCGGTCGCCGATCACAAATAATAGTTCCAGATTCAGCTACATCATTTTGTTTTGATTCGCCATCTGATTGATTCGCGTTATGGTCGTCAGCAAATTTGCTGAGCCTACCCGAGGTCTCGAGGAGCTGGCCTTCGATCTCGAGCTGTCTGGCTGCCTAATGTTAACAACCCATTACGTCCCCACTGCAGGGGCACGGGTCTCTTCCTATAACTCAGGAAGGTTAGGCCATACTCCACACACGGGGGCCAAGTTCGGATTGGTGGAGGTTGTGGGGCCAACCCCAGTGTCAGAAGTTTTCAAGCCGCCTAGAAGGCCTCCGACATGGCTTAACGACTGCCATCTGGTAATAGCAGCCGGCACCAACGACTAAACGTGCCTTGTTGCGAAGCACGGAAACGGTCGAGATAAATGCGACTAAAGGTCAAACCCATCCAGGTTATGACCGTGTCTGTAGTCGGTTAACCTGCGTGATCAACGCGACCACGCAATCCGCACTGAGCCCCGACCACTTCACTCAGTCTTGACTGCCTAATATCTTCTGTAATGGTCATGGGGTGTCCAGGGCGTCCGATAGGGCCTCCGAAAGACGGCCCTGGTAAGCCTATAGGATCGATTCGCTTAGAAGACAGCAGTGACGTTCCCACCTGATGTCTCCAGCAGTTGACCCTCTATCTTGAGGTGGAAGGTGTCATCTGTCCACCGAGTGGGGGGCTTGCCGGTTAATGCAGTATCAGCCTACCTGATGTCTCCAGCAGCTGGCCCTCGATCTTGAGGTGGAAGGTGGCGGTGAGCGCGCAGAGCTGGTTGTAGGCGGCGGTGCGCAGCGTGGGGTCGCACGAGCCCAGGTTGAGCAGCGCCATGTTGAGGAGGGTGCCTGGCACGTCTTTGGGACGGATCTTTTGGTGTACCGTCACTGAGTCCTGGGGGAAATAAATACGAAAGTTATTCAATTTCACAGGTATACGGTTTGTATCGTGTGTTTAAAGTTTGAGATTGCGTGACTGCGCGTTTGTTTTTATGAGACTGTTTGTATGTGTTTGTGATTGAATTAATAAATGAAAGCAAAAAAAAAATATTATAAAAAAATTGAGAATCCGTGTTTGTTGCGTATTCACATTGCAGTCGGTGTCTTTAAAGCGGACCAGACACTGTCAGTAATAATGACAGTATTTTCAAGTAATGACAATATACTGACATTATACTGACAGTGTAGTGGTTGGAATGATGGTCTGATGCATACTAAACGATGGAATGTCAATATACTGATGTAAAAATACTGTCATTATTACTGATAGTGTCTGGTCCGCTTATAAAGTGTGCTTTTTTGTGCGAATGTCCCCGTTTGTTCAAAAGGGTCATGTCGGCTTAATGTCAACTGACTACAGACAAGATCGTAACGTGTATGACTGTTAGTGTTCGTGATTCACAAGGCACGTTAACGCGTTGGTGTTGGTTGCTATCACTAGATGGCAGTCGTTACGCCACATCCGAAGCTTTATAGACAACTTGAAAACTTCTGACACTGGGGTTGGCCACTAGCCCCACAACGTCCACCAATACTTCGCTCCCTTTTGTGAAGTATGGCCTAACCTTCCCGAGTTATAGGAAGAGACCCGTGCCCCTGCAGTGGGGACGATGTGGTTTCTTAACTTTTTTTCATTACTCACCGGCTGGCTGAGCTCCCACCGGTTCCGGATGTGTATGATGGACTGCACTATGTTGTCGCAGTCGTTGTGTATGAAACTCAGCGGCGTCGGCTCGTTGATGATAGACAGGGAGAACTGGTTGTCATCCACTAGGCACACCTGTTATTAAAACCATTTTTATATAAATAAACAGTAAATACAAATAAAGAGTTCAAGACACGGTCGTGGCTTAGTGCGGCTTGCGTGGTCTCGTCGATCACGCAGGTTCACTGACCACAGACACGGTCATAACATGGTCATAACTTGTCAAAGCCTTTTAAGCCGTTGGAGCTGGCTAGATGGCAGTCGTTAAGCCATGTCGGAGGCCATATAGGCGGCTTGAAAACTTCCGACACTGGGGTTGGCCCACAAACTCCACAAATTCGGAAATGGGAAGAGGCCTGGTGCCCCCGCAGTGGGGACTAAAATTAGACGCCACATATTGCACCACAGTTACTCCAAAATACACTTTTTTTTAAACCAGCCATATCAAGTAATTTTAGACCTATACCACTGACATCTAAGTTAACTTTCTGGTTCATTTGTAGTCACATCAGTTCATAAAAATATAAAAAATACACCACAAAATATTTCAAAAATTATAAAAGCAATCTTCGCTTTTAAAAATTCAAAATGGCGCTTACGATGTATTTCTCGAAAACGCTCGAAAAGTTCACCACTCTTACATACCTCATCGATCTCCGAGGCGTAATACACGTCGTTGAGAAGAACTGGCAGCCCGAGGACCTTTGTCTTCTCGACTGATGTTATCTGAAGCGCTGTCGGGCCCACCTGTTTGACAATTGGTTTTTTTTATGTGATAGGTGACAATCACAAGTTATTACAGTCTCTCTAACCAACGTAACCGCCATATCTCACAGAATCGCTAAACTGAAGTGGCAGTGGGCTGGGCACATAGCTCGTAGAACAGATGGCCGTTGGGGCAGTAAAGTTCTCGAGTGGCGACCGCGCACCGGAAGACGTAGCGTAAGCAGGCCTCCCACTCGGTGGACCGTCGACCTGGTGAAGGTTGCGGGAAACCGCTGGATGCTGGCAGCGCAGGACCGGTCGCCGTGGAATTGGGACAGGAGGGAAATCTTTGTCCAGCAGTTGACGTCTTTCGGCTGATGACGATGACAGTCTCAGGTCACACCACGGACACTCAAACAAACTGTTGTGTTATTTGCCTATTATTACTATGTAAAAAAAGGACACTTGTACACGCGTAGGATTGCAAGACTGCGAGTGTTGCTTGGTCGATCATAGCGCTGCTAGTTCGCTCCTTGCTTTGGTGACTTTGAGCCGGAAATAAATATTCGTTGGCACAGTTAAAAACAGCTTTGACAAAGAAACTTTGATACTGGTTTCTATAAACATAATCCACTTGGATATTTTTTTTCCATGCTCGTTGCTTAACGTAATTAATTTGCATACTACTGTAATAATTTAAAAACTCCTGACACATATGTAGTATTCAACTGCCAAATTATTCACCGTTATCGACATACCTTAATAGCGACTTTGGTATCCTTGTGCGACAGTTTGAGCGCATTGTTGAAGACCTTCAGATCCTCTTCCAGCGCCATGGTGGCTCCGGGCAGCTTCTGTTGTTCCGACTCCACAAAATCCCCCAAGCGACTGTGGTTGTCTATAAAGATCAATTTGCGGTTGCCCTGTGGGGACAAAAAGGTAGTGAGGACTATTAGTGATAGATATAGGTTTAGTGGTAAACCGAGTGTATAGGGTTCTTATAAAATATCTAAAAAAAAGGATAGCTTCTACTCATAAAACTGAACAACTTTTACCAGGGAACCTATACTAATTTAGCAAAAAAAAAAATGGACTTTTCATATAAGATTGGCGGATTAATCGATCAACCAGTATGGGGAATCCAAAAATTTTTTTGTAAATTTATTTTGTGCCACAGATGCCTAGTGGCGGTAGCCGCTTTCCATCAGGTGGGCCGTCAGCCTTTTTACCACCTTTAACGTTAAAAAAAATCTTTCAAGAAGCAACTGAATACATATGACCTAGGAACACCCCAAATCTCAATGGTCTACGTCCAACAGTGTACATCTTCTGCCTGAAACTGTGCCTATTCATCACTATACCCCATTTCTTCAGGAACTTATCGAAACGTAAACAAATTTGGCATATCTTTTTATTGAAATGTGCACGTTTAAATTCTGATATTTCTTGCAAACGTAGGTAATCAACTTTTGCATTTATATTCTTCTTCTTATCGTGTGGCACATTTAACCGTGCTATCACAAGGGATACACGGCAGTTGCCTAGTGTTGCACTCAGCATTTCTATTAAACACTCAGTACAATCTACTCGGTTTGAGAATTTTGAAATCTATACTCATGGACAAAAAATTCGACTCAAGGTTTGTTGCACGACTTTTGAAAAAATAGCTCAATCTGGCAAAAAAAAACACTAACAAAAAGTTCAAAAACTACGTGTTTACTCCTAATCTTTAATTTAATTTTTAATTATACTTTGGTGGTTTTCTAGTTCTTTGTTTTTTGTATTTAGTAGTTTTGTAGACTGAGTTATTTTTTCAAAGGTCGGGCAACAAATTTTGAGTAGATTTTTTAGTCCACCAGTGTGTATCTTTAAAACATATCATGACTGTTTACTTTTATTTAAAAACCTAAAGAAATGGAGTACACAATCAACTCCACGCCATCCACTTGACTTACCCTCAGCGGCGCCAGTATAGCCTCATGGAACTTGGTATACTCGCGAACCCAGCTATTGCAGTTGTATATGTAGCACGCGTGTATGTTGATGTACGCTACTTCGGGGAGCACTGTAAACCACTTCTGGAGGAAATCCGTCCTGTGTGTTGATTGGAAAACTGCGTTATTTACATATAGTTCATTCCAATAAAAAAAAAAGCAAAACGTAAACAAACTGACTATGGAACTGACACATGTCAATGTCATCTGTTTACTACGTTTGTTTACCTTTTGCTTTTTTTTGATTGGAATCAACTATGGTGACTGGTTTTCTGAAAGGTTTTCAAACCCTATACATATGAGAATCCAAGACTGACTGACAATTAAATGTAACGTCTGTCTTTTGTTTTGACTGACTCGGTGGGTCAGTGGTCACTAGTCAGCGCGCCTAGCTACTGATCCGTGGGTCGTGGGTTCGATTTCCACCAAGAGCAAACATTTTTGAGAAGAGAGGATTTGTTGCTCTGACTGGTTATATTATATCTATATACACATGTATGTTTAAACGTTTATATGTATGTATATCATTCTTTGGTTCCTTATAAAAAGGGAGTCTTAGTTTGGGCACAGATTAGAGTTGGGGCGGATAACCATGTGTGATTTATCTCGGATATTAGTGTGAGCGACGCCAGCAAGCACTTTTTTCCTGGGGCTCCTAGGAGAATCCTACCTATCTCAAATTTTAGAGCATAATTAGAGCAATCATCATGCCAAGGGAAAAAATTTGAGCAATCATACTTTTCGAGATACGAGCTCCTAAAGGTGTGCTTGCTGGATGGCAGTCCACCCAGCAAGCACAACTGGTGCACAAAAACTACGAAGACTTGAGAAAAAAATTTGATGCACAGATTTAGAGCATCATAAAGTGAGTCGGACTGCAAAGTTTCATGAATGTCATTTCAATAGTTATCTCGCTAGAACGCAAAACCTGCTTCACGTTCTTTTCACGAATCTTTCTAGCAGTCACATCAGATCTCAGCAATTACAGCATCTTGGTTCCAAATTTTTATGCCGGATTTAGAGCAACACTAAAAACCTATGCTGAATTATTTTTAAATCCCAAAAATCAGTACTTTTTGTGCCACGAGCCAATGTTTATTCCTTGCTGGGTGGACATGACAAAAGTGACGAAGCTGTATAGCTTTGAAACTAATACGAATACAAGACTGGTTCTTATGCTCAGATTTAGAGCAAAATTTGAGCATTCTGCTCAAAAAAAACTAGAATCCCAAACGTTATAGTGACAGCGGTAGACGCTAAAACCTGATTTTTCCCGCCATTTTTTTAAATAATTAAGGCGACTCGCGGCAGATTACGACGTTGCCGCTCTTATTTTTTTTTTAGTTTAAGCAGTAACTGACTTTGTGGTGTGAGTATAAGGTACATTTCAGTTTCGAACTATCGATTGTCACTTACATTAATATAGACTAGAAACAAGGGCGATTTTATAAATTTCTATGGGCCTTGTGCCTGAAATAAACTAATAAATAAATACATGTAAATCATACGATAGCGGAATACCTATAATACGGAACGCTTGTGGTTCATCATTGCGTTTTGCTGGTGGCGGCGGCGGCGGCATCGTTCCGATTTCAGCCATGCTCCAATATTTGTATATAGCAGTAGAAAAACAAAACGCAAAACGCCCTACATCCACACATTCGACCAACATATTAGTCATATTCATATTCCTTATATTCATATCCTATAAATTCGACTGAATAAAAAGCGGTCAAGTGCGTGTCGGGCCATACGCAGTGTAGGGTTCCGTAGTACAACTTCATCAAAGCAGGGTTCGGAAACCGGTTTTTTGAAAATACCGGTTTCGGTCATTGACCCCCTATATCGAAATAATTTCGGTTAAGGTTTCGTTCAGGTTTCGGTTACCGGTATATTAAACCGCTTTAACCAAAACCGATATTTTTTCGTTCGAACGGAATTAACCGGTTAATTTGAAGAATATGCGACTTTGTAGGCATATTTGCCGCGTGCAATCAATTGAAAGCGTGCGAGAAAGTGAGCAGAAGACTCGGGCAGTGGCACCCGCGCGACGCGCCTGTACTTGACTAAGTTTGGTTTTAACCGGTTAATTTAGTTCTTATTTCGGTTAGAAAACCGCTTCCTGATTAACCGATATCTTATTCAAATTTACCGGTTAAGCTGGAAACCGGTTTTAACCTGAACGGAATCGTTAACCGAAATTCGAACGAAATTAACCGGTATTTGTTAACCGGTTCCGAACCTTGCATCAAAGTAATCAATGAAAATATGAAGTAGGTACGAAATTTTTGACGTTTTCATGTGTCAGTTCCCTAGTAAGATTGTTTACCTTTTTTAAATTGGATTGAAACAAGATATACTTATGGCTGCGTTCAAGACCACTGTACCTACATAAAAGTCAGTTTTTTTCAAATAAAAATATTTGTATTTGTATGGTGATTATAGGGCTAGTGGTGAACCCCACTGTCAGACACCTGAAATAACTTTACGACTACCATCTAAAGATATTAACTGACACGAATGTGTCAGAGTGTCTTGAAAAACGCGAAAACCGTCGAGTTAAATATCACTAACAGAAAAACTTATTCAGATAATTATCTAACTTTTATTCAGTTAACCTACGTCATCGACGCGCAAAAGCAAGAGTGCAAGTCACACTGAACTGCGGCTGTGGTGACCGATTTTTATTACTATCTGTCTTCATAGTAAAGCAACCCGCAGCTCCTTGCGGCCCGTTAGGCCCGTGGCGCTGCCACCGCCGCATGCAGATTGTTTCTCGGTCTGATCTGCAGAAAAACTCGCATACAATGATCCTCTCTAAAGCAGTGTTTTTCAACATTTTTGAATACCCGACCCCTTTATAAGTGAAAAACTTCTTGCGACCCCCTAGGGCCATCAAAACACAAAATGTTAGTGATTTGAAAGACTATGTTTACGATTTTCTTCAATTAGAAAATTGCTTAGTTATTAAAATCTCCAACACAGAACCACGTTTGGACATAAACTGGCCCAGCCTTCTCACTGAAATCGTATTTTTAATTGCAATGTAGGACCTGACCTACAAATGCTTGCCCCTTTCTTTTACCCGCGACCCCCTGAGAATGGCTTCGCGACCCCCGTGGGGGTCGCGACCCACAGGTTGAAAAACACTGCTCTGAAGTGCCATTACTTGTAGAAAATGTGTGCCACAGAGAAATATCTTTTATCAGTATAGCGACATTTGAAATCTGCGGCTAAATGTTTACTACCTCTGCTTCTTCGTCCTTCTTATGTCTATCTATTGTTATACAGGGTGTAACAGAAGTGTGTGACAATACTTCAAGGTTGGCTTTTACCCATCAAACTGAACAACTTTTGTTCTACAACTTTGTTGAAATCGCAAAATTTTTTTTGGACTTTTCATACAAATCGATCAGCTGGCGAACCAAGTTTGTATGAAAAGTCCAAAAAATTTTTTGCTATTTCAACAAAGTTGTAGAACAAAAGTTGTTCAGTTTGATGGGTAAAAGCCAACCTTGAAGTATTGTCACACACTTCTGTTACATCCTGTATAACGTTTGAAGTAAAGAAGGATGCCTATACAGCGAAACATATTTTCCTCTCTATCGTTGCATTGGCCGAATGTGTGGATGTAGGGTAAAATTTATTTGTCATTAGTTTATTGCGTTGGTAACACACAGAATGAAATATAAAAAAAACTCTGAGCAACAAAACAAAACAAGAGAAGCTCGGCTTGACTAAAACCCTTGTGTGTATAAAAGTTACAAAAAACTGATTATGGATGTCTGTTTCTAAAATATATATTTTTTAATGTCTATATTTTTACTAGTATAAAGATAAAAGAATTGATGACACATTTACTGATTATAGAGTTGATTTGGCATGGTACTTTTTTACACAGTTTAATTATTAGGTAAATAAAAAGACTCTACAAATATTTTGCTGCGTAAGACTGATTATTACACAAAATGTGAAAGCCCTAAATGCGTTTAATTTGTGACACTGATCCCTGAAGTCTAAACAACGATAGCCGACATCAATGAGACCCTTCCTCTTACTTTTAGGCTTTTCAAGAGTTATTTTTTACACTCAGTGACCTCGTGACATGTCTTTTAAGCTAAAGATATAATATCAGCTGTCAACTAAAACGGCAGTACGTCGTCCGGCTCGATACAATTTAAATACCAATTCCTGTCATATTAAAACCTTACGTATTGTAAGATCACCAACACTTCCATTTATACATATTTGTCGCGCTTGTTTCTTGTCTATCAATGTAAATGACAATCGATAGTTTGAAACTCAAATGTACCTTATACTCACAGCACAAAGTCAGTTATTGCTTGAACTAGAAAAAAATAAGAGCGGCAACGGTGCAATCTGCCGCGAGTCGCCGTAATTATTCAAAAAGTTGGCGGGAAAAATCTGTTTTTAGCGTCTACCGCTGTAACTATAACGTTTGGGATTCTAGTTTTTTTTGAACAGAATGCTCAAATTTTTCTCTAAATCTGAGCATAAGAACCAGTCTTGTATTCGTATTAGTTTCAAAGCTATTCAGCTTCGTCACTTTTGTTATGTCCACCCAGCAAGGAAAAAACATTGGCTCGTAGCACAAAAAGTACTGATTTTTAAGATTCAAAAATAATTGAGCATAGGTTTTAGTGTTGCTCTAAATCCGGCATAAAAATTTGGAACCAAGGTGCTGTAATTGCTGAGATCTGATGTGACTGCTAGAAAGATTCGTGAAAAGAACGTGAAGCAGGTTTTGCGTTCTAGCGAGATAACTATTGACATGACATTCATGAAACTTTGCAGTCCGACTCACTTTATGATGCTCTAAATCTGTGCATCAAAATTTTTTCCCAAGTCTTCGTAGTTTTTGTGCACCAGTTGTGCTTGCTGGGTGGACTGCCATCCAGCAAGCACACCTTTAGGCGCTCGTATCTCGAAAAGTATGATTGCTCAAATTTTTTCCCTTGGCATGATGACTGCTCTAATTATTCTCTAAAATTTGAGATAGGTAGGATTCTCCTAGGAGCCCCAGGAAAAAAGTGCTTGCTGGGGTCGCTCACACCGGATATTAATTTACGATACGATGTCGATATCTCCTCATTCCCCTCATCTCTACCCACAGTGTGCTATTCTGACACATTAATATTTAGGTTTTTTTATAGTCAATTTTGGTTTCAATTAAATACTATAGTATTCAGTGGTTTAATTAATGAAGTGTTGGTTAGTATAGTCGAGGTACCTGCTGCCAATTACCTGAATCTATTATCTGAGTTGGTGTGCGTGAAGTCTACGATCAGCTCAAAGGGCTGCTGGCAGAACGGCTTCAGCGTCAGGATCACGTGGTAGATGAGCAGGTCAGCGTTCACTTCGCCGATCCTGGACGTCGAAAAAGTATTGTATTCTGAACCATCTCCAAAGATATACATATCTGAGTGACGAACGCTTTTTACCCCAAAATCAAAATCAAATCAATCAAAATCAAAATGTTTTTTATTTAAGTAGATGTTTTGCACATACTTTTAAATCGTCTTTTTTTTTACCTAGTACAAAGTTCCTACCACGCGGAACTTGTACACTCAACGTCTCGGGAAATGTTTCCGAAGCGAGAAGAAACGTCGAGCCCAAAAGAAACTCGCTTCAACACATTTTTTTAAAATAATACTTAATTACTAATACAATGTATTTTATCAACATACAAAATAGAATACATATCTGCTAGTTTGGGTTATAAACTTTTCTATTTTTTACATCCCGTAAGCTACTTGTAAATTATTTTGGGGGCTGCTGCCCATCCTCTGTTTATCCTTTAGGTTGCGGGAAGCCGCTGGATGCGGGCAGCGTAGGACCGGTCGGTGTGGAAATCCTTGGGGAGGCCTTTGACCAGCAGTGGACGACTTTCGGTTTATATGATAGCTACTTGTGCCTTCTAGAAACAATTTAATCACACTTATTATATTATATTATTATTATATATATATATAGGGTGACTTTAAATTAGTTCTTGATACGAAAGGCTATGCATGTGCTCATGATAACAAACAACTTTCCCTAAGGAACCCATAGTAAAATCTAAAAAAAAATGGACTCTTCATACTAATTTGGCCGGTTCATTGACCGATTTGTATGGAGGGTCAAAAACTTTTTTTTTGAGATTTGACTATGGGTTCCTTAGGGAAAGTTGTTTGTTATCATGAGCACATGCATAGCCTTTCGTATCAAGAACTAATTTAAAGTCATCAAATATTATAAATGCGAAAGTATGGATGTTTGTTTGTTTGTCAGTTTGTTTGTTCCGCTTTCACGCCGACTACTGAACGGATTTGGATGAAGTTTGGTAGGTAGATAGACAAAGCACTCGGCTAACACATAGGACACTTTTTATCCCGGAAAACTTAAGGGTTCCCGTAGGAATGCTTAAAAACTCAAAATTTCCACTTCGTCACTAGATGGCGCTATCTTGACATGTTCTTTCTTTCTGGACACAATTCTGAAGTCCACGCGGACGAAGTCGCGGGCGAAAGCTAGTTTATAAATAAAAAAGAAAGAACTTGTGCCTTCTAGAAACAACTTGTTAACAAAATCAACTTACTTATATCTCCTAGAAATGAAATAGAACACCGGATTGCCGAGCCTACTGGTGCCGGCCTGGTAGAAAATGTTCAGACTCTTGATGCTCTTGAACTCCTCCTTCTCATGCATGTTGTGTTTCACTATAAACTCCTCGAAGTTGGTGGAGGACATGTCTATGGAAGACCAGCGAGCGTAGGAGGAGAAAAGGAGGCCGGATGTGCTGGAAGAAATGAGATTTTGGTTGAATGTCAACCGTCTATGTGAAAACCACTAGAATGGATCACTGTGTCGAAATGAATGAGCTAAATTGAACTTTATGCGGTAAATTTAGACTTTCAATTTTTCAGTAGATGTCGCTATCAACAAAGAAATGAACGTGTAAACCTTATGACCTAAAGTTAAGGTTTAAATTTGATTAAACCATATCTATTTATTGTTACCCTGAGTTCTAAATATTAGTTCTTTGTACTTACGACTCAACAGGCTTGTGTTCGGGTGGTCCTAAATAGGCCAAAAGCGTGGCCATCTGAAACAATGTTAACACGAATTATTTACTGTAAGTATATCGTTAAACTATGATCAAAAGCTAGTCTCCGTGGCGGTAAGAAGCGTCGGTGGCTTTATAGGTAGTGACTCATTGACATTTACCCATAGGGTTAATTTGTTTTTATGTGTCGCTGTGTTGAATAAATGATTTGTCTGTCTGTCTGTCTGACTCTTTACCTTCTAATCACAGGTTTCGGGTTAAAATCCTAACTAGAACAAAGTGGTAATTAGTTTTTCGAAACGTATGTACGTACATTTTGATATCCATAGCTTTGCGGATAATAAAAATCATACATAATTTCTCTATAATACACTAGTATAACAGTTTTTACCAGACTGCGCCTATGTTTGTATGTATATTTCTTTGGAACGCTCTGTAGCTTAAACGGCTTGATGGATCTTAGTTTGAGAGGTGTCGTTAGATTGGTCTTGATCCCTAGATTGATACAGGATACAATTTAATGGAGTCGGATTTGCCAAAATTTGGTTGGGTTATTTACATTAAGCTGACACTAAGCTGACCTTATCGAAAGGCCTCCGCCCCACAGCCTTATGGTCCCGGCTGCAGGACAGATAATCCCCAATCCGCTCCTGGTGGTTCCACAGCAGCCGGTGTAAAGCCACCACGTTGGCGTCGCTGATGAAAGACAGGTTATGCGAGGTTTGGTCCACGCTCTCGCAGTCTGAAGCTATTTGGATGAAGAACCTGTTGATGGAGGGGGGGATTGTTACAGATAATTTCAAATGTATTACAATTAGTTAGCACTGTACACTTAATAATTTTAAAACAAATCAAATTAAAAATATTTATTCTAAGTAGTACTGTACATATTTCGAATGTATATACTTTTGTCTATAAATATAATTCTACTGCCGTCTATACCTTGTGGACAGGATGGTTAACTGTGCCACACGATAAGAGAGAGTGGAATAATCAAAACGTAATGAAACTCGACATGTCTTTATATTATAGTAATTGTTTATTTCAAAAATGGTTTAAGAACACTTAGTATTCATAATTACTAAATCTGGCTTATTCTAAGTTCTTCAGTATGCATGGAACATGTACCCATACTAAGTATAGTAATATACTTGGGTCATGCACGAGTTACGTTCTCCCTCCGTGACATAGCCATTTCTACTGTATAAAGTCCTTATATTGAAATGTGCATGGTAAAATTATGATATTTCTTTTACATTTCTCTTAAACGCGCAATAACTTCTACTCATTTAAGAATTTTAAAATGAAGATAACAATAAAAATAAATAATATGACGATTTTTTACATTTACTTCAACACCTAAAGGAATACAAGTTACCTAATACGAAGCTCCTATCACTTGGAACTCGTATACCCAACGTTTCGGGAAGTGTTCTTTCTTTTTTCTTTCTTCCAACTTCGGCATCATCATCACTTACCATCAGGTGAGATGATGCCAAGCGCTTACCAATTAAGGATTTCAAAAGAAAAGTTGCCACAGAAAACCACTCACTTCCTAGCCGCCTCGAAGTGACTCCTCAGCAGGTCGTTGAATGGCAACATGTGCTGCTCCTTGGAGAACTCCACGTGGTTGGCGATGTTCTGCAGGATCTTGGACATCAGCATCAGACCGCGTTTGACTGCCGGTGGAACTGAGCGGGACACTATGCCCATTTCTTGCGGGGAAACTGGGGGAGGGAGTACAAAAACAAATGTATAATGTTATATAAGGTCTAGTAAAATCGGCTGAAACTGTTATAAAACTAAACAACTTTCCCTAAGAAAGCCATACCAATTTTTGGACTTCCCATAGTACTAATATGGCCGATTATCGATTTGTTAGAAAAGTAAAAAAAAAATCGCGAACTGTCTATGAGTCGCTTGGTGAAAGTTGTACAGTTTCATGAGTGAAGCCCCAGTATATACAGGATGTAACAGAAAGGTGCGATAATACTTCAAGGTTGGCTTTTAACCATCAAACTGAACAACTTTTGTTCTACAACTTTGTTGAAATCAGAAATAAATTTTCGGACTTTTCATATAAACTTCGTTCGCCAGCCGATCGATTTATATGAAAAGTCCAAAAAAAATTTTGCGATTTGAACAAAGTTGTAGAACAAAAGTTGTTCAGTTTGATGGGTAAAAGCCAACCTTGAAGTATTATCACACCTTTCTGTTACACCCTGTATAATTTCAGCTAATTTTGTCAGACCTTACATATTCCTATTTTACGTCGTGCAATAAAGTGTTTTATTCATTTATTCGTTCATTCTAAAAACAAAGTGGTTTAGACACTATACCTTTCTCTTGTGGGGAAACTGTGGGATGATACACAGAAAAAAATGTACAGTCGTCTTGTTCTTCTTTTCGTGTCAATGGCATATGACATATAGCAACTTAGGCCAAAACGTGGCAACATCAATAGCCTTTTGGTTGGCTTCGAAAAAGTCCTCTCGAGTGAAATAAATTAGGGGAGGTAGAGCACGACAACAAGTGTGTCATGAATTGAAGAGCGCCGGGCTACTTGTCGTTAACGAAAATCCCCACCTCTTCCTGAGTTTCCCGCACTTGCAACGCCAGTCTATTGACTTCCATATGGACCAGGGAAGGTCATGTCCTGCACCGGTAGCATGGCGACATATCTCGCGCGCGACGCGAGTTTCAAAAGCATTTGTTCCGTTCTAACTCTAAGCTAATAAAAGAGACAGCTGAGCAGTTTTCTCGCGTTTGGCGCAACAAACAGCTTTGTTACACCTCATGCTACCCGTGCTGGTCGTTAAGTCATGTCAGAAGTGTTTTCGGCGGAAACTCACCTATAGCGGGGTTAATGAACCGCAGGAACAGCACAGTGCCGACCGCGCCGACGCTTGTCTGCGGGAACTGCGCGAATCGTTTGCTCAGCACCTGAGAGATTCGACTTTTATGTAATAGAATATAATAAAATACAGCAGATCAGAACAAAACGAAACGGACCAGAACATAAATAAAACAGAACAAAGCGAAACGGAACCGAACAGAACAAAACTAAACAGAACAGATCAGAACACACATTTATCTATTAAATTTTTTAGATTATTAGATACTGTGTTAAAACTGGTCATTGTATTTTTAACAGACTCGGCAACTGTTTATATTTTTTAACGCGATTTGACAAGGAATGAGCTACATTTTGGTACATTGTCCAGAATTTGTCCTGGCCAATGTACCAATGAGCTTTTCAAAAGTAACCTATATTACATACAGAGAGTACCGATTGCGTCAGCGATAAAGGAAAATATCGTGAGGTAACCTAATTACTTGGTGTGTAGGTGCGATCGTATATAGTATAGGTCTTTATTTGCAATGATGTATCGTTAAGTATAGTTCTTTACTTTGTTCTTTTCTTTTAATTAGTTTTTTTCTGACCATTCGTGAACTTAGCAATGAGGTTTGACATTTGACAGTAAGTCATCGACATATTTGACAGTTGCTAGATTTTACAGTAGTTAGTTTTGACATATCGTCCCTCGCACGACTAACTCCCCTATCTCATAACCTAGATTATTTGAGTTTGGACTTTACTTAATTAAAATAGGGTTGTTTTTAAAAAAATACGCAAAATGAGATAGGAGAGTTAGTCGTGCTAGGGACGATTTGTCCACCTCGACAATGACTTGTTTAGACCATTTTCAGTTCTGACAGATTTTTCATGTTAGTAATGACAGATGTCAGATTTAACAAATGTCGCAGTTGACAGTCATCACAATATTGCTTCTTTTTTGTGCTAGTCTACCTGATACAAGCAGTGGCACATGCTCCTCAGCTGCGGCGGGAACTTGTCGGCGGAGGTGACGATCCGGTCGAACACCTCCTTGGTCAGGTCTATCAGGTTCGCCCGGTTCACCTCTATGTCTTGATTGGGTTCCAGTCTGGAATTAAATGTTACAGGTAGGTATAAAGGTCGTAGCCTACTAAAGACACGGTCATTACCTGGATGGGTTGACTGTTAGTGGCTTTAATCTCGACCGTTTTCCGTGTTTCCGTGCTTCGCAAGGCGCGTAATCCGTTGCTACTTATTGCTATAACTTGATGGTCGTCGTAAAGCCATGTCAGAGGCTTTATAGGCGGTTTAAAAATTCTTTACATCTGGGCTGGCTACTAGCCCCACAACCTCCACCAATAAGGACCCCCGTATGTCGAGTATGGCCTAACCTTTCCAAAGTTCATGCCTTCAATCCATTCATTGATTCATTCCATCCATCAATCCACAGGTACCCGTAGCTGTATATCTTGACATTCATTCGTTCATTCCATCCATCCATTTCTTTCATTCATTCCATACATTAATTAATTCCACTCATTCACTCCGTTCATTCAATTATTCAACGCATCCATCCATTCACAGGTACCCGAAGCCGTATATGGCCGGGTCCACCTCGAAGCTCAGCTCGGGCTGCTCCTCCCCCTGGTCCAGCAGTGAGGACACCAGCGGCTCCAACAAGGACTGCAGGTAGCCGTAGCCGTATATCCTGACCCCCCCCCTGGCTATATCTTAGCCCCCCACCTAACTATATCTTGACCCCCCCCCCCCACCTGGCTATATCTTGACCCCCACCTGGTTATATCTTGACCCCCATCTGACTATATCTTGTCCTCCACCTGGCTATATCTTGACCCCCCACCTGGGTATATCTTGACCCCCACCTAGCTATATCTTGACCCCCCCATCTGGCTATATTTTGACCCCCCACCTGACTTTATCTTGACATTCCCTCAGTCACCTACCTCGCCTGCTCCTCCACCTAGTCCAGCAGTGAGGACACCAGCAGCTCCAGCAGCGACTGCAGGTAGCCGTAGCCGTATATCTTGACACCCACCTGGCTATATCTTGACAGTCCCTACAGTTCCCCTCACCTAGCCGGGTCCACCTCGAAGCTCAGCTCGGGCTGCTCCTCTGCCTGGTCCAGCAGTGAGGACACCAGAGGCTCCAGCAGCGACTGCAGATAGCTGCAGCCGTATATCTTGACACCCACCTTGCTATATCTTGACATTCCCTCATTCACCCACCTGGCCGGATCCACCTCGAAGCTCAGCTCGGGCTGCTCCTCCGCCTGGTCCAGCAGTGAGGACACCAGCGGCTCCAGCAAGGACTGAAGGTAGCCGTAGCCGTATATCTTGAAGCAGAACGCCATGATCTTGCTGCCGAGAGAGTTGCCACGGAAGAGGGTCTGCATGCAGTCTGATACCTGTTGGAAAAGACGGGGGCGTGAAGCATAGACTATACAGGTGAAATGGAAATCGCGAACGAAATTTAACGGTGGCTTTTAGTCATGACACAGATCAACTTTCTCTAAGGAACCAATTCAGTCGGAGCAAAAACATTGTTGAACTTTCCATACAAATTTGGCTACTCAGCTCATCGATTTGTATGAAGAGTTCATTTTTCTTTTGCTCCGATTGAATGGGTTCCTTAGAGAAAGTTATTCGGTTTCATGAGCAAAAACCCCAGAGTTAAAATTTGGTCCGCGATTTCAATTTCACCTGTAGCATAGGACATAGAGTGTACTACCTATGAAGCCATGGTATTTCGAAGATTTTGTTTACAATAATATTTTAATTTTTGACATTTGATTGCTGACATCATTCTCGAGTAAATTTTTACGAACAAATGGGAAGCCAAACTATAGCTCTGTCTCTTTTACACCTTCACGAAAGAGTGAGCCAATAATCCCTGAGGTCTACAGTATGGGACTCTTCCAGAAGGGATTGAAAAGATTTCTGAAAATTTATAGCAGCCCTGCAAGTGCCTACAGGCGGCGGTGACCACTCTCCATCAGGTGGGCCGTTTTTGCCATCCTCTACAAAAAAAACTAACCATAATTAAAAAAAACCGACTGCATTAAAATGTATCCTACGTCAGTATGGGGATTAAGACGAATCTAACGACACCTCTCAAGCTAAAATCCATCAAGCTTTTTAGAATACAGAGCGTGCCAAAGAAATGTACATACATACATACACTCGAAAAACATAACATTCTGGCGCGTTAACGTTAGCAACCCATATCGTCCCCACTGCAGGGGCACGGGTCTCTTCCCATACTTAGGGAAGGTTAGGCCATACTCCACACACGGGGGCCAAGTCCGGATTGGTGGAGGTTGTGGGGCTAGTGGCCAACCGCACTGTCAGAAGTTTCCAAGCCACCTATAAGGCCTTCGACATGGCTTAACGACTGCTATCTATTGATACCTGCCATCTAGTGATAACATTCTGGCGCAGTCGGGAAAAAATCCCCACACACTTTCTTACATAATACTCGTATACATACATACGTACAGTAGTACACAAAAAATAAAGCGCGTCGGTAATCTTCGTCCGTGCAGACAAGAACAAAACATCGACGGAAACACCCGAAACAATCAACGCACGGTGACAGCTCTCTGACAGCTGACAATTTCATTGAATCAGGCGCGAAATCAATCAGCCAATAGCGGCAGAGATTTTCGGAACGGGTAAGAGCGGGTGACACTGAAGCTACTCGATTGGACCATCAGTTTCCCGCGTAATTAAAATATTGTCTACTGCGCAGGTACATCGGCAAGCCTTATTAAATGTGTATTACTGTACCTTACTCTTATTCACTCACCTCGACCTCCCTATAGAATATGTTCCACAGCAGCGGCGCTAACAGATGCTTCGCGTCGAAGAGCGTGACGAACACGCGCGCCAGCTCGTCCATCTGCGACGTCGTCACTACGTTGGCGAGCGCCATCGCGATTGGTAGCTCGCCCTGTGGGTGACGTCCGTGTTCAATTAATAAGATCTCTAAACTCTCACTGCACAGCGATAAAGTTCAATCTTGCTTGCCGTACGCTACGTGTTTTCCATTATAGATTGCATCGTAGGTATCGGCAGCTCGCCCTAGGATAACGTCTGTGTTGAGAATGGGTTGAACTACATCTAAGCTATCTAAAGCCTAAGTAATGGAGGAGCGAGATCTCCTAACACAGATATTTGTAATACTTAAAAGGAGACCTCAGCCTTAAATTTATGTTAAAATATTTGGTAAACAATAAACAGTTTTCATTTTCATTTTCATCTGGCCGCACGGAATCACGTTTTCCCGTAGCGCTATACTTTTCTATCGCTCAAAAATATTGTTAGCTAGAGCGAGTAGAGAATACGAGCGGTACCTGCACCGGCGATGAGGAAGACGGTGCGCCTCGTATTCTCTTCTCGCTCTTAATAACGATGTTTCTGAGCGATAGAAAAGGATAGCGCTACGGAAAAATACGATTCCGTACGGCCAGAAATGGTTCAACCCAAATGGTACAATACATTATCAGCCAACGTTTTCAGGGTTCCGTACCTCAAAAGGAAAAAGAACTTACCTTAACTAAGAACTTAAGAACTAACCTTATAATAATAATATACTAATAGAATCACTCGTGTATCCGTCTGTCTGTCACAGCCAATTTGCTCCGAATCTAATGTACCGATTAAGTTAAAACTTAGTTCACACATAGATTTCTGTGATCGAAACACGGACGTTTTGAGTTTGGGGCACACTGGAGGGCAAATCTGATATTTAAAAAAAGTGTGGCAAACTGGACTATTTGTCATATCATATCAAGTTTGTAACTCACCAATCTAAGAAAAGAAGGGAGTGAACACTTTATGAAGATTAAACATGATCAAATAAAGTCCTAAGTTAGTTGAATTCAACACGGCTTGTAGGACTGTGTCCCTTTCGAACCTATGTAAAGATCACAAGGAGGCTCTTCACACACTTACCTTGTCAGAGATGATGGTGACCAACTGCACACTAGCTGCTCGAATCTATCAGCCAGGACTGTCTCAAAAATTATGTTGATTTCTAATCTCATCAGAAGACTACAGAGTCTTCTGATGAGATTAGAAATCAACATAATTTTTGAGCGCTAACCACTGAGCCACAGGGCTCAGTGGTTAGCGCTCCTCACTACTGTCCCAGAGTCGTGGGTTCCATCCCCACCCAGGGCAAACATTTCTGTGATGAGCAGATTACTTTCCTCTGTCTGTGTGTATTATTATATCTATATAAGTTATGTATACGTATATTTAAACGTATATGTGTATGTAAATCAGTCTTTGGTTCACATAGTACAGGGAATCCTAGTTTGGGGCCAGATGACCGTGTGTGATTTGTCCCGGATATTTATTTTAAGCCCTCACCTTGTCGGAGATCATGGTGACGAGCTGCACTAGCTGCTCGAATCTATCAGCCAGGACTGTCTCCGCCAGGGTGTCAAACTCGGTTCCCTGCTGCAGTATCTTGGTGAGGACTTCCATGAAGGCAGCCCGGGTTTGTAGGTCGCGGTGGTAGCCCAGGCCTGGGTGGAAGAGGGTTAGATATGGGACTGTAGTGAAGGAATAAAATATAAGGGGCTTTTTAAAGTTTTTTTTAATCTACAGTCCGGTAGTTGACTGCTAGTCTACCCGAATTATGTGATAGTATATAAGACATAATTGGAAAAAATGTGTTGGAAGGAGTTTCTTTTGGACCCGACGTTTCTTCTCTCTCCGCAAACATTTCCCGAAACGTTGGTATACGAGATTCCAGTGGTAGCTGGTAGGAACTTCGTATTTAGATAGCTTTGAAAATGGCATTCCAAAAGTATACAATGCTTCCTAATTTGAATAAACATATTTTGAATTTACATATATACATAACATTTTTTTTAAATTTTGTCATGTTGTTAGATGACCATATATGATAGCGTGCCCACTGCTGGGGCACGAATCTCTTGTCATAGCTCGGGAAAGTTAGCCTTTACTCCACACACGGGGGGCCAATACGGATTGGTAGCCATAGCAAACGGCTTAACGCGCTTTGTTTTTGTAGTGTGTTCATAGTCAGGTGGTGTATCATTTCTTAATTATGAGCTTCTACAATTTTTGATCGACTTTTTTGACGTTCTTAACTGACTGCATCAACAATGGTTGACTGCTTGTCATCTGAGTTAATGACAAGCACTTGAGGAGTGTCTTTTCAAAAAGGTTTATTTCCATATTTTCTCTTTTTAAATCTGACAATGCCATTCGATTCTCCATGCAATTTTATAGAATGGATTTAAAACGAAACAAAGACATAGAAGTTATTGAATATATATTTGACAGTAATGTTTAAAATTAATTTAAAAAACTGGATTCAGTTTTGTGTAATGAGTTTTAACTTTTTCTGAAAAAATAGACTATGTGAAAGTAGACTATGTGGAAATAAACCCTTTTGAAAAGACGCTCCTCAGTTAACCATTTCAGTATTACCAACAACTGAGTATAACATACTCACCAATACTATGCATAAGACCGGAGTCGATATTCGCACTCAGCAAGTTGGACATGGCCTGGATGGTGGCATTCCTCAGCGTCTCCAGCCGCCCCGGCCCCTCCGTCATCTCCACCTCGTTGCAGTCGTTCAGAAGGTTCATGAAGAGGGTGAAGTACCTGCGTAAAGCAACCACGCAACGTTAGCAATGTCACATTTTTCTACTACACACAACAAAAAAATTGTGTTTATGTGAGTACTAGAAGAAAACCCAAATAAAAATAAAACTGTCCAGCTTACTGACGTTTTGGAAACTGCTAACAAAAAAGCTGCAGCATACTGAATAAGCTGATTGATGAATATATATGTATATATATTTTTTTATAATGTAGCTATTTCGGAGTAAGCGAGCGAAAAATATTTTCATTTTCAACGCCTGACCTTCGTCAGTTCGTTTCTAACTAGATTCAAGATTCAAGAGCTTCATTTGTTTAAGCCCATTACTAGTAATGGGCTGATAATTAATTTGGTCGACTAGTCGGCTGACTATTCGGCTGTCGATCATTAGTTTCACCAATTATTTTGCTAAGTCGAATTTCACAATATAATGAATTTTGCTTTTATCTGGAAATATAATGAAAACATTGATTATTTTGTAAATAGTTAAATTTTGACAATAATCATAACAGAATATAGCACAATTAGACATGGGCGTTATCAGTTTTTTTGGAAAACGGTTTTGTAACCGATATGAAGTTTTCATATCGATATCGAAAACCGTTTTCAGATATCGATATGGGTAGCACGATATTAATAGCTTTTCACACGTAACTTATCTATTTGTTTAGAAAACGAACGGAAACACAAACTCCCGCGTTGTCAAGTCCAATCTAAACCGTATTGCAATAACCATAATGTTCAATTCACCTATCATCCGCTGATATCCGTTCTAGTTCAATATTCGCTGCATTTCTTGCGCACTAATGAAATGTCTTTTTGTTAGAAAGAGAGAAAGCGAATATGTCAAACCGTTCGATATCATATGCTTGGGTTGCGGGAGTTTGTGTTTCGCGCGTTACTCAGCCGATGTATAGTTGTATAGTTTTACTAATATCCGATATTAAAAACTGCCATATCGATATGTTATGATATGAATCTCATATCCGTTTTTAGTTACGTTTTGATATATCGGACTCATGCCTAAGCACAATGCAATTCGCAATTCTCAGCACTATACCGTTTACATAAACGATTGTAATAACTTCGGCAAGATAATTTGATAATTTCTTTCTTTCTTTCTTATTTTTGTTGTTTTAAATAAGACAACGCCACTCGGCGGTTCCGACTAATCGGTACATCTCTGTTTCGGTACATTGTTTTATGTGGTCTACCGCCTTCTCCAATTTAACCGTACCATCATCATTAATATACTTATGGACAAAAAAATCGACTCAAAGTTTCATGCACGACTTTTGGAAAATTAACTCAATCTAGCAAAATAAAACTAAACCAAAAGTTCAAAAACTGTGTGTTTACTGTTGATTTTAGTTTGATGGTTTTCTAGTTTTTTTCTTTTAGTGTTTAGCAGTTTTGTAGAGTAAGTTAATTTTTCAAAGGTCGAGCAACAAATCTTGAGTAGATTTTTTAGTCCACCAGTGTAGATAGCCGGCAGTTACCTGGTGTTGCACTAAGCACCATCTTAAGTCTTCCTTCTAAAATTCTTACTTACTTGAGGAACAGCTGGCTCTTGGCCTCCATCAGGTCCCCGCGGTCCGACTCCTCGGGCTGCAGCGGGAGCCCCTTCAGCAGCGCCGCCACCGCCTCCATGCAGGCCTGGTCCAGCTCCCTGCAGCACAGGTGGTATCTACTGACAAACGCACTGAGTCAGACACCATCCTATTCATCGGTGGAGGTTGTGGAGCTAGTGGCCAACGGCAGTGTCAGTTTTCAAGTTGCATCTAGCATCTAGTGATAGCAGGCTTAGTCGAGCTCCCTGCAGCACAGGTGATATCTACTGACAAACGCACTGAGCCAGAGGACATCCTACTCGTTAAGATCGTTAAGAGAGGTAGAATCGTTAACAATCGTCCCCACGGCAGGGGCACAGGTTGTTTTTTTTATATTTTTAAATTATGACAACAGAATAAAAGAGGTTTCATTCCGTATATAAACTTTTTATAAAAACTAAAAAGATTTTATTCTGTAAAGCCATGATTAATTTCGCAATATCGTATCCCTCGATTGTGTTGAGCAGTGTATATACGGGTCTGTCCCCATAAGGAAGTATATCTACTGACAAACGCACTGAGTCACTGGGGGCTCCGTCAGAGAAGATCCTAGTAATATTATAACCTAGCTGAGAAACCTTTTGTTGGAAAATGTATTTTATTCAATAAATGAATCTATTATTCAAATATTTTAATTCTGTATTCATATTTTTTACCATGGTGTAATATTGGCATTTATTTTGTATTTCTATTCATTATTTTTATATTTTTTTACATTGACATCCGGACTTGGCCCCCGTGTGTGGAGTATGGCCTTACCTTCCCGAAGTATGGGAACAGAACCGTGCCCCTGCAGTGAGGACCATATGGGTTTTTAACGACATTGACATGATCGTGACCGTACCTGGTGATGGCGGTGGCGTCTGCCCGCAGCGGCGGCGCTATCTGGTGGCTGGTGCCGAGCACCCAGTCCGTCACGTACTCCACCATCTTGTTGCGGAACTTCATCTCCTGTTGCGTTACAAAAACAAAAAAATATACAATTGTGCTACAAAAAAAAACAGTAGTACACATCATCCTAGATAGATAAACAGTTTATTGTATTGCACACATTACAAAAATAAAAAAGACAAAAAAGTTAACACAGGATCTGGACAAAGGCCTCCCCCAAGGATATCCACACCTGCGTTGCCTGCATCCAGCGTTTCCGTGCTTCGCAAGGCACGTTAAGCCGTTAGTGCCGGCGCCTTTCGTTAAGCCATGTCAGAGCCTTAAAATCCGGCTTAAAAACTTCTGACACTGGGGTTGCCCAATGGCCACTAGCCCCACAATCTCCACCTATCCGGACTTGACCCCGTAGATCCGCGCCCCTTCAGTGTGCGACTGTTAACGAACGAACTAAACTGCTAAAACTCTTGAATTTCTTTCGGTTATTAAGTATTGTCTTCTTCCATAGTGTCACGTTGTACATAAGTACCCTACTTGTATTCTATATAATTTTACTGGTAGTTTATAATAAAAAAAATTGTTTTCAATGCTCTGTCAGATCTTTTACTTTATTTGTACACGCCTTTACCCGTTACTATGCCATTTTCTCATCTTACTGGTTTGTTGGCAGAAAACTCTTACAGAACCAATACCAATTGTAAATATTATGTATACTAATCCATGTATTTATTATGTATCCGTGAGCAATAAACAATAAAAAAAACCTTAATTGCTCACACGGTAAGCAAGTGACCTTATGTCACTACTCACCTGCCTGAAGGCCAGGTCATCTCGCCTCCGCATCATGGCTTCGACCACTTGGCACAGTTTAGTCTTTATGTGCACAGATAGCACCGTCATGTCCAAATGGCGGACGTATCTTTAACAAACATATTACGTCAAATAAATAACAATTATAATAATGGGGTACATGACCCAAACCTGAAACAGAAAATCAGGGCTCAGCAGTCTAATCCGAAGTTAATTTATTGTAATCTCGGACAAATAAGAATTGACCCGCCATGTGCTGACATTTGTTGCATTTTGTGGGTTACAGCGTTTACGCTTTTTTGCGTAGATATTTTTTTTATTTTTAGAGCAGATTTTGTGAAATTACGCTCGCTTTACGTCAATACTGAAAGAAGAAAAGAATAAAGAAGGCGAAGTATACGGAAACTCCATATATTTTGCGGCTTTCTTTCTAATGAAGACAGAAGAGGTCCAACTTTGTAGGACTCGGTTTGGTTGGTGGTAGGGCATTATTGTCGCTTACCAACTATGGATAAAAAACCGGCCAAGTACGAGTCGGACTCGCGCACCGAGGGTTCCGTATATATTCCTAATCACACAGGTCTTGCGCTCTACAGGGTGAAATTGAAATCGTGGAACTAACTGTGGTTTCTACTCATGGAACGGAACAACTTTCTCTAAGAAACCAATTCAATCGGAGCAAAAAAAATTTGGACTTTCCATAGAAAGCTGGTCAAGGTAATTGATTTGTATGGAAAGTCCATTTATTTTTGCTCCAATTGAATTGCCCCTATACCCCGTAGGTTTTCATTCCTGAGAAGAAGGGTCTTGACAGACAGACAGACGGACAGATGGACAAATGGACGGACGAACAACGAAGTGATCCTATAAGGGTTCCTTTTTTTTCCTTTTGAGGTACGGAACCCTAAAAAGTAAGCTTACCTGACAATAGCCAGCATTAGATTCTCTATGGAGGTAGTGCTGAGATGTTCAGAGGGCGAGCCGCTCTTCTTGTTGTCCAGTATGCTCTTCATAATGAATATAGTGTGCTCCACGAACTGCGTGTTCATGTCTGTCAGCATCACCTGGAAAACGGTTTATATAGGGTGACTTTAAATTAATTCTTGATACGAAAGGGTATGCATGTGCTCATGATAACAAACAACTTTCCCTAAGGAACCCATAGTCAAATCGCAAAAAAATTTTTGGACTCTTCATACAAATCGAGCAACTGACCGGCCAAATTAGTATGAAGAGTCCAACAATTTTTTTGTGATTTGACTATGGGTTTCTTAGGGAAAGTTGTTTTTTATCATGAGCACATGCATAGCCTTTCGTATCAAGAACTAATTTAAAGTCACCCTATATATTAGTACTTACTGTCACAGCATACATAAATAAATATTAAGCAGATGTAAATTTGACAGATATCACTTTCTTACAGATGTCACTTTGACAGATGCCAATTTGCCAAGTGCCACTGACGGATATCAGGTTGTCAGGTGTCACTTCGACGGATTCAGGTTGCCAGGTGTCACATTGACGGATGTCAAGTTGCCAGGTGACACTTTAATGGGTGTCAAGTTGCCGGGCGTCACTGATGGATATCAGATTGACAGGTGTCAATTTGACAGATGTCGCTTTCTTACAGATGTCACTTTAACAGACACAACTTTGACGATAGTCACCTGCTGCTGCTGGTCGAAGAACTTATCGACGATCGCCTTGATCTGGTCGAACAGTATAGGGTATAAAGCCGGTGACATCTCGTTGCCGACTAGCTCTTTCACGTGACTCTGTATCTGCTGGCCGAACCGCTCGTTGGTACAAAGCAGGAGTCGCAGGAGTTGGCCTATGAACCTGTCGGAATGTTTGTTTGTGTTAGACTATTTTACCAAAAGCCTAATCCGTACCTGCATTAGTAGATTTAATTCGTATAAAATATACATCCCAGATTGTCTTGTAAAAAAATATTCTCTATTACAAATAATCCGGATAAAAAAAAATTGCGGATGTCCTGATAAAACAGGTACTTACTGTGTAACCGGACAATATTGGACTTCTTGCGAACTGTTAGCTAACACCGTGTATTTTCTTGAATCTGAAAAAAAACAAAATTGTAGAAAACAAGTTTCAGGATTGTTAACAACTTTGAGAAATAAGTTGGAGGATTTGTTCAATTCTTCGTAGTTTTTTTCAAAATTAAAGACACTACCGACTGAATATAAAAGTTGTCGATTATTTCTCGACTAGTCTGTAAATCTCTGAATTTTACTCATATTTTCGTTCATAAATTTACAAATTAATAGCATTTTATAATTATAAGCTCTCACCGTGCACATGTGACCACACAGTAGAGGGTTTCCGCTGCAAGCACACACCGCCCAACGCACACAGAAACGACGTGATGTTAGCCCACTCTTGTATTTGCATCTGTAAATAAAATACATATTAATATTTTTGGTTCAATATACTCTTTATTATTCGAGAACCACTTACATCCAACAACTTAAAACATGGTCTAGTAGTTAGTCGTACCAGGAGTTGAAGAGGGCGAGGGATACAAGGAAATGGTGGCTAATGAATCGACAGGAGCCCGCCCCTTAGATTAAGAAGAAGAAACTAATTATGGGCAGAGTTTTCGCACACTTGTCTTGTACTTAAAGTATTAACCCATTGAGCGCTTCGCCACTCCCCGACAAATCGTGCCCCTGCGCCAACGACGGCTACAGCCGACAAAAATGTATGAAAATCCCAAATCCTGGTGCCCGTGGCTCGGAAACCGGTTGTCGGCCATAGCTGACTGTGCTTAAAGGCTTAATATAATAATGAAACAGTTTGTTGGTTCGACTGTTAGTGGTATTTATCTCGACCGTTTCCGTGCTTCGTAAGGCACGTTAAACCGTTGGTGCCAGCTGCTATCAATACATGGCAGTCGTTAAGCCCGAGGCCGTATAGGCTTGAAAACTCCACCAATCCAGACTTGAAATGAATAATAAATAATAATAATGAATAATAATATAATGAATAATATTGAATAATTTATATCAATTCTTTATGATTTTTATATTTTCTATATCGTATGTTATATCTATATTTTGTAATTGTTTTGTGCATGCAATGACTATGTAAACTTTTATTAATGTACCCACATTCCTTTTTGCAATACCTTGTAAAGAGGTATCACAGCTGAACCTTAACAACTGTTACCATCATAAATGTACCTGTGATTGCAATAAAGAAATATGAATATGAATATGAAAGTGTGTTAAATAGGGCCTTACCTTCTCGAGACACGGGAAGAGATCCGTGCCCCTGCAGTAGGACGATATGAGTTGGTAACGAAACAGATTATCCCCAACAGATGTTACATACAGGGCAGCCAACAATCAACAAGCATATGGGTATGTGGAAATTTGTCAAAGTATCGGTGTACTATCAAAAGGTTGCGAGTTACGTGTTCAAATCACGTCGGGTACAACTAAGGTCAAAATGTGAGGAATATTGACCACCAGTGTAGAGAAAGAATTGTAAGATGTCGGTGTACTTACATAGAGGAATACGAAAGACCAACACATCACAAGCTTAGAACAGTCTTTATTCACGATACACAAACAGACGAAAGGTTTAAATTAAGTTCATATGGAAGAGCTTTATCTTAACTTTATCTTAAAATAGCACAGATTAGGCGAAAGAGGCATTTCCCTCCGAAACAAACGGTCCACATTCTCAATCGAATATCTATACTGCCTTAAGCAAGAGGCTATCTATACTGTCTTAAGCAAGAGGCAAACAGCGACAGTCTCCACAGATTTATAGATTATGGCTAAAAATAACAAGTAAATAATGCGCAGCCATCGATCCTAGATAACGAGAGGTGGGCGGTCAAGAACGAATAAAGGACGGGCGGGCACCCACGCCTTCGCCCTCTGGAAACGGCGGCTGCTAAGCTCAGAATAGAATACAATAAAGTCTTTGTTTTCATATAAACAAGGTACAGAAAAAAAAGCGGCCAAGTGCGAGTCAGACTCGCGCACTGAGGGTTCCGCATTAAATTCATATTCACACATGTCTTGAACTCTATATCAAATTCTCAGGCCTGCAATCCCTTGAAGCTGTGAAAAAATCAAACTTCTATGCCAACCCAATCAAGATATGCGGCCGTTTATGCCGCATATTCGGACACTCGCATGGGAATCAAAACCTATAGGGTACTTCTCCGTATACCTAGAATCATAAAATTTGTTAACAAGCAATGCTTATAGAACAAGTAAAGGAAAAAGTCCGAAAACTAAAAGTTTTTAGTTACATCACATTTTTTTGTGATGTTACAATTTTTTTAGTAAACGGCCGTATCTCTTGACTGCGTTGGCATAGAAGATAGATTTTTTCACAGCTTCAAAAGATTGCAGACCTAAGTATTTGATATAAATTTCCACATAATACGTCTCCGCGTTCCTGAGAAAAAGGATATTGACAGAAAGATAGACAGACAGACAGACGGACAAAAAACGAAGTGATCCTACAAGGGTTCCTTTTTTCCTTTTGAGGTACGGAACCCTAAAAAGAATCGACGGAAAATAGTATTCCTTTTCATGTTATATCGAAGTCATATTTTTTTATTTCATTGTTAAGGACGACAACAGGCTGACGGCCCACCTGATAGAAAGTGGTTACCTCCACCTATATGGGTATTTGTAACACCAGAGGTGCTATCAATGCTTTGCCGAACCTTCAAAACCCGATGTATTTTAAAATAGTTTCAGATCGTACGGTGAAAGCGCACTGCATTTTGTACATTTCTTGGAAAGCTGAAACTGCTGACTACGCGTTATGTAGCAATTTAACTTTAGTGTATTAAACGCACTTATTCAAAACAACTGAGTTGTCATTTTAATATCAATTATAACCTTTCAATTACACTATTTATTTAAGCATAGAAGCGGGGCCAAGGGCCAATATATCAGTCCTCTCATTTTGACATCGGTAGTCACTAATATTCCTCACTTTTTGACCTCTGTACTCCCCGATATTCCTCACGATTTGACCTTGTTAGTCCCCAATATTCCTCACAATTCGACCTCAACCATCCCCATTATCCCTCAAGTCACATTTGCAGTCTGACTACGATCTTTTGGAGTGTGTTCAGAAGCCGGAACTAACGCCGCCATTTTGAAAAATGACACTGTATGAAATACATGTCAGATTTGCGACAAAAACGCCCTCCGTCAATGACATCGACACGCCAAAAGATCGTAGTCAGACTATACCCAACCCACCTCGTAATCGTGCTCGCTGCTGCTGTGATGGGAGACGCGCCGTTTCGCCACAGACCTGTGTAGCGCCTCCATCTGACTGTCATCCATCTTGTCTCCGGCGCCTTTTGGGTATTTCTGGAGCAACTTGCAGATCGAGTCCCTGGTAGGATACGTCTTTGTTGAGGTTCAATATAATAGTTAAAATTAAGATGTAAATAGCGTGATGGAGGAAAAAATAGAAGGAAAGAGAGGAAGAGAGAGGCCGAGCATAAGTTACATCGATCAAATGAAGGCCAAAGTCAACGTCGTGTCGTACCCGGAAGTCAAGGAGTTGGCGAGGAGTAGGCGAGGAGTAGGAGTAAGATAAAAAAGAAGAAAAAGCATGTAAGAACTTTTTTGAGAAAAGAAAGTAGTTTCTTTATTTATTTATTGACTCACATAGTAAGTTATGCACAACTATTAAACCCGTGTACTCGGGTTTTTGTTTAATGTCCTCACCAATTGTCTATGAGTTCCTTTGGGAAAGTAGTTCAATTTCATGAGGAAGCCCAGTTTAGTTTTCACATTCGTTTATAATGGTATGCAACTTAATGTAACTATAATCAGGGTTGTTTACCCCAATTATATAATAATATGTAAAACTGTTAATTGGAGGGAGTTTCTTTGGACCCGACGTTTCTTCTCTCTCCGCAAACACTTCCTGAAACGTTGGGCATGCGAGTTCCAAGTGGTAGGAACTTCGTATTAGCTAGATTAAAAACCTACGAAAACTATAGGAATGCTACTTCGAATAAATATTTGAGATTTGATATCAAATGAAGATAGTTACAGCTAAATTTAATAGACCTTATGTACTGTGGTACAGTCGAATAAAACCTTATAAATCTGAAAGAACGAAAGAAAACATTTTATTCACAAAATCTCTTACCAACACCGGAAGGTCTCCTCCCAAACAGGCTGCACGCCGTTGACACAGTGTTCAATTTTCCGCAGCAACGCCATTATGCGCTTTTGTAGGGCAGCGGAACCTACGTCAATAAGTCACGTTAAAATTACGTAATACAAGTTTTACAATAATCAAGAACGCTGAATACGTTAAAACAACAGACTTCAATCGTAACAACTCCAATTTAGTTTTTTTTTTTTGTTTTTGTTGGATTTTTCAAAAAGTGCTGAATCGATTTCAATAAAATTGATGGAAGTATACCCTTTTAAATAAAAAATTAAAAAGAATTTTCCATATCGGTTCAGTCGTCTTCGAGTAATCGGTGAACATACATAAAAAAAGATTCCGAAGAATTGAGAACTTCCTCCTTTTATTAAGTCGGTAAAAAAATGGTTTTATAGTTGGCACTAAATGTTTTATCATTTTTCTGACATAATTCAGAAATTTAAATACTTACTATGAATGTTTTTGTAAAAACATCCCCTCGATATGTCCTGGGTAGCAGCTTGTAATTGAAATAATAAAGTCTTTAAAAATGTAACAGTCAATTTGAAATGGGTGATTTGTAATTTCATAATGTTTGTAAAGGCGATGTCCCATTGTTGCGTACGGAGTATCAAGGAGTTTATATCTCGTCTCTTTTAATGCTATACTGTTTGTCTTGTCATTAAAAAAATAAATTTCGAAAATAAATGAATGGGCTCGTTTCTAAATGGCAAACAACCGTCACAAAAAGTAAACAACGAGAGCGGAGCCACAAGCAAAAGCTAGTTCAAATCGGAATCAAATCAATAAAGTATGTCTCCGTCTGTATCTCAGCATGAAAGTTAGCAATCTATTCTGCCTAGAATATCTCTAGTATAGATAACTTACCAGTGGTAAGCACAGTACTAGTATGCGCAATCTCCTGGAACACCGTATAGTTTGGCAGCAGACACTGGGTGGTGATCTCGTCAGCCCCGCACCTGATGTCAGCCTCCTGACACAGCAGCGCGAAGCACGACATGGCGACCAGCACCACGTCCGTGTCGATAGACCAGAGGCACATGAAGAACACCACCTGGAGACGTGGATGGTGATGGCGGTTGAGGATTTGGCTCCAAAGGGAATCGAAATGACCTGACTCTCCAGACAAGTCAGCCAAAAGACCTAATATGTGATTATTTTTCTTAAACGTAGGAGCGAGTCAGCATTAACTGACGTCTATTGCTAAACAATGGCCCCTCCCAAGGATTTCCACGCCGACCGGTCTTGCGCTGCCCGCATCCTGCAGCTTCCCGCGACCTTCATCGGTCATCATCGGTCCACCGATTGGGAGGCTACGTCTTCCGATGTATATACTGTGCCGGTACAGTATGGCGACTCCCTTCCCCTCTATAAAGTCAACCTCACCCCCTATAAAATCCGATGACAGTTGCTTAGTGCAAACCACGCAACACACACATTTACACATAAAATAAAAATAAAATAAATAAAATAAAATATTTATTTCCTTTAACATTGGTTGTTTAATAACTAATATTACTAGGGCTTCCTTTTAAGCTTATTTGCCTGTGTTAGGAAGCCCCGCTCTTCCATAGAAAAGACCAAACATGAGCAACTTAAATTAACAAGCAGTTGTTATGGGGTACTTATATCCTATTTTAATCAAAGTAACAAAATACATAATTAACAAAGATAAAACAACATGCAGTTTTTTTTTATATATACAGGGTGACTGGTTGAACGACGGACGTATTTAAGGAGATGATAGGATAATTTACATACTTTTCAACCATATAAAACAAAAAAATCATACACTCAAAAAACACAAGTTACATATTTTTTTATAAAACGTAACTATTCTTGTGTTTTCTAACTCTATGCCTAGGTACTTACCACTTTCCCACAGCGTGCACCGAGCTGCTCGTGGTCGCTAAGGCCAATCTCTTGGACAGGCTGATAACACACTGATAATGAAAGGATGGAGTTCGTCTTCATGTAGGATACTTTACCCCAACCACTGGGATACCTGGAAATGCCTTCCTGCATTCCGCGTACTTTCATATGGGTAATAATCGAAGTAAATTGCTTTGTGCGGGTTCACTGGATAACGAACGATTCCTTCCTCGTCCTTAATCAGGGTTAGGAACTGGAGGAAGGCCAAGTCTCCTAAGAAGTCTATGACGGCAACTTATGTAATTCGTGATACATTGCAATATGACGTTAATTCACGTCTAACAACACTAGCTTACATTACATAGCACCACACCATATCCCAGTATCCTCATTAGAGTACTGATAAGCCATTATCACTCACTATCAAGGCACCGAAATCCACGCGAGAGCTACGTAAGTAAAACCAGAATGTTCGGGACGAACGGGACGCGTGAACGCACGCCACCCCTACGACGGCCCGCGGGCGACTGACTAGGGCCGGCGCGGCGCGGCGCAGGGCAGAGACGCGGGAGCAGTCGCTCACGCGCATGCGCAGTATTGCGCAGTGGCGAGTCCGCGCCGCCGCTACTCGGGGTCGTTGCCCGAGGCCGCGTACACGTGACTTAGTATTTAGTAAAATGTAGAGGTGAACTTTAAAATTATTTTTTAAATAATGAAAATTAAGGTCATGTTTTTTTTACATATTTGGAATGTGTATCAGCTTCTTATTCACCTCCTTAAATGCGTCCGTTGATTTACCAGTCACCCTGTATAAGTACAAAATGATATAAACAAAAGTATATATTTTTTTTTTTTAAGCTGACAGTTTCTATGTGTATGCGTGTGTGTGTGTGTGTGTGTGTGTGTGTGTGTGTGTGTGTGTGTGTGTGTGTGTGTGTGTGTGTGTGTGTGTGTGTGTGTGTGTGTGTGTGTGTGTGTGTGTGTGTGTGTGTGTGTGAGTGTGTGTGTGTGTGTGCATGCGTGCGTGCGTGCGTGCGTGCGTGTTGACTTTCATATATTAGTATGTTAACTTTGTACAAGCAATGCCTCTATCTCATCATAACTTTTATCTTGAAGCCATGCAGTTATGACTTTTTTACACTCATAAATAAGTTTATTGTATATATTTATTTCTTTATTGATTTTATTATAAAGTTCAGCTGAGCGTCTGCCGAACTGCCTACAAGCAAATACTGTATTTGTTCTAGGTAACTTTGTGACAATATCGTTCCTTCTTTTATTTAAATTCCCACAGTCATAGGGTAACATTTTATGTTTTGTTAAAACCGTATTAGTAATGTACAGTTTCCTAACCGATAATAGGTTAGTTATTTGATATAATCGTTCAGTAGAAAAACGCCTCTTTTTAAAATACATGACCTTAATCAAGCAGCGTTGAGCCCTCTCCAGTTCAAGAAAACGCGTCTTTGCCGCCCCTCCCCAAACCGGTATGCAATAGACCAAAATTGACTGTATTAAGGATACATATATTTCCTTTATGAGATCTCTAGAAGAACCAGATGAATCAGCGACTGATCTTGGCAGCACATGTCTCAGAGACTTAAAGATCCATGTTAATTTTCTTATTCTTGTTATAACGTGCTCGAGATGTGAATACCAAGAGAGCCGCTGATCCAGCATGACTCCTAGGTATTTGGTATAAGCCACCCTATGGAGAGCGGGGCATATACAGTAGCTTTTGTTTGCCGTAGTTTCGCATCCATGTATTTTTATGGTGTAATTATCATTAGGCTGTGTGTCGTTGTAAATACTGTAGCAGATATAATTTGTTTTTGTTGTATTTAATGTAAGATAGTACATAATTTAATGTAAGATAGTGCATAAATATCATATTCTTACGTAGTAATAATAGGCTGTATACTACGACAGCTTATTGGGAGTGTCCGGGGTGTGCCGATCACTCCCTATAGATACATCTCACCCCCTATATACACAGATCACCCCTATAGACACAGATTGCCCCCTATAGAAACACATCACCCCCCCCTTTAAATACAGATCACCCTTTATTAACATAGAACATTACGGCAGGTGAGGATGTCTTAGATACAGATTAGTCCCTATAGATACAGATCACCCTCCTATAGATACAGATCACCCCTATAGACACAGAATACCCTCTATAAAAACATATCACCCCTATAGACACAGATCACCCCCTACATACCCCATATAGATACAGGTCACCCCTATAGGCACATATCTTCCCCCTATAGACACAGATCACCCCACATAGACACAGATCAACCACTATAGACACAGAATCACCTCCTATTCACATAGAAGATTACAATAAACATATGGTAACCAGTATAAACTGACCTCCAGCTTGATATGCGCCTGCTTGCATATGGGTATCTGGGAGCCAAGGTTGGCGTATTCCTTGTGTTTGTGGAGGAACTCGTTGCGGCAGGTGAGGATGTCTCGCAGCCAGCGCAACACCTCGCGGTAGTTGCCGATCTGCCGCTGGATCAGCTTCTGGCTTATGTTGTATAGGACTTGGGAGCTGGGGGGAGGAGATTCTTTCGTTAATAATACATAATGTAAAGCTCGGAAAAGATTGGCCATATTCCACACACAGGGGCCATGTATACACAGGCCAAAACAAAATGCAACAGTGGTATTTTGTGATCTATCTAAGGCTTTTGACTGCGTACAACATCAAACCTTACTCATAAAATTGGAGCATTACGGCGTGAGGGATAGGGCACTCGGTCTCCTTAAATCTTATCTTGATAATAGAATGCAAATGGTACAAGTCAAGGACGTTAATTCTTCTGGGTTCACTGTGAAAATGGGCGTGCCACAAGGATCTATTTTAGGCCCTTTCCTTTTTCTGACGTACATGAATGACTTGCCATTCACGGTGCAAAACCTTTCAATTATTGTATTGTTTGCTGATGATACTTCCCTTCTTTTTAAGGTAAGTAGAAAGACAATCGAAATTGACGAAGTGAACAACACTCTCTCTAAGTTACTAGACTGGTTTACTGCTAATAATCTGTTACTAAATGCGAAAAAAAAAGGAATCAAGTTTTCTTTGCCAAATGTTAAACAGACTCATAATTAAGTAATATTAAATGGTAACGAATTAGATTTTGTTCCTAGTACAGTTTTTCTCGGCATAACTATAGATAGCACGTTACAGTGGGGCCCACATATTGTAACTCTAGCGGGGAGGCTTAGCTCGGCTGTCTACGCCGTCAAGAAAATAAGGCAATTGACGGATGTAACAACTGCCAGATTAGTATATTTCAGTTACTTTCACAGTATAATGTCTTATGGCATTTTACTGTGGGGACACGCAGCAGACATTGAAACCATTTTCATTCTACAAAAAGGAGCAGTCCGAGCTATATACCAACTACGATCCCGAGAATCACTTCGAGATAGATTTAAGGAAATAAATATTCTAACAGTTGCCGGTCAGTTTATTTATGAAAATATCATGTACGGTCTTCAAAAATAGCAACAGACATAACCGTAATTTGAGAAGTAAAAATAATCTTGACATAGCTTTCTCGAGGCTTAGTAAGGTAAAAAAATCATTTGTGGGGCAGTGTGTACGCTTTTATAACAAAATTCCGAATGATGTGTGTGAACTACCAGAATGTAAATTTAAGAAACATATAAAACGCAGTATTTGTTCAAGAGGATACTATAAGACTGTAGATTATTTTAATGATAATGACATTTGGAATATTCCTCCAGCAAAATGATATGACGTTTATAAGAGTGCTTAATGTACCTACGTAAAGAAATAAATGATTTTGAATTTTTGAATTTTGAATTTTGTCTGAACACCGGATTGTGAGGCTAGTGGCTAGCCCCAGTGTCAAAAGGTATCAAACCACCTATCGCTAAGGCCTGTGACATGGTTTAACATATCATAGTGTCATCTATCGCAGGCTAAAGCTAGACAAACGTTATGCGTTAGAACTTAAAAACTTCTGACTTGACACGGTTTGGCCTCTAGCCCCACAAATTCCTCCAAGCCGGATTTAACTGGGATTTCGCTCACCATTCAAAATTTGTCAATTACAAAAAATTGCCTAAATTGTATATGTTCCTTAACGAAAGTTATTTAGTTTCACAATCCGATTTTCATGAACCAAACAAATCCGAAGAAATGAAATCAAAACAAATGAGAATAAATATTGGGACGTATTTATTTTTTTTGCTTAAGCTTTTGGTCATGGCTCCATCCGCGTGGAAATCGAACCATGAATGATAGCTATCCTACAGGAATCATAGATTTTTCCGGTAATAAAATTAACCTATACGTTAACCCAATGTTTAATCTGTTTACCTACAAAATTTCATCCTGTTCAATAATAAAATTGCCGGCGTAAAATTGAAACAAACAAACAAACATGCGTACTTTCGCATTTACAACATTAGTAACATGAGATAGTGAGAATATTGAAATACACTTTGAATGCCAACATTAAGGACACGTCGTTCCCACAGCCGGGGCACGGGCCCCACGCACCTGATATCCCAGAACGTGGGCATCGGAGCTTCAGGATTCCACATGTGCACCCGATGCGGCCGGTGCAGCGCCAGCAGGGCGTCCATGGCTTCCTGCGAGATGTCGCCCATGCCCGGTTGGTGCACTAGAGAGACTAGGCCATTTATTAGCTCGGTGGTGGAGGACTGGACTTCGGTGCCGGGCCGGCCTAAGTTCTATAGCGAAAAAAAGGAAACAAACGATTCGTAAATGTCATTTTTTGTAAGCCCGCTTCTTTCTTAACAAACAATGGAAAGAAATGATTCGGAAAAGACTTCTTTGTAAGCACGCTTCCATCTTCAGCATGATCATGACTTACCATCAGGTGAGAGAATGCCAAGGGCTTACTTATTGTGGATAAAAACAACAGTCTGTAAAGAAAGTCTTGAAAATATAAATAAGGGCGCTGTTTCATGTCAACATGGCAACATTCAAGCATATTAAACAATTCTGAGGGTGCCATCAGACATAATTGTTGTTCCAATAAAATCGGCTTTCAATACACTTTTGACATACTATAAATTAGTAGCTTATAAGTAATTTACTTGGCACAAAATACGAAAGAGTGACGCAACTAGGAGGCTAATATTCACTTCGAACGCTGAGCCAGCTGAGTAAGTAAGTCAGCATTTTGAGATTCAGATTTAGCAGGGTCTAATTAGTCAAGGACAGACACAGAGACTGTTTCGAACCCTGTGTTAGTAGTTCTCAAAACAATTCACTGATTCTAATGCGTTTTATAAAGCAAATTTCATCGCGCTGATTCTAATTTAGCTTTGTTATAATATGAAATTTGGATTAGCATAATCATTTTCGACTTATTTTAGTTTAAGTGTCGGAGCGGTAGATTTAAAATTTTGTTAGTAACTAGCATGACTCAATTTACTAGCGACATCTGGCGATATTTTGTGACGACCTTAGATACGTCATATAAACTATCAGCAAATACTGCATTCTAACCTTGTTAGGTTAGAATGTCGTTATGTTTAACGACGCGACGTTTTAACCACATGCAAACATGAATCGAGTATTTCACTCAATGATGCGTACGCCGGCTACACTGGACATATACGATGTTTCAGTAAACATACTGTCATCAATTTGGCCTTTTCTAAGGGAAATAATGGTTAACCTGTTAAACGAAATGTTTAACAGTGGCATATACCCCGATGTTTTAAAAAGCACTCGTGTCTGTCTAGTGTATAAGGGCAAAGGAGAGAAAACGAATGTCGATGGTTACAGGCCTATAACTATAGTACCAAACATTTCTAAGATTATTGAATCAATTTTATCTAAAAACATAATGTCATACCTTGAATTAAATCAACTTATTACAGAAACACAATATGCGTATAGAAAACAAAAATCCACAACCAGAGCCGCACATCAACTTATTGACTCACTACTGACAAATATCGATGGCAAATTCAAAACAGCTGGTTTATTCTGCGATTTAAGCAAGGCATTTGACGTTATCCAAAATGATTTACTGTTAGAAAAGCTATCTCAGCACGGAATAGTCGAAAAATCTCATGATCTGCTAGCATCTTTCCTAAGCCACAGGCGACAGACCGTAGAAATCACAGTAGGCGGGAAAAAACTGAAATCTGATCCTGGTGAGACGTCACAATAGGTATTCCACAGGGCTCCGCCCTTGGAAATACCCTATTTTTGTTATTCATCAACGACTTAGCGTCATCTATATCTGACGGAATGACGGTACTTTTAGATAGATAGATAGATAGATAGATAAAATATTTATTTCACTCAACCTAGCACAGTGTAATGAAGAAACTTCTTAATTAATAAGATTAATTAACAAAACAACTTACTATTTATCTTACTTAAATAAAACTAACTATCATATAACTATAAAAATGCTAACAGAATAATCATGCTAACAAAATAATCAATAAAAAGAAAAAGAAGATGAACAGAAAATAATTATAGTACAACATGCCAGGCCAGTGAAAAAGGTCTAGACTCAGCATAATTATTGCAAGGAAGGGTTTTCTTGCAACACTGATATTCTGCCTAGACCAGTGGTAGAAATGAGTGTACGCGCCTCGAAGGTCATTCAAATATAAATAGGTCAGGTAGTCACCAAAGCTGAAGGAAATGCTTTTCAGATGTATGTATGCTAGTATGCGTGTATGTATGTCTTTGTGTTTGCAGATATGTATGTATGCGGTATGTAAGGTATATGTATGTGGTAAGTAGGTATGTATGTTTGTAGCTAAATATATATGTAGGTATGTCTGTTGCAACCGCCTGTATTTGAACAACGGTCGACTGGACATTTGAGTGCAAGATTTGATTAAGTGTACTTGTCATGTAACTGGATATTTACGCCAGACCGAGATGTTCCGTTACCCGCATTGCTGTTTAGATAGAAGTAAGTCTCGAAGACGTTTTTTGAAAGAAAATTTGGATGAGATGTCTCGTATTGGAGGTGGGATATCATTCCAACATTTAGCAGCGAGGTAACGGAAACTTCCTCGAAACATGGTTGTCCTGTGCTTAGGGACACGAAACACTTGAGAGCAGTGGCGAGCCACGTACCTGTGTTGCTCATAGCGCCATTCAAGTTTCTTGAAAAGGTAATCGGGTATTTTTGTTTTAATTACATCAAAGAGCAATGAACTGAACAGAAGGTTCTGTCGACCTTGGATTTTTAATATATTTGCAGCATTTAGATATGGGGTGACATGTGTTCTGGGTGGTATATTAAAACAGTACCTTGCGCAAGCATTTTGAACCCTTTGTATGAGCCGATGAGACCTTTGAAGAAGACAGGGACCATAGACCGAAATACAGTAATTAAGTTTTGAAAGGACTATAGCTTCGCACAGTTGGATACGTAGGTCAACATTTATGAATTGTCTTATCTTATACAATACTTTAAGTCTAAAGAAACAGTTTCTAACAAGATCTGCGACATGGTTTTCAAAACGCAAATGCTCATCTTAAAGCACACCAAGATTTCGGGCCTGTGTCACTCTTTCAATAGGCATGCCGTCAACTACAATAAGGGGCTTTCTCGAGGAGATCGTCTTAACTTGATTTTTGGTACCAAGAATTAAAAACTTTGACTTTGCAGGATTGAGAACTAGTGAATTTTTAAGCGACCACGATAGAACATGCTCTAGATCGGAGTTGATCTTAGTAACAGCTAAATTAATATCCTTTGGATCGACAGGAGTATAAATTTGTAGGTCGTCCGCATATAAGTGGTACTTACATTCTTTTAAACAGTGTGTGATATCGGTGCTATAAATAATAAAGAGTAAAGGCCCCAAAATGGATCCCTGCGGAACACCCCTATTTACAGGCAAGAACTGAGAATTTAGTTTTGATCCGTCTGATTTCTGCAAAACCACTTGTTGTTCACGATCAGAGAGGTAACTATGGAACCATTTTACTGTATTATTATCAAAACCATAGAAAGATAGTTTTGCTAACAACAACTTTATGTTTATACAGTCGAAAGCCCGTGAAAAATCAAGTAAAGTCAGTAAAGTACCCTGACCCGTATCAGAAAAAGAAAGGATATTATCAAAAACATCGAGAAGGGCTGTCGAGGTACTGCGATTCTTACGGAAACCAGACTGCAGCTCTGGTAAAACAGCATTCGTCTCACAGTACTTAACGACTTGTGAGAAAATAACTTTTTCAATAATTTTGGAGAGATACGGTAATATGCTGATTGGACGAAGGTCTTTAAAATCAACAGGATCAGAGTTTTTGGGAATGGGCTTTACCAAAGCTTTTTTCCATTGGTAAGGGAATATTGAAGTGGTAATAGATTTATTTATTATATGTGTGATAACTCCAAGCGTATTAGGAAGCGTGAGGATAACCATGTCCATAGTTATTTGATCATGACCCAGAGCATTTGATTTAATATCTAAAATTATTTTCGCTATGAAATTTTCATTGACTGGTTGGAGACCTAAACAGCTTTCATTAAATCTATTAGACTGAAAATATGTAAGAAGTGTTGGGTCAGCCGAGTCATCACCAGGAACATTTAGAAAATGTACATTAATTAAATCAGGATCGTTAAAATGTGCGGGAAGATCAGAACGACTCTTGAAATCAGGAATAACACTAGACTTAAGGTTCTTCCAAAGACATTTTGAATTATTAATATTGGAGTTAATATTCTTGTTAAAATAAGCAACTTTTTCAGCAAAAACACTACTATTCACCAGATGTTTTAAAGTTTTGTATTGACACTTATCACTATCTGATTTTGTAAGACGGTATTTATTGTAAGCCTGATTACGAAGTCGCATCATATAGTGTACATTACTGGTTAACCAAGGTGTCTCTTTATCCTGTATCACGGTAGTTTTCACAGGAGCAAATTTATCAAAAAGTATCAGAATGAGTTCGTTAAACTTTGAGACCATATCCTCGACTCTATCCATTTCATAAATACTAGTCCAGTCAATCGATGATAACTCGTGATCAAACTCTGCTCGGTTAATATTCTTGAGTGGTCTGTATTTTATAAATCTGCGAGGGATTTTAGGCTTTCTAATCTTAAGTTCACCAGTCACTATAGCATGGCCACCGAGTTCAGGGCAATGCTTAACAGACACGTTCACCACTGGTGCATCGGAGATCAAAAGATCAATCAGAGATGAACTGTGGGAAGTAAAATGAGTTGCTTGGTTAACGAAATTTTATCATTCAGTTCGCTTTTCGCAGATGATACAACGGTAATAGTTTGTGCGCGAACTTATGCAGAACTGAATGATAAAATTAATAAAATTTATAGGCAGCTACAAGATTGGTTCACAGTTAACGGATTGATATTAAACACTACAAAATCCAATGTTATGTTGTTCAGTGGAAGACCAATACAAACGCCACTAGAAATCAATAGTCCCGTTCCTCTATGTGATAACTGTCGCTTCCTGGGTTTCATGTTGGACTCCAACCTAAACTGGAAACAACACGTACAGGTACTTTGCGACAGACTGAGTGGTGCAGCGTACGCACTGAGGAAACTGCGACCTCTTGTGTCTCCACAGATCCTAAGACAGGCTTACTTCGCTCATTTCCATTCTATTATGTCATATGGTATCATCCTATGGGGCGACTCAACGCACTCAAACCGAGTCTTCGTCCTGCAGAAGAGAGCAATTAGGGTTTTGTTAGGCACATCCTCAAGAGACACATGCAGGGAGCAGTTCAAAACACTGCGTATTATGCCGCTCTACTCATTGTACCTGTACGAGTTGTTGATGTTTGTCCGACGAAATCTGTCGACCTTCGATCGACGCACCACAGGAGGCAGACAGTTGCGTAACACCGGCCGACTACAAGTAGTGCCACGACGAACAACACTTGCGAGCAAAAACCCTCGCGTTATCGGTCCAACATTACGTATACATGACTGCCGTGTCATACGAATCTGTACTATCTCAAAAAAGGGCAATCTGAGATAATGAGGTTTAAAGTTTTAAACATATTTTATTATGTAGAAAATAAACTACATGGTGTATTGAAATGATTTAAATCACAAAAGTTTCCAAAAATCGAGTACAACAAGAGGTCTCAATAATTTTTTTTGAAAATGTTCGTATTTTTCATTTTATTCTAAAAAAACAGTTAGGCGTGACAACAGTTTCATACAAACGTTGTCACGCGATAAGTTCTAACTATAGTTATAACAGTTAGGCTTGACATCGATCTCTAATATAAATTATATTTTTTGAGTTAAGTTGCTTTTAGGCAGGCTGTTTCATATCATAATTGCTTAAATTAAATATTTTTAAAATATTAATACATATGTATATTAAGGTACCTATTGTTTTGCAAAAAATATCGATAAAAACAGCAAAACTGGAGTCGCAAAATGACCACTTCCCAAAATACCAGTTTGCAAGATAAAAATATCGTATAATATTTATAATTAGGCTAGTCATTTCTGTTTTTCTGAGGTTAGTTACAGTATTTTTTTCAATACTAACATAAAAAATTATATCCAGGCATAATTTTACAACAATATGTATGCCGTATCCATTGACTCAAAAGTTGAGACCTTTAACAGCCTTCTTACACAACTCTACGACGTTCACGCTCCGATTCGTGCTATTCGACTTAAACATCTGCCTGCCCCGTGGCTTACAGATGAGATTCGATCGCTGATGGCCAGAAAAGATGCTGCGAAAACTAAATTTAAAATATCACCCACTGATAGCAATCGCGAAAAGTATAAATCGGCACGTAATCGATGTAATCTCATCTGTCGAGATGCACAGCGGCGTCATATACATGCATCGGTCGAAAACGGTGATTCAGCTAAAGTCTGGAAGTTCCTTAGAAGCATCGGTGTTGGAAAACAGAAACAAAACCTGCCCTGTGATATCGACGTTAACGCTCTTAACCAACATTTCTCGTCCACTGCTACTCCTCTTATGGCTGACTCGACTAAAGCTGATACTCTAGCACGTATAAATGAATTCCCTTTGCCAAAGCATGCTCCTCTCTCTTTTAGTTCAGTTGAATCCGAACAAGTTAAAAAACAAATTCTTACGATCTCATCCAATGCTGTGGGTTGTGACGAGATAACCCGTAATATGATAATTCCGATTCTGGATGTGATTCTGCCAGTCATCACTCACCTTATGAACTTCTCTCTCTTCTCTAATACTTTCCCTTCCATTTGGAAACAAGCTGTTGTTGTTCCTTTACCTAAAATCCGTAATCCCACATCCTTGTCCCACTTTAGGCCAATATCAATTCTTCCTTTCTTGTCCAAAATCCTAGAACGCCTTGTTCATCATCAACTTTTTTCTTTTCTTAATACTAATCAACTGCTTAATCCTTATCAGTCTGGTTTTCGACCTGGGCATAGCACTGTTACTGCCCTTGTCAAAGTTTCAGATGACATCCGCTCTGGTATGGAACAACAGAAAGTTACCCTCTTAACACTCCTGGATTTTAGTAATGCTTTTAACACGGTAGACTTCGATATACTGCTAGCTTTCCTGAGTTCACTCAATGTGTCAACTCCTGTGATATCATGGTTTCGGAGTTATCTTAGTAATCGTCGGCAATGCATCAAAGTTGATGATAAGTGCTCAAAGTGGTGTAATATTAGCCTCGGTGTTCCCCAGGGTGGTGTTCTTTCTCCTCTTCTCTTCTCCCTCTTTATCGATACTATCTCGCGCTCCCTTTCATCTTTTTTCCATCTGTATGCTGATGACTTGCAGATTTACATCCAGGCATCCCCTGAAGATATTGCACAAGGTGTTCACCTCATGAACGAAGATCTCGCCGAAATATGGTCATGGTCTCTTAAACATGGCCTTCTTGTGAACCCAAGTAAGTCACAGACAATTATTGTAGGAAGCTCTCGCCAACTAGCTAAAATTGACTCATCATCACTACCCCCAGTTCTCCTTAACGACGTCCCCATTCCATACTGTAAAAAAGTTAAAAACTTGGGTGTAATATTTGATCAAAATTTATCTTGGTCCAGTCAAATTGGCGAAGTGAGTCGAAAAATTTTTGCTTCTTTGGCATCGCTTCGACGCCTCAAGAACTTTCTTCCCGTTGCAACGAGAGCCCTTCTGGCTCAGTCTCTCCTTCTCCCAATTCTAGACTATGCCGATACCTGTTACCTTGATGCTACCGAGGAGCTGCTGAACAAATTGGAGCGCTTACAGAACGTTTGTATTAGGTTCGTGTTCGGTTTGAGGAAGTATGATCATGTCTCAGAGTTTCGAGCTAAACTGAAATGGCTACCCATCCGTTTGAGACGAAATATGCACACACTCTGTTTGCTGTACAATGTGCTCCATAGTCCAGCTGCTCCTCCGTATCTTAAGGACAGCTTTCGGTGCAGGGAGTCAGTGCATGGTCGCCAACCTCGGTCATGTAATGCGCTCCTTTTGGCCTTTCCTTCTTGCCGCACTGACTTCTTTAGTAAATCTTTTGCGGCTCACTCGGTACGCCTATGGAACTTATTACCTGCTTCTGTTCGTACTTCTGAAACTTTATTTACTTTTAAGAAAAGACTTAGTGAACATTATTTTAATCTATGTAATTACTGAAACTTTACCTCATCTATTTAAGTACTTATCACCATTTTTCTTTGGCTTCATACTTATATATTGATATTTTATTTATATTATTTATGTATTTATTTATTCGTTATATATGTACTAATATATATTTTATATAATATAATATTATTTATGTATTTATTGATACCTATATGTATTATGTCTAAATAAAAACCATAATTGCAGCCACCCGTTACTTGCTTTTAAAACTATACAATCCTATAAGTTTCCAAGGTTGCCTGGAAGAAATCGCTCAAAGCGATAAGGCCGCCTTTGCACTGTCTGTAAATATTTTTTGATGTCTCTGTACTATTGGTGTGCAATAAAGAATATTTATCTTATTTATCTTATTAATTCCCGAAATTCCAGTTTGTAAGATTAAAATATTTATATAGAACCGGAAAATGTATCTTACGATGAATTAACAAATGCAATTAACAAAGTTTTAAAATGCTCCTCCCTCTCAATTTCATAAAGGTTAGGCCGCTGCAGCACGAAACTTAAAGAGTGCATTTCAATCCACCGGTGGATCCAGTAAGGGGAACCAAGTGGATCGAGGGGAGCGGCAATATTTTCAAACGCAAAGTTGCATAATGCCGAATTGAAAATGCAGGAGCTTGCCTTGACAGCAACTAAATAACCTATTTATAATAGATTCAGCAAAGAGTCAATCAAGAGGTTTCATACCTGCCAAATCTCAGAAACTTAGAGGCTCCTGTAGATACTGATTTCCAGTTGGATAAACAGGTATAGTATGAAGCCTCTTTGAGAGCCGCTGAACTACTTATACTCAGCACAGCCTGTGTGCATAAGTTTCATGCCAGGCATAGAAACTCAGAAGCTCCTTTCGAAACTGATTTTCACTTGGGTAAACAGGTACAACAGGTAAAAAAATACTGAAGCACATATTTAGATTTGAGTAATAAGTAATGATTAAACTTAAAGGTTACTACTGATACTGATCTTTGCCTAGATGAACAGGCAAAGCATCAAGCCGCTTTAATAATCTATGAAACCCTATGTAGTCCCAACAAGGACTCAGTAAACAATTTTCACGCCTGAAAAATCTCAAAATCTAAAATCCACAGGGTCGAGTCACTTTAAAAGCTGCTAAATTTCAAGACAGTTGAAATTTAGCAACACATATTTGAAGTTTTTTTTTTTTTTTTTTTTTTTTTTTTATGGCATAGGTGGCAAACGAGCAGACGGATCACCTGATGGTAAGCGATTACCGCCGCCCATAGACACCCGCAACACCAGAGGAGTCACAAGTGCGTTGCCGGCCTTTGATATGGGAGTACGCTCTTTTCTTGAAGGTTTGAATGTCGTATCGGTCCGGAAATACCGCAGGCGACAATTCATTCCATAGTTTGGTTGTGCGAGGCAGAAAGTTTCTAGTGAAACGCACAGTTGTGGACTGCCAACCATCTATGTGATGGGGATGAATATATTGTCGCGTAGAACGATGGCGAAAAGAGGCGGCAGGGATCAATCCGAACAATTCCTCGGAGCACTCCCCATTGTACATGCGATAGAGAATGCAGAGCGAGGCTACATCTCTACGCAGCGCCAAGGAATCAAGCCGATCTGAGATATCCTGGCAGCCGACGATTCGAGTTGCTCTCCGTTGAATACGGTCCAGAGGGAGAAGCTGGTACTGGGGTGCCCCTGCCCAGAGATGAGAACAGTATTCCATGTGAGGCCGAACCTGCGCCTTATAAAGTTGCAGGCGATGGGCCGCAGTGAAATACCGTCTCGATCTATTGAGCACACCAAGCTTCTTCGAGGCTAATTTAGCCTTACCCTCTAGATGACCACGGAACTGGACTTCACTCGATATGTCGACACCAAGGATTCCGATACTAGCTGAGGCATTAAGGGGAGTGTCCTCAAAACGAGGTGATACGACAAATGGCATTTTCTTGGCAGTGAACGCGCAAACCTGTGTCTTAGTGGGGTTAAATTGGACCAAGTTAATCCGACCCCATTCTGAGACTTTCTTTAAAGAGTCCTCAATTTCTGACACAAGTTTGTTTCGGCTCTCGATGACGTTTTCCCGAGAAATGTTAGCACGGCCGGTATAAAAGGCATCACCTGTGCTGTCATCCGCATAACAATGAGTGCTGCTGATTTGCAGCATATCATTGATATGCAGAAGGAACAGTGTAGGCGAAAGCACACAGCCTTGAGGGACACCAGCATTCACAGACATAGAATCTGAGCATGCACCGTCGACTACGACCTTTATGCTTCTGTCTGCAAGAAAACTAGTGACCCATTTGCATAATTCCTCGGGAAGCCCATAAGAAGGAAGCTTCGCAAGAAGTGCTTTGTGCCAAACCCGATCGAAGGCCTTCGCTATGTCCAAACTAACCGCCAATGCTTCCCCCTTAGTCTCGATCGCCTGTGCCCAACGATGTGTCAGGTAGACAAGAAGATCACCAGCAGACCGGCCCTTACGGAAACCGTACTGTCGGTCGCTAAGCAGCTGGCGGTCCTCTAGATACCGAAGGAGCTGGCTATTGATAATGGACTCCATTATCTTTGAGAATAAGGGGGTTATGGCTATCGGCCTGTAGTTGGACGGATTCGAGCGGTCACCTTTTTTAGGGATCGGGTGCACCAAAGCTGTTTTCCATGACTTCGGGACTACGCCAGAAGAGTAGGAAAGCCGAAAAAGGCGCGTTAAAACTGGAGCCAACTCTGGAGCACACACCTTCAACACGATGGGAGGGATTCCATCGGGCCCACTCGACTTATGAATGTCGAGGGAAAAAAGTGCTTTACGCACTGAGCGTTGGTGGAACCGGATATCCGGCATACAGCTCTTGCACCGCGGTATGGTCGGCGGCTCGTTTCCCCCGTCATCCAATGTCGAATTGGACGCAAAGAGTTTGCCTAGAAGATCGGCTTTCTCCTTTGCGTCGTGGGCCAATGAATCATTTCCCATGTGCAGTGGTGGAAATGATGGCGTGCAGAAATTCCCCTGGACAGCTTTGGCCAGAGACCAGAACGCACGAGTTCCCGAAGGAAGACGCTCTAGTCTCTCGCCAATTCTGCCTATGTGCGCCGACTTCTCCCTGGCAATGTCTCTTTTGAAGGACCTGGAGGCAAAGTTAAACTCCTTTTTCAATGCGCTGGTCTTTTCATCCCGTACCTTCGCTGCATTTGCCCAGGCTTGGTAACATTCCTGCTTCCGGCGAGAAGCCTTTTTGCAGGACCGACCAAACCAAGGCTGTGATTTGCCGCCAATGGGGACCACCGAGGATGGGATAAAAAGCTCCATACCCTGCAGCACCACATCAGCGACAGAATCAGCAGCGAAGTTAGGATCATCCGGCGTGAAGCAAATCTGCCCCCAAGGGTAGGACGCAAAGAAAGACCGCATCCCATCCCAATCTGCTGACTTGTAGTGCCACACACGACGGCGACAAGCAACTCGCGGTCGCGGCGGGCACGTGAGTGGCACCGTACTCCGGATCAGGCAGTGATCCGAAGAGCCGAGTGAAGCGTCAACGGATACTTGGTAGCCGTCCGGATGAGAAGTCAGCAGAAGGTCCAACAGTGAAGGTTCATGGTTCTCCACATCTGGGATTCGCGTGGGCGTAGTAACCAGTTGTGTCAAACCATATGCCAGGGCGAAGTCGTGAACAGATCTCCCCGCATGATCGGTTTTGCTAGAACCGAGCCATTCGGCGTGGTGGGCGTTAAAATCGCCGAGTACCACGATCTCAGCGGATGGGATCTGCTGCTGCACAGTATCTGCAGCCATTTGGACGTGCTCAATGAGTCGGTCAGTTTCGCCATCGCCGGTATGGGACCTATATAGGCACGAATAGACGCGGGGATGGTCATCGCCGTCTACACGTAGCCATATGGTGGAGAGGTCCCTACCTTCAAGGTTGCTGAGGCGGCGAGAACTGATATCGTCTCTGACGTACACGCACACTCCAGCCCTAGGCACAAAGGAGTGTTCCAGACCGTACCCAGGGTAGGAGAGGTACGATGTGTCCGCTGGAGACGATATCTGTGTCTCGGTCAAAAAAAGCAAGGCCGGCTTTGCTGTCTCAAGGTGGTGGTGTACAGCATTTAGGTTGGAATGTAAGCCCCTGATGTTGCAGAAGTCCACAGTCAGCGTGGCAGGGGGTGCCACAGTGTCTTTGCCCTTGCCTCGTGCAGTTGAAAGCGCGGTTTTGCCCCCCCCAGAGTACGACGAGGGGCGGCCTGGACATCCAGGCTCAGGGACGTTGTGTTCTGAGCCTGGACGTCCAGGGAGGGATTCTCCAGCGCTCGCGCAGCTGGTACCCTCCTGGGGTAGCGAATTTGGGAACTGCGCTATCATTAGGGGGGGGGGGGGGGAAGGGGTTGGGCCTCCGGTATCCTCACTAACTCGGCGAAACACAACGCAAGCGTTGCTTCACGCCGGTTTCCTGTGAGGCCGTGGTATCACTCCGGTCGAGCCGGCCCATACGTGCCGAAGCATGGCTCTCCCACGGTAAAACCCACGGAAGTTTAGAGGTTCCAGTCCTGTGACCTACACGTGGATGAATAGGCACAGCGTCAAAACACTTTGAAAGCCGCTGAATCGCCTGCTCAGGCTCAGTAAAGACTAGGTGAAGGGGTTTTACACCCAACACATCTTAGGAGCATATCATCTCAGATTGGATGAATAGGTGCAGTTTCAAGACACTTTGAGAGCCGTTGAATCATTTACTCAGACTCGGCAAGGACTGAGTGATCAGGTTCCATACCACGCATATGTATGAAACTTAGAGGGTCCTGAAAATATTGATCTCTACTTGGGTGATCTATCAAAGTGGCAAGCCCTTTTGAAAGTCAGTGTATCACCTGATAAGTTACACCCAGATTCGACAGACACATCTTTGCTTCCTTTTTTCCTTCTGTATGAATAGTCACAGCGTCGAAACACTTCAAAACCTTAGTAGACTTCAACATCAGATCTTGAAAACTTCATTATAACTCGAGACACGACCTTATCGCTGATTACCTTGTAATTAGTGGATTTCAAAATCTGATGTTGAAGTCTGAAATCTGGAGAAGTTCCAAGGAAATAGCGCCTACGGTATTTAAAAAAAATATCGAGTTCAAGAAATATTATTTACAACAATGGGTATGGAGAGGTAACCCATCCTTAAAAGCTCATATAAAATAATATTTCATATATTATGTCAATGTGTATGTCCGACTGAAACGTACAGACGGAACGACCTTATATTACTAAACTATCTAGGTATGTTATAAATCCAAGGAAACAGTACAATATTTATCAAAATATTAAGAGATTTCCTTGGATTGCTCATACTACATTAACAATTGATCCGCCAATATTCTATTTGAAGCCCAAACATTTTTTAACAAATTGAGTATAGGTCCCTCAGAGAAAGTTATTGAGTTTTATGAGTAGAGTCCTGTGACATTTTTTCAGATATTTTACAATGTAAGGTATGTTTTAGGTATGTGTTCCCTCATAGCATTAGTAGCATAACTGCACCCTTAAAAATACCTAGGTATCTACGTTGTAACTCTATTTGTGCAATCTTCTTTTTGCTTATTATACATCTATACGTTCTAAGATTTGTAAATTTTGCGTACTGTACGTTTTGCGACTCGTACATTTCGCGAAGACATAGTATATTTTTACTTATTGTAGGTTCTGCTGATTGCTGTGCATTTTGAGTTTAGTTAAATGGTTATTTTAAGTCCAAAAAAGTATTTTTTTTATTTTGATTATTGGTTTCTTGTGGGAAAATGTTCAGTTTCATTAGTATAATATGTAGTTTACATTTTCAGGGATTTTTAAGGACTATCAGGGTGTCCACTCAAAATTCCCAAAATACTTCCCTGACTTTTCCCTGACTTTCCCTGACCATTTTGTAAAATTTCCCTGACCCTTATTATCCATTTTAGAACCGTTTTTAGAGGATTTTGTTCAATTGCTGGTTTGTTTTCGATCTTTATCTGGAGACGATGCAAAAATGGTTCGCAATCTGCTATAGGCCATAACTGATTTCACAGCAGCTAAACATGCTTTTAACAAAGCGATTTTTATTGAATATCTTTAAATGTTTTGACTGTGGTTTTCTATGAAGTATCCAAAAATTTTGCTCTTTCAAGACAAGGATCATTTACCAACGATCTTACTGAGGTGAATTTTTGTGCTGTGGAAATGAAGAGCCTTCAGTAATAGCAGTGTAAAGAGATCAATGTGCTGGACTGTCTTTGAATATCTTGTATGTACACAGATTTTTATAGATCATATACTTATCTGCCTCCTTTTAAAGGAGGTGGAACGTATAATTAATACACAGCTCCTAGCATATTATCTAGAAGATCATGACCTTATCAATGACCGGCGATATGGGTTTCGTCATGGCCGGTCAGCTGGTAATCTTCTAATATGCCTAACACACCACTGGGCCGAAGCCATCGAAAGTCGAGGGGAGGCGTTGGTAGCTAGCCTTGATATGGCTAAGGCGTTCGACAAGGTCTGGAATAAGGCACTTCTATCGAAATTACCAGAATACGGCGTGGGATTGTGCAATTGGAGAGCCACTTTTCTGTGTGAAAGGAACATTGAAATCCTTTGCGACAACTGGTCCTGTGACACTAAAATACAGTAATGCTGGTGACCCGCAAGGTTCTGTACTCTTGCCAACTCTATTCCTCCTGCATATCAATGATCTCCTGCAAATACGCGGTATTCATTGCTATGCGGATGACAGTACGGGTGACGCGCAGTACACAGGCCGAACAAGATCCCAGGTGGAGGAGAGTCGCGCCAGGATTGTGTCTGAAGTCGAAGACACTCTGTAGCCAGTCTCCGAATGGAAGTAGACTAAACTTAGTCTGTTTAACCCCACGAGGTCGCAAGTCTGCGCGTTCACCGCCAAACTGTTTTACTCTAGCGCCTCAGTTCCAAGGGACAACGCTTGCTGTTGCTACGAGCATCGGGATCCTACGCGCCGAAGTTTCCAGCAACGTCCAACTTCAAAAAACCTCGAAGGCAAGGTTACCCTTGCAGCGAAAAAACCTGGAAGAGTGCTCAATAAAGCAAAGCGGTACTTGAGACAAACTCAAGTGAGGCCGCATATGAAGAACTACTCATATCTCTGGCAGGAGCTGGGTGCAACTGAACCCCTTTGGCTCCACCCAGCCACGCGTGATCAGAATTGTCGACGACCTAGAGCTCACAAGCGGTCTAAAACACCTTTAGCTTTCGGAGACTTCCGCCCTCTCTGTGTGTTATACCGATTATACAACGACTTGTGTTCTGAGAAGCTGTTCGACATGATACCTATGGCACAGTTTTACTACCGCAATGCTCACCATCCAAGTGGAATTCATCCCCACCAGCTAAAGCCAAATTGATCTCGACGAGAAAGGTTTCAGAGGTGCTTCTTACCTAGAACCCTCAAGCTATGGAATACGAAGTCATGATGTAGATCACTGATAACTTAAAAAAGGTGCATAAGTCTGGATTAAATTCAATTCCATATCTTCTCTTTTTTTATGTGATAGGTGGCAAACGAGCAGACGGATCACCTGATGGTAAGCGATTACCGCCGCTCATACACACCCGCAACACCAGAGGAGTCACAAGTGCGTTGCCAACCTCTGAAATCGGTTTTGACCTCTTCTTCCTCGGTCCCTCAATGCTGAAGATCGCGACCACAAACAAGGTCTCTCCAATCCGGTAGTTGACTGCTAGTCATTTGACTTACTTTTTATCAAATGTCAAAAACAGCATTTTGTTCTAAAAATGTTTGAAATTTTGTACGATGACGTCATTGTTCAAAGTAGTAGTTTGCATACTTATTAGGTAATTTTTATAAATTAAAAATTGAAAATGCAATGAAAATTAAAGTTAATAAGTTTTTCAATAATTTCAGTTAAAGAGCTATTTAGTCAATAATATTTTGTAATTTAATTTTCATACAGTCAACTCCCGGATTCGATATACTTAATTGTAATAAAAAATACAAATTATATAAATATCAGCAAAGACAAGGAGATATCTTGTTTGAGTACCAAATAAATAAAATAAAATATCAAATTAGAGCATGGAAGTTTCCCTCACTAACGATTATTGGACAAACTCAAATATCCCTGACTTTTCCAGTTCACCAGGTCATTTCCCTGACTTTCCCTGACGACCAAAAGCTTCCCTGAGACCCTGACCTTTCCCTGACTTCCCTGACTTTTCCAGAAAGTGGACACCCTGACTATATTATATTCTGGGGCGAGACTTAAACAGTTGTTGTCACGCCTATCTGTTATAATTACTTCAGATAGTACAGATAGCCGCGACACGTAATTGTTTTTTGCTGGAGTGCACATCTGTTACATCTGAAATTGAAACAGAAAGGCGTGACAGCACCTCAAAATATTGAAGTTATATCAGTTTGACAAGTTCAATATTTCGAAAACGGCTTAACTTTTTTCAATTGTGTTTGGTTGTAGGTATAATAAAAAGGGAAAAAATACATTTTACACTTGTTACGCGTAACTGTACTAACTTAAGATAGTACATGTTGGTGTGACACGGCAGATGAGCGACTACCCGCGTTGATCAAGGATGAACACAATGACGAAACGTTTAGTCTCCATCTGAGAAACTTTTTGTTGGATAATGAATTCTATTCGGTTAATGAGTTTGTTATTAAGATGACTTAATTTATTTACATTTTATTACTTTATTGCAAGTTGTAGTATTGACATGTATTTTAATTTGATATTCATATTTTGTTTGACATACATTTTGAAATGTACTTTATTTTTAAATTTGACATATTTAGATATATTTTTTATGTGTGACATTTTAAATTATCTTATTATTTATTTAATTATTGCCTTGACGATCATATTATCCTCTGACATTTTTGTAATATTGTATTATTGTAAACTTGACATTGATAATATGAAATAAATAAATCTAATCTAATCTAAACATGATCCTGATAAAAAGTATCTATTACACACTTCGAGACAAAACACTTTTTTTACTTTTAAGAATAGAAGACTAATAGCGTCATCTGGTTTAAATCGACCTGAAACTACCTGGCGCCATCTAGTTTAATATTTGGAATACAATTCTAAGTAGAAGGTTAGCAATATATTTTGACAAGATTATCTTTAATACTCACGCTTAGCATCAGCATAGGATCAGCATGTATCAGCTTCACCATACAAAGCAGCAGGCTCCTATACGCGGGCATCTCTTCGCTCTTGTTGAACTTCGACTGGACCTCTTTGGATTTGAGCGAGAGGGAGATCATACGGAGCGGCGTGTGTGCTATGTAGCCCTGGCAATACAACGCATTTACAAGGTTACCGTGGCAAGTTTCAAGTTGATGCAGAAAATTACTTTCCTATACAAACTTCCATCCCCATTTTTAATTAGTTTAGGGGGTGAAACTTGAAAAACCTTTCCTTAGTAGATGCCTCTGTTATATAAGGAACCCCTATGCAAAATTTCAAGTTTCTAGACCCAGGGGTTTGGCCTGTGCGTCGATTTATCAGTCCGTTCAGTCATTTAGTTTCTTTTTTTATATATTTAAAAGAATAAAGGCATTCTATAAAGGACCGAAGATGAAATAAAACTTCTTTGTTAAGGAATATTTTTTATTTATACAGTGGCTGATGCTGGCCACCGAAGATGTGGCAAAATTTTGGGAGGAGTCTATGTGAGTTTGCCATCAACTCGACAAGAAGATTTATACAGTGTATGTAATATATGTCTCCATGTTCCTTATAAAATAAGACTCACCTGAGTAGCCTTATTTAAGGTGTCAGTAAACATGGCCCGCAGTTCTGCTGCCCTCGGATACAGCAGCTCAATCTGCGGCCACCACGGCAGCCGGGGCTGCTTTATTATCCTGTAAAACAAAACCACATTGGAATTGGTTCGACGGTTTTTACCCGACTGCGCCAAAAAGAGGGTTATGTTTTTCAAGGCACGCTCCGTGGCCTACACGCCTTGATGGATTTTACTTGTTAAGGTTATAGTTAGGATATTTGATCCATATTTTTTTCTTATAGCTCACTGCACAGGTTTTAAAGGAGACTTTCGTTATAAAGGATGCTAATGCTAACATTGTGCGCACTAGGAATTGAATGAAGTAGGAAGTGTACCAATCAGGAAAAATATTATTTTGTACGAATTAGGACGGCTGATATGACTGTACCAATTAGGAATTGTACGAACAGCCCAAAAATGTTGTAAACCTTTGGTATTATCTCACCTAATGGTAAGTGATGATGGTCAAAGATTGTATCGGGCTTACCAAGATTCCCCAACGCCATGGAAAACTGGCTATATTATCTCCATGCCGGAATACCTACTGTCTCGCCACGAACTATCTAGAACGCGCTATCAAGTTTCTCTATACACTCGCATATATACAACTTCCGACCATCATCGGTTAGACCACGGCTGGCGGAAGTACCTTCCGAAGTACTTTCCGTACCTTCCTCCGAAGAGTGGGAATACACAGTTCCTATATTACGCACTCACCTCAACAATGAGTTGACGATCACGTAATGGTAGGAGATATTCGCGTTCAGGTTGAGGCACACTTTGAGCGCGTCGTTGTTGTGCGGCATTATGCGGAAGAGGGACACGAAGCAGTCGCTCGTGAGGTCCAGCTCGGGGTAGCCAGCTGCCAGTCCGCCGCGGATGTAGGACTTGGATGGGTTGAACAGCAGCGACTGGGCGGGACAGAATAGTAGCATTTAAAAATGTGTTTCACGGAGACAAAGCAATATCAAAATACGCACATGGAAGTGGACGACACAAGAGTGGACGAGTTGGGAAGTGGACGAGTTGGGAAATGGACGAGTCAGGAAGTGGACGACCCAATCCGCGACCAATTGCAACAATTGGATAGTTGACTGTTAACCCATTACGTCCCCACTGCAGGGGCACGGGTCTCTTCCCATAACTCGGGAAGGTTAGGCCATACTCCATCCACACACGGGGGCCAAGTTCGAATTGGTGGAGGTTGTGGGACTAGTGGCCAACCCCAGTGTTAGAAGTTTTCAAGCCACCTATAAGGCCTCCGACATGGCTTGACGACTGCCATCTATAGCGATAGCAGCCGGCACCAACGGCTTAGCGTGCCTTGCGAAGCACGGAAACGGTCGAGATAAATGCCACTAACAGTCAAACCTATCGAGGTTATGACCGTGTCTGTAGTCAGTTAACCTGCGTGATCGACGCTACCACACAAGCCGCACTAAGCCACGACCGCTTGTTGACAGTATCAATTAGTTATGTTATGAAATATTTTTCACTTTTATTAAATTCGAAAGAATTTCCTTTATCAGTATGGAAACGCCTTTACAAAATTAGTTTTACAGTTCATTCTAATCAAAAAAAAGCAAAACGTAAACAAACTTACTATGGAACTGACACATGTCAATGTCATCTGCATACTACGTTTGTTTACCTTTTGCTTTTTTTTGATTGGAATGAACTATAGACACATTTAATAAAAAGTTAATCAAGTGACTAACAATCAACTACCCTACTGAAGAAAATACTATCGGTAATCCCCTCATCCAAGCTATAATACATACGCAGCGACAACTCACCTTAAGATCGTTAATAACAGACTTGACGAGAACAAAAGTGACATTTGCCGAGTCGGCTATGTTCAAGTATGTCGATGCCTTGCACAGTTTGACACATGTCACCACGGCCGCTTCTGTCATCTGCTTGGAGTTATTTTGCGGGCCTGCGGATATAAAAGTTAGTAAATCATCTATACTCATGGACAAAAAAATCGACTCAAGGTTTCTTGCACGTCTTTTGGAAAATTAACTCAATCTAACAAAAAAAGACTAAACCAAAAGTTCAGACACTGTGTGTTTTTATTGTTATGACTTTAGTGGTTTTCTAGTTTTTTGTGTTTGGCAGTTCTTTTTTTTTTAATGGCAGAGGTGGCAAACGAGCAGACGGATTACCTGATGGTAAGCGATTACCGCCGCCCATAGACACCCGCAACACCAGAGGAGTCACAAGTGCGTTGCCGGCTTTTGATATAAGAGTACGCTCTTTTCTTGAAGGTTTGAATGTCGTATCGGTCCGGAAATACCGCAGGCGACAATTCATTCCACAGTTTGGTTGTGCGCGGCAGAAACTTTCTATTGAAATTGAAACGCACAGTTGTAAACTGCCAACCATCTATGTGATGGGGATGAATATATTGTCGCGTAGAATTAAGAAACGGTAATCTTAAATTTAATTTTGTAAAAACATATTGTTCAGGGAGATCACCACCGGATACCCATAACACAAGTATTTTTTTTTACTTAGTATGGGTTGATGGAGGTAAACATCTGATACCATATGAAAACATGTATTTGTATATTACCGATGTGCTTGTAAATTCCTTTTAGTAGTAGTAGTAGTAGTAGTAGTAGTAGTAGTAGTAGTAGTAGTAGTAGTAGTAGTAGTAGTAGTAGTAGTAGTAGTAGTAGTAGTAGTAGTAGTAGTAGTAGTAGTAGTAGTAGTAGTAGTAGTAGTAGTAGTAGTAGTAGTAGTAGTAGTAGTAGTAGTAGTAGTAGTAGTAGTAGTAGTAGTAGTAGTAGTAGTAGTAGTAGTAGTAGTAGTAGTAGTAGTAGTAGTAGTAGTAGTAGTAGTAGTAGTAGTAGTAGTAGTAGTAGTAGTAGTAGTAGTAGTAGTAGTAGTAGTAGTAGTAGTAGTAGTAGTAGTAGTAGTAGTAGTAGTAGTAGTAGTAGTAGTAGTAGTAGTAGTAGTAGTAGTAGTAGTAGTAGTAGTAGTAGTAGTAGTAGTAGTAGTAGTAGTAGTAGTAGTAGTAGTAGTAGTAGTAGTAGTAGTAGTAGTAGTAGTAGTAGTAGTAGTAGTAGTAGTAGTAGTAGTAGTAGTAGTAGTAGTAGTAGTAGTAGTAGTAGTAGTAGTAGTAGTAGTAGTAGTAGTAGTAGTAGTAGTAGTAGTAGTAGTAGTAGTAGTAGTAGTAGTAGTAGTAGTAGTAGTAGTAGTAGTAGTAGTAGTAGTAGTAGTAGTAGTAGTAGTAGTAGTAGTAGTAGTAGTAGTAGTAGTAGTAGTAGTAGTAGTAGTAGTAGTAGTAGTAGTAGTAGTAGTAGTAGTAGTAGTAGTAGTAGTAGTAGTAGTAGTAGTAGTAGTAGTAGTAGTAGTAGTAGTAGTAGTAGTAGTAGTAGTAGTAGTAGTAGTAGTAGTAGTAGTAGTAGTAGTAGTAGTAGTAGTAGTAGTAGTAGTAGTAGTAGTAGTAGTAGTAGTAGTAGTAGTAGTAGTAGTAGTAGTAGTAGTAGTAGTAGTAGTAGTAGTAGTAGTAGTAGTAGTAGTAGTAGTAGTAGTAGTAGTAGTAGTAGTAGTAGTAGTAGTAGTAGTAGTAGTAGTAGTAGTAGTAGTAGTAGTAGTAGTAGTAGTAGTAGTAGTAGTAGTAGTAGTAGTAGTAGTAGTAGTAGTAGTAGTAGTAGTAGTAGTAGTAGTAGTAGTAGTAGTAGTAGTAGTAGTAGTAGTAGTAGTAGTAGTAGTAGTAGTAGTAGTAGTAGTAGTAGTAGTAGTAGTAGTAGTAGTAGTAGTAGTAGTAGTAGTAGTAGTAGTAGTAGTAGTAGTAGTAGTAGTAGTAGTAGTAGTAGTAGTAGTAGTAGTAGTAGTAGTAGTAGTAGTAGTAGTAGTAGTAGTAGTAGTAGTAGTAGTAGTAGTAGTAGTAGTAGTAGTAGTAGTAGTAGTAGTAGTAGTAGTAGTAGTAGTAGTAGTAGTAGTAGTAGTAGTAGTAGTAGTAGTAGTAGTAGTAGTAGTAGTAGTAGTAGTAGTAGTAGTAGTAGTAGTAGTAGTAGTAGTAGTAGTAGTAGTAGTAGTAGTAGTAGTAGTAGTAGTAGTAGTAGTAGTAGTAGTAGTAGTAGTAGTAGTAGTAGTAGTAGTAGTAGTAGTAGTAGTAGTAGTAGTAGTAGTAGTAGTAGTAGTAGTAGTAGTAGTAGTAGTAGTAGTAGTAGTAGTAGTAGTAGTAGTAGTAGTAGTAGTAGTAGTAGTAGTAGTAGTAGTAGTAGTAGTAGTAGTAGTAGTAGTAGTAGTAGTAGTAGTAGTAGTAGTAGTAGTAGTAGTAGTAGTAGTAGTAGTAGTAGTAGTAGTAGTAGTAGTAGTAGTAGTAGTAGTAGTAGTAGTAGTAGTAGTAGTAGTAGTAGTAGTAGTAGTAGTAGTAGTAGTAGTAGTAGTAGTAGTAGTAGTAGTAGTAGTAGTAGTAGTAGTAGTAGTAGTAGTAGTAGTAGTAGTAGTAGTAGTAGTAGTAGTAGTAGTAGTAGTAGTAGTAGTAGTAGTAGTAGTAGTAGTAGTAGTAGTAGTAGTAGTAGTAGTAGTAGTAGTAGTAGTAGTAGTAGTAGTAGTAGTAGTAGTAGTAGTAGTAGTGTTTTGAATATTATAAAGACTATAGTAGAAGCATTATGTCGGCGTGATGCCACGCTTTTAACCGCAGACATAGCAATCAAGTTTGCTTTAAAAAAATTCAGCGATATGAATTCTTACTTGAGCATTAAAATGATGAGTGCGTTGAGTAAAAGATATGAGGAACGACGCCTAATTCAAACTTCTTTGCTGAAATATCTAACTAATCCGAAAAAATATTTTAACGATAGGACCACTGAAGAAGAAAGTAGTGAAGATATGTGCCAGGAAATAGTCGCTCTTATGAAGCGTACTCAAAATACTGCCGAAAATGAAGTGGCACGAAACCGAGAAGACCGTGACTGCGAACCAGAAATGGAAGTATTGGAAGTCGATCGCCCTCTATCATTTAAAGAAGAGCTAGAAAAAGAAATACAAAAAGCTTCGGTTGCAACGACATCAACATCGAATGAAGCCGATGACGCCATCGAGGTTGCAGTTAAGTTTGAAATGGCTCTTTTCGAGAACGGGGGGATACGTGGGCGCTATCTGAAAGCAGCATATGATCATCTTATGACCATCCCGCCGAGTAGTGTGGAACCAGAAAGAATTTTTTCATCAGCAGGCCTTATTTGTAACAGAATAAGATCATCTTTAGGCGATACAAGTTTAAATGCTTTAAGTTTTTTTCGTTCGTATTATAAAGACAAAGTGTCGAAAATATAATCTTCTTCATATTTATTAGGTTTTAATGATTAATTTTTATTAAGTTTGACTGTCAAGACTACTCAAGACTGATTTGATTTAAACTACAATAATACTTAAGTCGTTCAATAAAAAGTCGTTCAATAAACATATTTTGCGTTTTTGTTAGCATTTTGTCTCTTAAATTACTGACGTAAAATTTTGTCTATAAATCTTAGAAGAACCGAAAGAACCGGGTACCCGGTTCCAAGTAGCTATTGGAATCGAAGAACCGGTTCTTACAAAAGAGGTCCGGTTCTGCATCCCCTAATTCAATCGGAGTTTTATCGTTTTTCTTCGAATTATGTAAATACTTGTTCAGTTCATGTTGTAACTGAGCTTGCTGTGGCAAACAGTCTCTGAAGAAGTGACTTTGTAGCCCAAAAAAGTTATTTCACTTTTGCTAAATTCACATTTCTCGATATTCAGTGCCACGCCGTATTTGTTTAGGCGTTCAAGTACTTGATGAAGGAGGTTTCTGTGTGACTCTTCGTCTTCTGAGAATAGTAGAATAACATCTACGTATGGGAAACATCCTTCTATTCCTCTCAAAACTACATGCATAAAGCGTTGGAACGTTTGACTAGCGTTACGAAGTCCAAAAGGCATACAACGAAATTCAAATAACCCAAAAGGTGTGATTATGGCTGTCTTCTCTGGGTTTGCCATAGGTATCCAATAGTAAGCGCTCTTTAAATCAAGTTTTGAGAAAAGTTTCTTGCCATGCAATTGGTATGTGAAATCTTGAATACGTGGTATTGGATAACGGTCAGGTAGCGTGACAGCGTTAAGACGACGATAATCTCCACATACTCGTAGACTGCCGTCTTTCTTTTTAACGACATGCAGTGGACTTGCCCAAGGGCTCTTTGATGCCAAGGGCTCTTTGATGGTTGGCATATGCCCATTAGGGCATGGAACCGGTTTTTCCCGGTTCCGAAAAAACCCGGTTCTGTCTAATAAAATAAAAACCGGTTCTACAAGTCATAAGAACCGGTTCTTTCGGTTCTTCAAGATTTGAAGCAGCATATGATCATTTTATGATCATTTCTTTCTCCATTTAGTGTGAAACCGGAAAATAATGCTTTCAAAACCAGCCGTTCAAAAAAGAATATCTCGGATCTTGGATTTCACCAGCAAGCTCATGGAGGAAAAAGGGAGCCTGATTCTGAAATCCTCTGAAGATGCTTCTCAGTATCGACGACTAAAGAGATAGGTCTCTCCAAGTCTGTGTTTCGCGATATACGCCAATTTAATACTAATCGTATAAAAGAGGAGATTCATGCTCAGTAAAGTCTCAAAAGAATTGGCAATGGATCTGATTGCCAACTGACAAAGCTACCAGATAGCAGAATCGTGTCTTCCAAGCCTGAGCTGTTGGAGGAGGTTGAGAAGTTCTACGGACACAGTTATACACGACCACACGCTTAGCCTTTAGTAATCTGGCTAAAGACCCAAGAGCCAAATTGACTAGACACTAAACCGAAGATATCCCGGACATCAGCTTGTATGAAATTAGAATGGCTCTCAAACAGCTTAAGAACAACAAGGCACCGGGTGAAGATGGAATTATGACTTCAAGTTCTTCAAAAGCTTTTAAAGTACGATCTGCCTGAGGGACGAACGTCTATGGCATGATACAGGAAAGTGGTGGTGCTCTTCTTAAAAAGCGTGACAAGAACCTGCTGAAGAAATATAGACCCATTTCACTTCTGAGCCATGTTTACAAGCTGTTTTTGAGAGTCATTACAAATCATCTCGCACGCAGGTTTGACGACTTTTGGCCTCCTGAACAAGCCGGATTTCAAAAAGGCTTCAGTACCATAGACCACACTCATACGTTGAGACAGATTATACAGATACCTTAAGAGTATAGTTACAGTCTTTCGATATATCGAATATCGAATATCGAAAATCGATATATCGAAGTGCTAAACAAACAAACACTTGGAGCGTTCAGCAACAAACTCAAAAACTCACTTATTGACCTAGCCCTGTATAACATAAATGATTTTTATACATTACACCATGCGTTCACATTATAGAATAGCAATAATAAAATTTAAGTTTATATAACTCAATGTTTAACTGTGTATTAACAAAAATGAACAACAAAACTGACTTATAACAAAATGTTATCAATAAAAGATTATTATTATTATTATATAAAATATTTGTATGAAAACGCCACCACGTCGGTCCACCTCCAGGAAAAGAATTCGAAACCAATCCGGTTGCAGCGAGGGGTGAGACAGGGAGACGTTATATCTCCGAAACCGTTCACCGCTTGCCTGGAAGATGTTTGGAAGCTTATGGACTGGAGAGGACTCGATATTTACATCAACGGCGATTACATCACCTCGCCTTCAATTCACTGACCATATCGTGGTTGTGGCAGAGATCTTGGAAGACCTAGACATAATGCTCGATGGACTCTTCCAACAAGTGGGTCCTAAAATGAACATGGACAAGACTAAAATTATGTCAAATGTCCGTATCACACCCACTACTCTGAAGGTTGGCGACTCTACACTTGAAGTTGTTGACAAATATTTACCTGAGAGAAACAGTCCAGCTAGGTATACGTAGGTCCAACCTCAAAAAAGAGATCAACCACCGAATCCAACACGGCTGAGTAGCGGCGTTCGGGAAGATCCGCAATATCTTCACATCCAAAATTCCGCAGTATCTCAAGATTTAGGTCTTTGACTTCTATGTGTTTTGCCAGTGACGACATACGGAACTGAGACATGGTCACTTACTATGGGCCTTATAAGAAGGCTCAAGGTCACCCATAGTCCAAAGGGTAATGGAAAGTGCTGTGCTTGTAGGTTCCCTACGTGATCGAATCAGAAATGAGGAGATACGTAGGAGAATTAAAGTAACCGACATGGCTCACAGAATCGCTAAACTGAATTGGCACTGGGTGGGGCACATGGCTCGTAGAGTCGTTGGGGCATTAAAGTTCTCGAGTGGCGACCGCGCACCGGAAGAGGGTGGGCAGGCCTCTTACTCGGTGGACCGATAACCTAGTAAAGGTCGCGGGAAAGCGTTGAATACGGGCATTGCAAGACCGGTCAGCGTGGAATCCTTGGGGGAAGCCTTTGTTCAACAGTGGACGTCATTTGGCTGATGATGATAATAATAATTAATACTTAAGTTGTTCCAATAAAAAAAGGAAATTATACATATTTTGCGTTTTTTTTACCTTCTGTCTCTTACGTAAAATCGTGTAAAAAAAATCTTAGAAGAACCGAAAGAACCGGGTACCCGGTTCCAAGTAGCTATCGGAACCGAAGAACCGGTTCTTACTTAAGAGGTCCGGTTCTGCACCCCCTAATGCCCATCTCCATCATTTTGTTGAATTCATCTTTTGCAGCTTTATATTTGTCCGGAGGCAACGGACGAGCTCGGGCAAACAAAGGTGGACCTTTGGTCTCTATGTGATGCAAAACATCATGCTTAGCAGGCTCTTTCAGCGATAAAGGTCGAAGTACGTTTGGGTATTGCTTCAGTATGTCATTATATGTTTGATTACTGTCTAGCACGTGAATCGATTCTTGGTTTGCCGTAATCTTTATAGCATTCACATGCAAATCTGTGACTCCATCCACTAGTCTTCTTTTGTGAATGTCAACCAGTAACTTGTAGTGGTTAAGGAAATCTGCACCAAGTATGGATGTCTTAACGTCAGCGATTACAAATGTCCATCTGAAATTACGTCGCAATCCCAAATTCAGTGAAATTGATTTTTCTCCATAAGTTTGAATCGGTGTGTTGTTTGCTGCATAAAGTTTGTAAGTGTTTGTTGGCTTTTTCTTGCCTTTCGCTGCTAAAACTGAGATTTCAGCGCCTGTATCAATGAGGAAACGCTCTCTGGTGTCGCTATCAAAGATACATAAGCGGTGACTTGACGTAACCACACCGATGCCCGCTACAATCGGTGCTGACTCTAGTTTTCCGATTGCTTGGTTTTTCTGCAACACGGTGATACGCAGCGGTTTGCTCTGTTACCAAACTTATGGTGATAATAACATTCCCAGTCAGTGTCGCCGGGTTTGCGAACGTTCTTGCCATTTGTGACGGGTGCCTCTTGAGAACGATCGTGAACGCGATCTAGATTGGGATTTAAAGCGATTAAAGAATTTTTGTTTACTTCTGCCTCTTTTTAGTTCTGCCACCTCGAGGGTAAGATCTTTAATGTTCTTTGCCAAAACATCCAGTTGTGTACAAGCCGAAGACTGTGCGGTTAATGCTGCAACACTTGAGTTAGGTGTAAACTCTATCATTTTGTCAGCCATGGTTGCTAAAGTATCCAGCGATACCTCTGAATTGACTGCTAAAACTGATCGAATGTGATTAGGCATCTGTTTCAGCCATTCAATCTTCAAACCTTCTTCAGTTATCATATTGCCACCTAATTCCTTCATTCTTCGTAGCAGTTGCGAAGGTTTTTGGTCGCCAAGCTCTAATCTACTGACCAGCTTCTGGAAGTTCTCTACCCCTGAATCCTCATACACTGAAATAAGTCTATGCTTCAATGCGTCATACTTATTCGTTTCAGGAGGATTTCTCAGTATATCTGTTACATGTCGTAAATCTTCTGTTTTCAGCTGTTGTAACAGATATCTATACTTTTGTTCGTCAGATGTTTTGAGTGGATCTATTACGGACTCAAACTGGATAAACCAAACGGACGGTAGCTCGCGCCAAAAAGGTATAAGACGAGACTGTACTGATATTGCAGCTACGGCTGCGTCGCTGTTAGAGTTTACAGCGGAAGCAAGTTTGGACATAGTGTCGGTGTCTGTCGACATGACGAAGATAGATAGATAGAGCTAGCGTAGTAGCGTAGAGTAAGGTTAACGTGCGTAACCCGTGCGTTCTTCAGAGCAATGTGAATGCCCAGTTATGAGGTAGCCGAACGTGCGTTCGTCAGCTTCGTCGGTAGAGTTTGCGACGGGGAACCAGTGTGGTTACCTCGTTCAGTTTCGTGGTCTTCGTAGGCAAAACTTGCGTCGGGGTCACCAATGCGGTATACCCCGTTCAGTTACGAAGTCTTCGTCGGCAAAACTCGCGTCGGAGTCACCAATGTGGGATACGTGCGTCCCAACTAGAAGGTCCAGTGGAGGAGTCAATTGAAAGAGTAGTTGCTGGTTGAGCTCTCAGTTGCGAGTGTCTTTAATGTTCAAATGTCACTTATATTTATACTTAATGCTAACCTATATACTATAACTATCTCTATGTATTTAATTAACTCTACCTTATATCTAAATATTAATCCTAAACTAACTAAACTATTATTTACAAAGTTACCCTACAGAAATATAACTCATGTAATTTAGAACCGCGCGGACCGTGCGTTTTATGCCACGCTGCCACGCATTGAATTTTATTTTTTTCACGAAGTATTTATCATGCTATTCTAATAAAATTTATATTTTTATAATCCTTGGTAATGTGGCTTTCAGAATATATTTTTTTCATGCTAATATTTTAGACCATTAAAAATTAATCGACACATATGCGGAAAAAAGGTAGTCATGTTTTATACGTTTTATCAAATATTTCTTTTTTTATATATGGAAGGTTATTTTTTTTGTTACAGAAATGAATTCCTTATCCTTGAATCATACGAAAATGATATCTCACTTGCCCTAATACCAATAGTTTTGGAGATATAAGCCCTCAAATGGACCGCGGCAGAAACAAACTTTCCCCCCCTCCCCTTCCCAAACGGGGGATGGCTCCCAATGGCTCCCGGACTTAATCCACTCAGAATGACCTAGGAAACAACTATGCCAAGTTTGAGCGCCGGATCCAAAATAAAACGGTTCATCGCACTAAATCCCCGACTATTGTGTGTTATTTAGTTTAAAAGTTTAGTAACCTCTACATAATCATTTATACGCCATTTTTTCAATATTTTTTTTTCTTACACATATGACAGGTCCAAATAAGGCCTATTAAAATAATATAAGTGCAAATAATATCGAATGACAATAATAATATCGATGACATGCGGCAATGCCTTGCTTGTAATATCTGGTAGGTATCATGAGCTGTGTGTTGGCTTAATATATGCCCCTGCTGATAAAAAAAAACCGTTCAGGAGATTGCTTGTTCAAAATAATCAAAATATTAAAGGATTTTTTTAATATTTTGATTCACAGAAGTCAGATTTTTGTTTTTTTAACGTTTTAACTATATTTATTTTTAAGTTTAATCAATAATGATTAATATTTCGAAAGATGAGTGAGTTTTTCTTAAAAACCTACTAATTACGTCAAGATAAAAATAAGGTAGGCCTTATTTGGGTCACTTACCTTAGTAGTAGTAGTAGTAGTAGTAGTAGTAGTAGTAGTAGTAGTACAAGCCGTATATTACCTACTTGCTCTATAAACAAAATCAAAAATTAAAAAGTGACTCACTAATTCCTCTTTTGACGGAATCTATGAAGTGTTTCTTCTTGGTGTGCCGCGGACTGCACGGCGCGCCGCTGTCAGCATTTACTATTTCTTCCAGAACTTTCTGTAAGGAACCATATTATCATTTAAAGCGTTTAAAATATTACTGGTAACTGTGTTCCGGCGGGTGGCGCGATAGCCAGCGACTACAGGTAGTTTGAGACGTTATATCTTAACTTTCAAGGATACCACTGATAACTCTTATGTCTACCGCCGCCTATGAGCATCTGTAACCCCACAGATGCTCATAGGCGGCTGTAGCTACTTTCCATCTGGTGCGCTGTCAGCCTTTTACCATCTAACACTATATAACAGAAACTCACCGGGTTCAAAACGAGCAGCATTATCTGGAGCGGCCACATCGCCACCCGCGACTTCTTGTTGTCAGAGAAGCTGTCTTGCAGAATGTCGAACAGTTCGTCGCAGCACTTGCCACCTAACACTATATGACAGAAACTCACTGGGTTCAAAACGAGCAGCATTATCTGGAGCGGCCACATCGCCACCCGCGACTTCTTGTTGTCAGAGAAGCTGTCTTGCAGAATGTCGAACAGTTCGTCGCAGCACTTGCCACCTAACACTATATGACAGAAACTCACCGGGTTCAAAACGAGCAGCATTATCTGGAGCGGCCACATCGCCACCCGCGACTTCTTGTTGTCAGAGAAGCTGTCTTGCAGAATGTCGAACAGTTCGTCGCAGCACTTGCCACCTAACACTATATGACAGAAACTCACCGGGTTCAAAACGAGCAGCATTATCTGCAGCGGCCACATCGCCACCCGCGACTTCTTATTGTCAGAGGAGCTGTCCTGCAGAATGTCGATCAATGTGTCGCAGCACTTGGCACATAACACTATATAACAGAAACTCACCGGGTTCAAAACGAGCAGCATTATCTGGAGCGGCCACATCGCCACTCTAGACTTCTTGTTGTCAGAGAAGCTGTCCTGCAGAATGTCGAACAGTGTGTCGCAGCACTTGCTCAGCTCCTCGTTAGGCCGGCTTTGGACCTCCGCGAATTCCTGGTGAGATGAAGAAATAATTAGAACGGTGAATAAAACAGAATTTCTCAAAGTGGGCGAATACGCCTCTTTGTAGGCAGTGGATTTCATTTTTTTCTGGGCCCTCCTGTAGGCTACAGGAGGGCCCAGAAAAAAATGAGGGGATGTTGAAGTAGTTTACAGCGATGAATTTTATTCAGATATTTTAAAGTTTAAACAAAAAATTTGAGACGGAAATAGCGTGAAAATAATTGATTCTCAAAGTGGGCGGTAGACAAGTTTGAGAAGCTCTGACTAAAAGAAAGTGACAAGAAAACACAACATATAAAATGAAATTTTTAACTTGATTTGAATAGGTGGAGTAATTTATATGTTGATGGTATTTTTGAATGTATGTCTTTTTACTTATACATTTTGCAGTGCATATCATTAAAAAAAACGTACTGGTTGTTAATAAAGTAAAAATAAACTTCTTCAGATATCCGAAAAAAACGAAGTCTACAAATATTTTTTTAGTCAAAATGTTGAATAGATATCTAATGAAAAAACCCAAAAGGCCATCTGGCCCCAAACCAGGCCTTCCTATACTATGGGACTGATTTCCATACTGCTGATACATAATATGTATACTTCACAGATAGCCCCCCTCCCCTACAGATAGGGTAGCACATACGAGGCACATAGCCGACCATTGCCATTGTGACATTTTTTGCAACATTCGGTATCCTTTGAAGGTTATCCGAGACATACATATACAAAGAGTGACTTATAAACAGAACTTACTTGGGGATAAGTGTCCATCCAATTCCATATAGCTTTCTCTAATGACGTCACTAACACTATGTGCGCTGATTTTCTTAATAACTTAAACTTTTGTATAGACTCTGAAAATAAATCGCAAGTATATAGTTAACTATTGAGTTGTGAAAGTAATATGATAATAAAAAATAAAAAACTGAACAGTTTATAATTTTATATTATTTTGTATAAGATTTACAAAAGTTCTGAATACGTACCTGTAAGCAGCCGTATAAGCCTCAAAATATCGACATTTATATGTTGTATCAACTCTATATCTGTAAAATCGGGGTTTTCCTCTGAGCTTGAAGCTAATTCCTGAAAAAGTATTCAAAACTAAGCACCACAGGCATGTAAACCTGCACAACTGATGTCACAACACTACACACTTTTCTTTATATTTTAACACTATGTAAATAAGGTTTTGACTGAAAATCAGTGTTGCAGTGATTATCATTGCAACAATATGCTGAGGCAAAACCGTTTTATTGGCGCAATACAGAGGACAAAACTGTAATACACATAATTAACTAGTTGTTTAGTAAGTTTATGTACTTAAATAATGCTGTTTGGTTTTCTGTATTTTGTCGATAAATAAACGTTTTCTGTTCTATTCTATTCTATTCTAAACTAAAGTTAAGCCTTCACAAAGAAACATTAAATGTATGGGTTGCTTTTAAGTTATACAAATACAAATCTTTATTTGAATCAGTTATTCAAGAAAGGGAATAAGTCAAATGCCTTCTGGTTCTTACAGGCAAAAGTTACGAAATAGTTAAGAAATGGAACACGTAAAAACATTCGTCTGAATCTTATATGAAGCGTCAAGCTTACCTTCACAAGAAACAGAACATTTTAGAAAACAGAAATCCGTTTTTTTCATCTCCTAAAAAGTAAGGTCATTTTGACATGTTCCCTTTCTTAAATAACCGATTCATTTGCGAGTATATATGTGTGTGTGTTTTAAAAATGAATTAAAAATGAAATGGCAATGGGCAGGACATGTTTCACGTTGCACCAACAACAGATGGACTATTAACTGCACAGTGGAAAGGACCAGAAGGCAAAAGGAAAGTTGGAAGACCGACTAAACGGTGGGCCGATGAAATTATTGAAATAGCTGGAAAAGAATGGATGAAGAAGGGAAGGGACAGGACAGAGTGGAAGAAGATGGAGGAGAGGAGGCCTATACCCAAGAAGGGATTGATATCCAGAATCCAAACAATATCAAATAAAATCGTATAAAATAAATTAACATTAGGTATAAGTAAAATACTAACAACGTATCTTGATGTAAAAAAAGGATGTCAAGAAAATAAAGGCTTATTTATTTTATTTTATTTTTATGTGTGTGTGTACAGATAAAAATACAGTGCTATACTGCCCTCATAAGAAAAAGGCGGCTAAGTATATTTAGTTTCCTTATACATAGCCGCATTCTTTCTTATCAGGGCAGAATACATTCAACTACATTTGGCATGCGAAAAATTCCAAAATAATTTAAACCACAGAACCAATGGTAAGTATATAAAAAAAATATTAATTCTTTTCTTTTATAAAAACGTAAACAGATTACATAGGACAAAAGTAATTAAAAAATAATAAGCTACCTGTAACCTAGCACTGATCCTGTTAAAAACCGCATTGAAGAAGTTCAAGCTCAACGCAAAGAGCACTTTGCTTGCCAGCTGCCGCAATAACGTGTTCCCAGCGTTGTTTTCGTCTCGCATCGCTGTTGAGGACACAATATTTATTTTATTTTTTATTTACATCAAATACCTACATCATTATTACAGGGAATCCAATTCGATAATGTAGCAAAATTTACAAACAACTTAAATAGAAAAATTAAGTACACAAATTAATACTTAATTATTCTTTCAAATTCCACCAATGAACAATTGAATAAGTCAACTTTTTTTTAAATTCAGCTTTTTTTGTCGCTCTTAAAAGTGGCGAAAACTTTAAAATATTCGTCCGCGCTATATCGGTAGCAACAATCAACAATCTATCTAATATCTATCTATCGCTAAATAGAAGGCGGTAATTTCAATATAAAAATAAGCATTTGTCAATAAACCAACTGTTCTGCGATGTATGTTTGCATTGTTTATTGTTATTGTTTTCAATCAATAAATGGCCTCTATGTGTATTACTAATGATTCTTAGCGCACAGATTTTATCGTTATATTAAGTAAAATACATATGTTAGTAAAATATAGTTACGGATTAACACTTACCATTTTCAGCAGCTGAAAAACAGAAAGCAGAATATATAAATACAAATATACGTATTATGGTATTCCCGCGGTCAAGTGCAGGGCTTAAAGACGAATGTAAAGGAATATACATACATATACGTTTTTAGTAAGATGCTACTTATATTTCGTTTAATGCGATCATATAGGAATATGTCACTCAAAACAAGATAATACATACAGGGTGTTGTTTTGGTCGACAACGGCCTTCTAATGGATGAAAGTATAAAAAATACTTGTTCTGAAAATACCTATAATATTTTTTTTGTAAATTGATTCTACTGAAAAAATTACATAGAAATTTTCCTAAAATTATCAAAACGCATGTTTGCGCAGTCAGTCAATGACGGCCGGCTCATTCACGAATTTTCCTACAAAAAGGTCAATGACACTTACATGAACCTGTCGGGAGAAGTATTCCAAGATAGCTTCTTCCTTGAACTCTTGTCTACTTTGGGCTCTATCTCGAGCATGGGATGTTTTTTCGGTAGAACACGATTTGCGGAGTTTGTAAATAATGTTTTTATTGCGTAACACATTACGGCGGCGCGACGTCACTCCAAATAACTCCAAATCTCACACACTCGACTTGATTTACACCACACGAAAAACATTTCGATAGTCGTGAACTGAGCGATGTATTAACAACTACAAATAAAGACTTGTTCCTGATCATAACCGTAGCGTAAGTTCACGCGCAGAGGCGCTTGCTCTCGCTGAGAAAAAGGAACGCGGGTTCGGCGCGGAGGCATGCAGCAGACTGCCCGCGCCGCAGTCGGGGCCCCTCGCGCACCCCCGCACACCTCGCCTCGTTGCTAGGCAACCATTCATTGTTAAAATACGTTACGCACGGAAACAAGGATACCATAATTAACTATTTTCTAAGATTTACTTATGAAAATTTAAGGTGCCATTTTTATATTTTTTTGGCATCAGTATCATGTATACTATCACCCCTGAAAAGCTCGTTGTCGACACCCTGTATAATATATTATAAGCATTGCTATGAATAATTGTAATTGGTTTGATGTATTAATAAAAAAAATTAAAAAGTACCAAACATAGAAAAAATCTCGTCAGTAGATTAGACGCCCGAGTATTAAGATAGTTTTATAATTTATAAATCTAAACAAATAAAATAAGTTACTGCTACAAAATCTCTCTACAGACTGTGACACACCCTTAGTTCCTTAGCATCTACAGGGTGTTAGGTAAAATACTGCAGATATTTAAATGGCACGTAGGGGCTGCAGAACCTATCACAAATAAAAAAGAGCGAAGTCTATATTCCCCTTAGTTTACGAGAAATAAGGGTGTAAAGTTGCCATATTTTTTCTCAAATTTCCGCTTTGCACCCACTTTTTCAGGTCGAGTCAGACATGCTGAACGCTCACAATTAACCCCAGATTTTTTAAATTGACATTTCCCCACAAAACATCAATTACAACTTTTTTTTTTAAACTGCTCCCGTGTATCGCCGCCCTTATTTGTTCCATCTCTTTCTCACACGTACAATCAGTATCGCTGTCTTACTCAATGACGTCATGCAATAGGTACGCACGCAAACACACAAACACACGGGGCGACGACGACGTGCGGACGCCGCGGGAGGCGCGGGGATAACCGTTTGCATGGCAACAATCGGGAGTCCATAGGGCAACAGTAATCACAAAAACGATATCCACCCAGGCGAAGCCGTGGGCGATAGCTAGTTAGAAAATATCAGGAAAATAAAAAATCTGACTAGGCCCCAATATTTTTATAAAGTCGGCGCCTCTGGACACGGGAGGCCGCGGTTTCGAATCCTACCGGGGTTCAACTTCGAAAAGACTCGGTTTGGTTGGTGGTAGGGCGTTTAACAAGTCGCCTAAGTAATTAGATCTCTTTTAAAAATAGCTAGCAACTACCAAAGTCTTGCCGCCAAACATAAATGTCGGGAATCGAACCCGCAACCTTTCCTTATGAAGCGAGCGCCACACTGCTGAGCCACGGAGGCGATCAGGTGAGATCATTAGCAATTTAAAAAAATATTGGTAGACAAGCCAGATACTAGTAGGGAAATCCAAATTAAACAACCAATATTTTTATGAAGTCGGCGCCCCTGGACACGGGAGGCCGCGGGTTCGAACCTACCGGGGTTCAACTTCGAAAAGACTCGGTTTGGTTGGTGGTAGGGCGTTTAACAAGTCGCCTAAGTAATTAGATCTCTTTCAAAAATAGCTAGCAACTACCAAAGTCTTGCCGCCAAACATAAATGTCGGGAATCGAACCCGCAACCTTTCTTTATGAAGCGAGCGCCACACTGCTGAGCCACGCAGGCGATCAGGTGAGATCATTAGCAATTTAAAAAAATATTGGTAGACAAGCCAGATACTAGTAGGGAAATCCAAATTAAACAATTAAGTTGTTTTTTTTATAAATAGTTTAATTGTAGAGATAGGTAGATAAACAAATTCTAAGTAGATATTAGAGATTGTTCGAAATGCCCACCGTTTACACGTACACAGAGTCTAGCACGTTTTCGCACAGGTCTATGCAAGGAGTCAATGACCTGAGGGTCCATTTGAATAATATCAAAGGCCATGTCGATTTTGACTCGCATTTCCATTTCACTCTCACTTTCGAACTTAAAAACTAAGTCTTTCACGTGGTTCCACACATAAAAATCCAATGAGGTAAGGTCGGGTGACCGTGGCAGCCAAGCCTCTGATCCTCCTCGTCCTAGCCAGCGGTCTCCAAACTGCTCAACTGCTGCTCAAACTTCCTGCAACGAACGAGGACCATTGATGAAGTCACGGCCTTCTCTCCGAAGCGCTTGAACGATCCCGTCTATGGTGTTCACACTGGATATCTGGCGATTTGGGTTACAGTTTTCTGACGCACTTTTCTCCTCCTCCTTAGTCGGTCCCTCTCCCTCAGTGTTGAGGATCGTGACCCCCTTCAATCACTATTTTCCTGGATAGTGTAACGCCAAGCCTCGCGGTTCATAGCTAGATTCGATGCCTAGTGAATCCTCCGAGGCAGAGTACAATGCGTGATAAAATTTTCATAGGTGCGCGAAACGCGAACGCACTTAGCAAAGTAAGTTTCGCTACTGACTACTGCGTCACAGTTTTCCATTGTGGCTGCGCTTTGCGTCGACCCGTGCCCGAGTGCGCGCTGCTATTGGTTGGTTATCGCGCGCTACCGCGCATGCGTCCCACGCTACGAGCACCGCTCTGTCCACGTGGACTAGGTACGTATTATGTTTGTATCTGCGAATAGTACGTAGGTCGTAGGTATAGTTTTTATTTTTATAATTTAGGAAAAACAGTACGAGTAATATGTCAACTGATAGTAATCTAATGAACTGAACTTTATTATTACCGTCAAACAAGTCTTATCTTACTTCAATCAGGCCTACAACTAAACTTATGTGGTCCAGCCTTTTTAATGAAATCAAATTTTTCTATTGCAATTTAGTTTTTAGGACTTTCATTTAGGACCTTTCAACCACCTCCGTAGCCTAGTGGTCGCGGGTTCGATTCCCGGCGGGGTCCAACTTTTTAGAACTCTGTTTGGTTGGTGGTAGGGCAATGTTAACAGCATTGATGTTTTCCGGCATGAAAATAAGGTAGCCAGTTCCCCATTGCGTTGGGAAGTCTTGGTAAGCTCGCCTCCACCTTCATCACTTACGAATTACCATCAGGTAAGATGATGCCAAGGGCTTACCAACTGAGGGCTAAACCAAACCTACAACCACTATCGTATTCTTTTACCCGTGTGACGCTCAACCAGTAGGTATCTATTCAAAGTGGCAACGTCTTCGGCACCCCGCGAACCGCGTCGCGCTGCGCCGCCCAGCGAGAATGTAATACCTACACTGTTGGTCTTGCTTCGCTGTGGAGTAGAGCTGTCGTATTTTCTGTAATTTTATTGACTTTTGTTTAACGACGCTGCTATTGCGCATTGAATTTGTTTATTGACTTTTTTTTGGATTTTGTCATTTCGTGTTTGTTAATAATGCCGAACTATCAGTTTACAAATGTTGAATACACCGACATCGACATGGTGTTCGCTTATGGGATGACTCATGGAACCGGAGAGAAAGCCCTACGTTTGTACCGGGAGCACTTTCGTCATACAAACGCCATCCAGCGGACGAGTGATACGGAATGTTGTTCAGCGACTAAGGGACTATGGAACGTTCGCGAGGCCAAACCGTGACGCTGGTCGAGCATCGTCGGTTTTAACTTGCGGGATGTTATTTGGAAATCGCGTGTCATACTGTCAGTGGTTGCTACGGAAAACCGAGGAGGAAACAGATTTAGTTCAAAATGTATTTTGGTCAGATAAAGAGCACATTCACGCGATGTGGAATGTTTAATCGCCGCAACACGCATGTATGAGCGCATGTAGGTCCGTTCTTTCTACCAAACAGGTTAACTGCTGAGGCATACAGCAGCTTCTTAGAAGAAAATGAGGTACCAATACTAGATGACCACCCACTGTCTGAAAGACGACGTGTTGAAGGACCGTGGGGAACGTACTTCGACGCGAATTCGACGAGAACTGAATCGGTCGACACAATCCCGTCGCTTGGCCAGCGCGCTCCTCAGACTTGACACCGATGAATTTTTTTTTTGTGGGGCTACATACATCAAGGACAAAGTGTCAGTTGCGAGCGCGTTTGTGTGTGTGCGCGCGCTCGTTTCTGTGTGTGCGTGAGCCTGTCACTCGCTCTGCGCACGCGTGCATGTGTGCGCGATCTGTGCGGGCTATGACGTTATTTAAGGGCCGCCACTCACGGAAACAAAACCTTCGATTTTCTCAGTTATTAAAGCGAATATAAATTTGTAAATAGCATAAATGTACTGCATCTAGGGTCCCCTTCTAGCCCTTAAAAGATCTGCACTATTTTACCTAACACCCTGTATATGCGAGAAAAATCTGTGCAATGTCTCGACAATACTGTGTGGCTGAGAAAAACCTAATTAACGAATGAATAGCTAAGAAAAATAATTTTTTGCATGTTATTTTCTATAATTTCAATCTTGAAGTCCTGCATAACTACTTACCTATAAACTGACACACCTCCCTCAACAGAATCTTCACATTCATTGCCTCATCGAACTTGGTGGTGTCCTTGGGCTGTGAGCTGAGGCAGATCTCGAGGGTATCCAGCACTATCACCAGGCTGTCGTGGTATCCCTTCTCCTGCTCTGTTTGCGGACGGTTCACGCCCGCCGATATAGTCGGTTGGTACTGGAGACAAGCAGTCGTGGCTTATGGTAGCTAAGAATACTGTCTGCTAGTACAGCATGAGGCGTAGACAAGGCCATTAGTCAAACAGGACATGAGAAAACAGTTTGAATTTCTTTTAAATTTCAGATAGCCCCATATACACATAAGTTTTTATTAATACGTAACTAGCGCTTACCCTTAATTAGCCAACTATAGCGCAGTTACGCTCCGCGCAACTTGCACCTCTACCATCAGATTTGGATATCGATCATAAACTAATATTTCACCAAGCAGTACTGATTGGGGGTTTTATGTAACGAAATTTTTTTTCGTATCACGTAAGTTACCTGATAGGTATAACTGTAGATTATGATGGACATGTCCAATAGGAGTATTTATATTGACCGTTTCCATGCTTCACAAGCCACACTTTGCAATTGATGCCAATTGCTATCACTAGATGGTATGATACAAGCCACATAATAGGCCTTATAAGCAGCTTCAAAACTTCAAAACCTCCACCAATCCAGACTCAGCCCCTTGTGTGTGTGTGGAGTATGGTCTAACCTTCCCGAGGTATGGAAAACTGCGCCCCTGCAAAGGGGACACTATAGGTTGTTAAAGTATTGGTCTTACCAGCTCGTTGACTCGCTGCAGTATCTTGGTGAGGCCGGCGATGACGAGGGAGAACCGGTGGCGGCTGATCTGCACCAGGCACGCCTTGCATTGTTCCTCGTTAATACGCGAGTGCAGGTTCTGGGTGCCGGTCTTGTATGGGAGCTGTGGGGAGATAAATAAAACAAAAAAATGATAATATATTCAGAATCATATTTAGACTCATATATTTATAATTGACCACGCTCAATATGTTAAAAACAACCGACTTCAATCGCAAAATCTCCAATTTTGCTATGTTTTTTGTTGATTTTCTCAAAAACCGCTGAATCGATTTCGATAAAATTTATATGGTGGTCTACCTGTGAAGCATACCCTTTTAAACAAAACAAGAATTTTCCAAATCGATTCAGGCGTCTTCGAGTAATCGGTGAACATACATTAAAAAAAAAAGATTCCGACTAATTGAGAACCTCCTCCTTTTTTTGAAGTCTGTTAAAAAAGGAGTGATCATGGCTAATACAGTCAGTTGTCCACATTATTCGACCCCGTGTCCAAACATGCGTGTATGCGCAAAGGTACGATATTTGGAGAAACTACTGTATAACTTGAGTCGTTGCGTTGGTCACACAGTTTAATACTTTTGTAATATTCTTTTAGATTCTCATCATGAAACTAAAAATACATTCACTCTGCAGCTTTTGATTTCAACAAAGATGTAGAATCTAAGGAAGTATGATATTGGCGAATATTTAAATATACAGTGGGTGAAATTTTAATCTGTGACATGAAATAAAATTAATTTTTTTTTTCATTTTTAATTGTTATGTTTCAATGTTTTTATTTTTAATTATTTTTCTGTTTTACTCTCTATGTGACATTTCTATTTTTCTTGTAACAATAATTTTAATATACTGTGACATAACTCAATATTTTTCTTATATTTTGAATGACTTGACATACCTAATAATACCTATATTATTTCTGACCATATTTTTCTTTTGTAATATTTAGTGATTATTATGATATTTTCTCTTATTTTATTTTAAATTATTTTACTTGTAAAATGCATGCCATAATATGGTTGACTGTACTAATTCTGTATTATATTTTTTAAGACCAGTAAAACGTACTTTCATGCAAATAAAGAATTGAAATTTAAATAAGACCCAATTTTATTGCTCAGAAAAATATTAAAATAAATACAAACTTAAAAAAAATTGTGGACGTTTATTTTTTTTAATAACATCTGCTGTCCCCAAGTAAACAAAACGTTTTAACTTTTAAAGTAAGCAGGCTATAATGTTAAAACAAAAAAAGTCAGGACTGGCAGTAGATGACCATGCCGCAGAAATAAAAAAATACACATAAGTATCACACCTAGTATAAATGTGGAAGTTTGGACATTTATTACTCAATCACGCAAAAATGGATGAACCGATTTAGATGAAATTTTGCACATAGATAGTTTATAACCTGGATTAACACATAAGATAGTTTTTATTCCGGGATTTTTTGTGTAAATATGTTAATTGGTGCTTGATTGCATTGAATTTATTTAAGAAACATAAGTAACTTAGTAACTATTATTTAAGACTAATTTTGTGTAGTATTTTTTCATATATTGGAGGAGACATGTTTTCCCTTGTGTTACAAAAGTCTACTGTAACTTTGAGACAATATGCAACAAAAATATTTACTTCTTTTATTTTATTTTAATCAAGTTGGCTATCGCCCCTTAAGAACAAGTCTGTGGCTAAAGTGCCATTTATAAAAGTCACCTCATTTGAGTAATAATTGTTTTTTTAATACCTAATTAAATAAATTAGGTATTTAAAACGTTTTCTGGAAAAAATGATAGAACAACTAGTGTTGCAGTATCTAGGTATCTACCTATAAAAAATCAAATTCATTCATGGTTCGACTCTTCAACAACATACAAAAAAAACTCAATTAACTACCTATAATGAGGTGAAATAAATTCTTTCCGTAGGTACTGAACTAAATTGTTTATTAAATGTTTTTGTTAAAGGCGCATAAGAGTCGCCCTTTGCGGCCCTTTTAACTATTTAATTATTTGTGTATTAAATATTTTAATTAAGTGCGCATAAGAGTAACCTTTTGCAGCCCTTTTCCGCAACTAGTATTTCAGTTAAATTTCCTGAAGAAAATCGAAATCTTATACGAGCAACGCGAAACGGAGCAGACTTTTTGCGTAGGTGTTTGAACTTGTAAAGTAAGGATTATTTGTGAAACTACGTCTTTTTTATGATATTTCATTTAAAAAGAACTTATAAGAAACAATTTACTATTCATAGCAATAGCAAAGAACGCGAATAAACATACAAAAATGCGCAAATACTTGTAGCGATTTGTTTACATACTTTTATGGGTGGTACTCGATCAAATAAATTCTCGAATTAAACTTACTTGCTCCTCAAACCGGGTTATAAGCGAGTTCGCCCACTCGCCAGGCTTTTGGGTCCCCATTTTAGGCAGTAATATAGGCCCTTTTTATATAATTAGCTTAAAATTTACTCGATTTTAGTGCTTTACATCTCTGCAGTATTCCATTCGTACTGTTTTGGGGATACCAGAATAAAAAAGTTAAATGTTACACAAATACTTTCAGTGATATTTTTTCATTATATGTTAACGATAGTGCATAAGAGTAAATAATAATTCGAGTAATCTATCAATAAGGGTATAATCCCAAAAAATATCTGGAATAATTGTTACAAAATATTTTTAAATTAATATCAATAAATAACCAATCTGAACTAATTCTTGAAGTTGGCAGCATTAAGACGTGAACTGTCAAAATAAAATCAATATAAATAGCTGCGTTCACAATAAGAATAAGGACTTTATGACAAAAATATTAATTATTTAGCTGCAGCTTTTAACTACATTATCTTTACCAAGTGTTCACTTTACATGTGCCCATATACAGAGATATTTAATAAGAAATTAGGAGAAATAAGAAAAAACCAAAGAGTGGAAGTAAACGATGCCATTTTAAATATGAATTGAATGCAGCTTTGAATGATGCTTTTGAGGCGCATTTTATGTTGCCAAAATAAAAATATTTCAATAACTCAGAGGATTCTCTAAGAGGATAGTGCTGTAGGCATTTTGTTACAGGTTCGCGTATGGTAAATTAAAAAATATGTATGTTAAATTAATTAGCTAGGCGATAAATCAGCGATGTCATTTTTGAAGTGAAAACAGTAACGAACTGTAAACGAAACTGAATCGTCATCGGGTCGTTGACGCTTGACGCTGAATCGGGTATATTCGGCTCCAGTCGGTCGGTGAAGCTAAATCCGTAACCTACATATAAGTTTTCACTTCTATCATGTGGCCATAAGCACAGTAGCACATACAAACTTTTTTACGTGTCCTTTTCACGAAGTGCTTGAACATGAACAGCGAGACGCGGCCGCGCATCACTTGGGGGTCATCCATTAATCACGTGATGTTTTTTAGCAACTTTTTAGACCACCCCCCCCCCCCTTCCTCCGAGTGATACGTGGTGAGGTTTTTGACTACCCACCCATCCCCAAGCCAAAATCACGTGTATATTTTTGGTATAAAATATTATCTTTAAATACAGGTGTAATGTAATTTAATTCTATAAAATGAAGCACCGTGATAAACATTAAGGTTGCAGGTTGTTTCCGACTGCCTGAAGCCGTTTCGAACCTTGCGATGAGTTATAAACAACGTAACAACAACAGTCCGACGACGACGCTTAGAACTTACTCTAGAAATCGCGCGTTCAACGAAAAAATAAATACACGTGATATCTTACTACACCCCCCCCCTCCCCCTTGTGATATTTCATTATTTTTTCCGAACCCCCTCCCCCCTTTCGAGCCTCACGTGATTAATGGACGACCCCTTGGGTGGCGTCACGCGGCGTATCTGTTTAAAAGTTGAACCGCACTAGGCAGCACTGCCGCGACATAACACTGTCTAGTTAAAATTCTTTCCAAGAAATCGTACGACCTATACCGCACAACGCGGCGGCGCGGCGCAACGCGACGCGGCATTGCAATTTCATACAAAATATTTTGCTGTGCAGCGTCGTGACAGTGAGTATCGCGTAGTTCATTTTCAACTTAAAGGTAAAACGCACTAGGCGGAACTGCACTGCAGCAAAGCGACGACTTGACATGGTGGCACGGCCAAATACCTATTATTTCTATGAAATTGTAGGACCTATACCGCACCGCACGGCGGCAGCGGCTTTTTCTCTCTCCGCAATCACTTCCCGAAACGTTAGTTATACAAGTTCTATCCAAGTGGTAGCGGGTAAGATTTACGTATAAAGTAGACAAAAAATACCTTCAAAAAGTGTATAATGTGTGTACAGCATGTGTATAGTGTTCAAAAACCTACCTCGACGAATACCTACTTCGAATAAAAATACTCGCACGACTAACTCTCCTATCTCATTTTTCGTTAGTTTTTAAAAACAACCCTATTTCAATTAAATAAAGTCCAAACTCAAATAATCAAGGTCCGAATCCAAATATCCGGATAATAGAAAATTTGTTTAGAAGGCGATTACAGCAGCGTATTTTAACCGAATTACGTCAACTAATGCTCGTTCGGAGGTCTATATAGAAAAAACTTAGGATTTTTAGTAAAATAGATATTCAAATTACGTAGAGGGACTTTGTTTTACTGTGAATAAACCACTAATCGATTTTGTGTATCGCAAGTACGAAATTCACCACTGCCTCACTTAATTATCAGTAATTTATTTCTGAACACAAATAAAACATGGACCAAGTAGATATACAGGGTGTCCCAAAACTAATGCGACAAATTTTGGCTGGTTATAGCTTTGATCAAGACCTATCAAAATAATGGAACATATGTTCAGCAAAAGTTTATGGTTTTCGGGTTATACAAGATTTAAAAAAAAAATTGAAAATCACTACCTTACGGTGGTCTTTTGAGCTTTTGTTATTAAAAGAACCACTTAATTTGTAATTTTTTTGCACTCAAATATTTTCGATTAGTGTCTCTACCCGAACCTACTATTTATTCTACAAAAAATTAAAGATGCCATCAGAAATACATCATTAATTCAAGAAAAATCTTTAAAAATATCCGATAATGAAACTTTAAACATTGGCGACGTAAAAAAAATGTACTGAATAATTTTGTCTAATATGTTATAAAAAAAATCCTTATTTCATGCCCATTTTAGTAATGTATAATACTTGGAAATTTTCCTTGCAAACATTGAGTTAATTGCTATTTTTGACCTCAAGGTGCTGATTTACAAAAAATCATATATTCGAGGTTTTTCAAATAAAAATAATTATATTGATTAAAATAGGAAGGAGATCATGTGTGTGTTCTAGAAAGTCACCGTAACTTTCTACCTTCATTTTAAATTAATCTAATAAATATTTGAAAAACCTCTAATAAAAGATTTTTTAAAAATCAGCACCTTGAGGTCAAAAATCGCATTTAACTCAATGTTTGCAAGGAAAATATCCAAGTATTATACATTCCTAAAATGGGCATGAAACAAGGTTTTTTTTATAGCGTATGAGACAAAATCATACATTTAATTTGCCGATGTTTAAAGTTTCATTATCGGATATGTTTAAAGATTTTTCTTGAATTGATGATGCATTTCTGGTGGCATCTTTAATTTTTTTGCAGAATAAATAGTAGATTCGGGTAGAGACACTAATCAACAATATTTGAGTGCAAAAGAAAATACAAATTAAGTGGTTTTTTATAACAAAAACTCAAAAGACCCACCGCAAGGTAGTAATTTTCAAATCATAAACTTTTGCTGAACATATGTTTCGTTATTTTGATAGGTCTTCATCAAAGCTATCACCGGGCAAAATTTGTCGCGTTAGTTTTGGGACACCCTGTATAAAGCACTTGGTTAACACATTAAGATCAATTGTTTAAAAAGTTCCGCGATGTTTTCACGTCGAAAATACCGCAGTATGTCAAACTTAAGGCCTGGATCTGTGTGTACTGCCAGAGGGCAATGGAGGATGCAATTCTCGGAGTTACCCTAAGTGATCGAATAAGTTTAAAGATATATAAGGTGCTTCCAAAATATATGCCACCGCTGCAATGGGAGTAAGAGTCATGCATATAGATAACAATAGTAAAAAAAATTCGTGCCCCGGAGTCGTTAAATTGATTTGGGAGACTAAACAATTTTTTTTTACTTTGATTCAATTTCGCACAACACGGTCCGTCAAGTACGTACGCTCCGTCATGAAGTCATGAATGAACTCGATGTCATTTCACTGAATGAAAGCAACGCACGCTCGTAGGTATCTCTTTTTACAGGTTAATTTAGTGAACAGCTGATTGTCTTTAAATTAAATGTAGAACAGAATAAACAAACTTACCAGTTATTAAAACGGCTTATTCACGTAACAAGGTGATAAACTTACCATCGCACTTTGACAGGCTTTGGACTGTTAAATTACGTACTTGTAATGTATCTGTAAAAAGTTTAGGTAGGTAAGGCATCTACTCAAGAGTAGATGCGTAAAATTAAAAAGAACGTGTATTACAGTAAGTAACTTGGCGTGTTTCTAAGTTCATCACCTTATTTACAAGGATTTGCACAACACAACACTGGTGGCTGGTTGACTCACACCAAACCTCTGTTCATACGGGTTTACGGCAAACGCAGGGATGTTATTTGCACTCGCGGTAGTAGAGTGTCAATCACCTTATTTACAAGCTATTTCACAACACAACAAAGTTTTACATCAGTTTTATAACACAGTAAAGTTCTCGAGTGGTGACTGCGCACTGGAATACGCAGTGTGGGCAGGCCCCCGACTCGGTGGACCGACGAAGACCTGGTGAAGGTTGCGGGAAGCCGCTGGATGCGAGCCGCACAGAACCGGTCGGTGTGGAAATCCTTGGGGGAGGCCTTAGTCCAGCAGTGGACGTTTTTCGGTTGATGATGATGAATTGATGACACAACACAACACTGGTGGCTGACTCTTACACCAAAACTTTGCTCATACAGGTTTACGGCATGCGCAGGGATGTTATTGCACTCGCGTTCAGAGGGTATCGCGGTAGCAGAGTATCATTTCAAGATACTCTTGATTCGTATGTACGTCTGGGTAACATCGTTATCTCACTCGCGGATGGGGGCGCAGGCGGTGCAAAACGTTCGCGTCACGCCTGCGCGTCACCGCTGCGCATAGCGAACTGACCTGACCTCTGACCTGTACGAAGGGCGCGCGGGCGCCAACCGCCCGCCCCCGCCCGCCGGGTCGCGCCCCGCTCCCGAGTGAGTATGCGAAAGGGTGCGGACAGATCAAAGCCTTTTGTAGCACGACACAAGTGCGCAATTTGTTTGATGTCTAGCCGCAACGTCGGAGCGTTTAAGCATGTTTTCGCGCGCCTGGTTTCATTCAACACAATACGGGATGGCTTAATAAAGTAAAGCAATTTATTTTTATGATTGTTATTTTTTTGTATGGAAAAAAAAAGAACAGTTTCCGCACATGAATGTCTCATTTTCGTGATCACTATACGTGATACTTTCTCCCATTTCAGCCGTGGCATATATTTTAGAAGCACCCTATATATGAGAACTAAATTAGCGATAAAGCTCATAAGTGGCAGCGGGCGGGCACATAGCTCGTAGCATAGATACAAAAGTCGTTGGGGCAGAAAAGTTCTCGAGTGGCAACCGACACCGAAAGACGTAGCATATACAGGCGGAAGGCCTATCAGAATCTGAGGACTTTGATCTGGTGAAGGTCACGGTAAGCAGCTGGATGAGGGCAGCAGCGCCAAACCGATCGTTGTGGAAATGCTTGGGGAAACCTTTGTTTAGCAATGAACAACTAGGTATAGGTTGGTGATGATTTCGTCGGACTTCGGACCATTGAAAAGGAATATTCATATTTTAGCTCTTGATTACTTAATTAAGTATAGATAAACTCTAGGATAAAACCGATTCCTACGAAAGCTTTATACATTTATTTACAAAACAAAAAGTATGAGTACACATGAGAAAAACTTTTGTAGTGCTTAAAAGCTGAGGTATGTCTTGAAGAAGTCTTCGATATAAATAAATAAATGAGCATCAGTATGATTAATAAATTATTGGAATAAATCGTTATTTTATTCCGTTTTAATGGTGTTTGGAATAGAATAAGCTAGGTAGCAGTGTGTTTGATACATTTTATTCCCATAAACCCGGTTTAAAAACATATATAACGAAAAAACTCTTTAACTCTAAAGTCAGTCGTGTCAAAAGCGCGCTACAATAATAATATATAACGAAAAAACTCTTTAACTCTATAGTCAGTCGTGTCAAAAGCACGCTACAATACGGACGTTCTGCAGTTTTACAAATTCGCATAGCGCGGCACGCGCCGCTGCTCGTGCATAATGGAAAACATTATAGTGAACGAACTCCTTGCGTTCCTTCAACAAAAGTTGGACGTGATGGATGAACTGAGTGCCGTCCAGATAGTGAATTCTAGCTTCAGCCAAGAGGAAGTAGCTGGAGCGAAGAAGCTGTGTTCGAGTCCCTCGGCAAGGCTGAGCAGATGGTGTCGTGCAGACGTGACGGAACACCGAAGAGCATTCAAGATATCATAACGCTGCTAAAAGAGACCGACCCGGACGACGTGCCCACGTTTGTGGCGAAGGACCTGCACAAGCTCCCTCCCGTTAGGTTTGACCACGTCGATGTGATCTGTCTTCTAAACGACATCGTTTCTTTAAAGGCAAGTCTGGCCTATGTCCTCAACAAGCTGGAAGCATCCCAAGGTGCCGTTGCTGAGCTGCAGCGAGAAGTAACTTTTCTACGTAGCTCACATACGGTATCTAAGTCACCGGGGGCATCCAACGCTGACAAGAAACGCGCGGCCGGTCTTAACGTGTCGGCTTCAAGTTTCGTGTTAGCCGTTTTGTCACCACCTGCACCGCCGCTGCCGCGCCGCGCGCTGTGACGTCAACGAAGTGTGCTGAGTTAGCGCCGTGCGATGCCTGCCCCACACAGCCTGCGTGCACCCCTTCCGCCCCACCGGCAGCCCCGCCAGCGTCCACGAACAACGACGCGTCTATCGCTGCCTACTCCTCCGCCATGAAACGAACTTTATCTCGGCGACCTGTCTCCAACAAGAAACTAGACAAGGAGACCGAACGCTCCACAGCTACCAACAGAGTGGACAACGATGACGGGTTTGTTACTGTTCAGAAGAAAAAAATGAACTCATTCGAACAACAACAAGTGCGGTACGGCACTGACTGGGCCAAACTTTTTGTTGCGCGCCGTAGTGCCTACTACTCTGTTGTACGTATCCAGACTCCATTACACCACCACTCCTGCAAACCTGATGGAGTACATCAAGGTGAAGACCAAGTTCTGCTTGAGGGTGACGCCGTTGGAGTCGCGCCACATCGTGAATTTCAAATCATTTGCGGTGCGAGTTGCGACGGAACATCTGGAGTCCTTAACAAAGGAGGAATTCTGGCCGAAGGGTGTAGTGTTTTGGAGATTCCGAGGAAGTTTGTCGACCACTGCCACGGAAATAGTACCGACACCTTGTACTAAATAATATGTTTTTTTTTATAGTTTATATTAAGTATGTATGTATAGTATTTTAAGTATAAAATGTATATTATTGTATATGTTATATGGGCCTGGTTGCCTGAAAAAACCAATAAAAATAAAAAAAAGTATTTCAAAATTATCCGAATTATCCGTTTTATCCGGATATTTTGAATTTTAATATCCGTATTATCCGGATAGTAAAGAACGGATAATGCAAACCCTAGGGCCTACATTCCTCCCGTGTACCTACCATGACTTTTATCAAGATGCGTAAATATAAGAAAAGTAAAGTTCCCAACACAGTGAGAAAGATAATAATAAGAAAAAGTAAATAATTTTAAGTAAGAGAACAAGAGTTAAGTGTACAATTTCCGTGTGGTAGGGACTTTTTAATAACAGAATAAAGAATAATACTACGTATAGACGTTTCGCTCTGTAGATATGTTAAATTAATAAGATACTCTCACTATACAGCAATAAAATCCAATCTTGCTTGCCCATACACTACGCGCTTTTATGTATATAAATGCGCATCACGCGTAAGTACATGGAATAATGTACCTAATCATGAAGCGCGAGAGTTGCTTTTACGCTGAACGCCCAATGTTTCCTGTCTAGAGGTGGGTCGGTACGTGATTTTCCAATACCGAAACGTAACTGGTTATCAGTACCCAATAACGGGTTTTGAAACTATTTATTTTAATAACTATGTATCGGCGACCGAGAAAACGATACTGGTATTGGAGGGTATTGGTATTTCTACGTTACCAGTTATCTGTGGTTATCGGTGTTATAGCGTTATTGTGGTAAACATGGTATTGTGCGGTATTGCTGTCCCTTTTACACTTGCGTGATTTGCGATAGTCCGTCCTGTTGTCAGACCGAACCGTTGCTTTCAGAACGTAGACTTGGAACGTCCTCCTGTGTTTTTCCTTGCTCGTACGTGTTCTGAAACACTTCCGCACGAGAAATTATTCCTTGATAGCAGGACGGTCTTTTGCAAACCTCGTAAGTGAGAAAGGGACACTCTTGTCAAATAATGCATGACTTCCAATAACTTGAGATTTGAAACATGCTTCTCAGTTATTCCCAATAAATAGTTTCGGGAAATACATAGTTTTCGTAATACCGAATACCGTATTTCGGTTATTGCACCAATACATAGTTACAGAAACTATTTACGTTTTAAAACGCCCATCGCTATTCCTGTCCTTGTTTGCTCTTAGTAGTTCTCCTCACCGCGTCCCCTCGAGGGGACCTCGGTATATATATATTTTTTTAACCCTCAATTTATCATTATTATCGGTATTTTCATTTCGGCTGATAGATAACCCTCAATTGGTAAGCCCTTGGCATCATCTTACCTGATGGTAAGTGATGATGATGCCGAAGATGGAAGTGGGCTTACTAAGATTCCCGCGAACGCAATGGGGAATTGGCTATCTTATCTTCATACCAGAACACTTCAATGCTGTTAACATTGATGTTTGGCGGCAAGACTTAGATAAGATGGTGGTATCTAGCCAGGGGGGCTCAGAAAATGCCCTACCACCAACCAAACCGAGTCCTACAAAGTACTCTGCCGGGAATCGAACCCGCGGCCTCCTCATGTGAAGCAAGCGGCCAAGCCATTAGGCTACGGAGGCGGTTAAAAGCTTCATCAAATAGTTAAAAAAATGCGATTTATAAGCATGTGTAAAGCATCTACATCAAAAACATTTTAAATCTGAAAAAATATAGCAACACAAAACTAATTTCAGTCACAGTTGGAAGTCGTTCCATAACCAAGTTAGAAGTCGTTCCAAAATCAAGGTAGGGTGAGGTAGAATTTAACTCGGAGAAATGAAAGAGACGTAGCTATTTTGAGAAAGAGAAAAAAATATGATTTTGGAACGCTTGCGAGTGATTCCGGAGTGACAGGGTAACAAACGTCATCGAAAATAATTCAGAAAGGTTTCTAGCTTTTTTGGGTAGTGTTCTGTCTTATTTATGACTTTAACACCTTAGCAGATACAAGCAATCGTATTTCAAAACAATTCCGAAGATAAAATGTTTGTTTGTCTTAGTCTGTTTGACATTGACTACGAATTTCCCGCCGAATAAACTGTCAGGCGAATTTTAACGGTAATCAAACAGCGTTAAAAATCGCACTTGTCAGAGTGAAAATCGCATTCACGAAGGCGTTCCGAAATCCCGACGGAGAACTGTCAGGCGATCATTCGGTTACCCTCGGTTTCACTCGGCTCGGTTTTGGAACGATTTAGGGTAAAATTCGCATCACCCGAGTGAAATCTTTGGTATTGGAACGCAACCTTAAGATTCACCTGACAAGAGTTTGTCCCTTTCACACTTCAAAAAAATATAATATGCTATCCTGCTGTCAGAGTGAAAATTACTCTAACGAAACTAATTTGGAACGCTTTCTTATTTGTCATTGTCAAATGTCAAAAAGTCATCAACGTTCTCTTTTGTACCTATCGTATTAGTATCCATTTCTACGTATGATCCAAGCTCCTAGAGAGTTTTTGAGTATACGAGGCTTTAGTGCCGTTTAAAAGATGTCCTATGATCATATTCCGCTCATTTGTGCCGCTACGGTTGGAGAAATATTCGATGGAGACGGTGGTACAGACAGGGAAATGCTTTTGACATCCTAACCTAAAAATTTTCGAAACCAGGCAGCGAAGGCCTCGTTTTCCTTGAAATAACTTTTGTGACGGAGAAAAAAATAAGATCCAACAAATGTCCGACGTAAAATTTGCAGTATTTTTGATACAATTTGACTCAGATGGTGGTACAGAGGATTTCGTCGGGCCCACCTGAGATCAGGACAATGAGCCTGTGCAGACACAAACTGATTAGTGGAACACTGTCACAAATCGCAAACGATCATTTGTAACGCATTCGCAACATTTGTGACGCAACAGAAAAAAATATATAAGCAATCGAAACTTTCGAGGCATTTCCCCGTCTGGCCCACCAATACACCTCAATATCTCCGCAAGTTTGGCGTTACAAACGTAGTGAGTTAGCTCCAGGTGAATGTTTTCTCCGTCACTAAAACATAGTAAACAACAAAAGCATTCTATGCATTAGATACAGAGATATCAATACCTCAATTTGTATGGAGATATTGACTAGGGTGTGTTAAGTTTCTCTTTTTGTAGGACAACTCACTTTATAGCAGATCATAAAAAAGAAGTAGATTTGATTAAAAATGTTTAATATACTAATATGTAACATTAAATAACTTTTAATAAATACTAAATAACTATTTTAGAATAAACATGATGTCAGAAACAGTTTATGGAAGAATAAAAAACTTACATCTATTTTTTTATATAGGGTCCTTCTGAAATACCTGAAAAAAAATTTACCTTGGCTTCTACTCATGAAACTGAACAACTTTCCACAAGGAACCTATACTCAATTTGCAAAAAATTTTTTGGACTTCCCATACAAAATTCGCGGTTCAGTTGATCAATTAGTATGAGGATTCCAAAAAAAATTTTTGCGAATTGAGTTTAGCTTCCATGGGGAAAGTTGTTCAGTTTCATGAGTAGAACCCGTGGTAAATTTTTTTCCTGGTATTATAAGGACCCTATATAGGGTGACTTTAAATTAGTTCTTGATACGAAAGGGTATGCATGTGCTCATGAGAACAAACAACTTTCCCTAAGAAACCCATAGTCAAATCGCAAAAAAATTTTTGGACTCTTCATACTAATTTAGCCGGTCAGTCGCTCGATTTGTATGGAGACTCCCAAAATTTTTTTGAGATTTGACTATGGGTTCCTTAGTGAAAGTTGTTTGTTATCACGAGTACATGCATAGCCTTTCGTATCAAGAACTAATTTAAAGTCACCCTGTATAATTATTCTGTAGTTTAGCATTATTTTCACAGTAATTTCAGTTATTGTATTTTTTTATTATTTATGTATTCCTATCAAAGTTGAATCAAATAAACGCTATAATTAAATTCACATCGTATTCTAATATAATGAGTTCAGTAATTGAAATAAGTGTTATCAGTCCTTTTTCCCGAAATACTAACTTTACTTATTAGATTTATTTTTCAATTGTTTTATATACGTATGTATTGTAGCTTAGTTATCAGTATAAAAACATGGATACTTGAAACACATAATATTATGAAACTATACTACTGTTCTACTGATATGGGTGTTTTTTCATAGAAAAATAGGAAACTCTTACAAAATAATATAATAATCTGATCTTGAAAATTTAAATGTAATTTTTACTTTTAGTTACGTCCAAGTTTCGACCAATAAACCTGGGCAATAAAGTGTTATAATGTTAATATTATACCATATCGTCCACACTGCAGGGGTACGGGTAGATATGTAAAAAAAAATTCTGAGGTGAAAAAAAAGGCGCAGGTTTTTTCCAAGGGTACAAAAATAAAAATATCCTTAAGGTGTTATCGTTAAATAACTGTTACATATTTACTTTATCTTTATTTCCAACTATATCCTTATTTTTTTGCAAATTCCTTTTTCTTTCCTTTTTGTAACCTGACCAAAGATATTTCCTATACCTTTAGAATGTCTATGGCAAATTAGGAAGTAGAAGCCAAAAAAACTAGGATACTTACATCAATGTTTTGTTTATTCATTTTAAAAATGTTATGTTTGATGTTTACTGAGGCATAGGATTTCCCCAATCCTTGTATGGTTTATATTTTGGTTAAGATTTTTGTCAATATAATATAATAAACTGTTTCTGACATCATGTTTATTCTAAAATAGTTATTTAGTATTTATTAAAAGTTATTTAATGTTACATATTAGTCTATTAAACATTTTTAATCAAATCTACTTCTTTTTTATGATCTGCTATAAAGTGAGTTGTCCTACAAAAAGAGAAACTTAACACACCCTAGTCAATATCTCCATACAAATTGAGGTATTGATATCTCTGTATCTAATGCATAGAATGATTTTGTTGTTTACTATGTTTTAGTGACGGAGAAAACATTCACCTGGAGCTAACTCACTACGTTTGTAACGCCAAACTTGCGGAGATATTGAGGTGTATTGGTGGGCCAGACGGGGAAATGCCTCGAAAGTTTCGATCGCTTATATATTTTATTCTGTTGCGTCACAAATGTTGCGAATGCGTTACAAATGATCGTTTGCGATTTGTGACAGTGTTCCACTAATCAGTTTGTGTCTGCACAGGCTCATTGTCCTGATCTCAGGTGGGCCCGACGAAATCCTCTGTACCACCATCTGAGTCAAATTGTATCAAAACTACTGCAAATTTTACGTCGGACATTTGTTGGATCTTATTTTTTTCTCCGTCACAAAAGTTATTTCAAGGAAAACGAGGCCTTCGCTGCCTGGTTTCGAAAATTTTTAGGTTAGGATGTCAAAAGCATTTCCCTGTCTGTACCACCGTCTCCATCGAATATTTCTCCAACCGTAGCGGCACAAATGAGCGAAATATGATCATAGGACATCTTTTAAACGGCACTAAAGCCTCGTATACTCAAAAACTCTCTAGGAGCTTGGATCATACGTAGAAATGGATACATCGTATTATTTTCTGTGAAACTACTAATTTATTTGTTGAATTCCCGAATAACTTAGTCACGAACGATAAAAACTCAAAATGATGGTAAGTACTATCTATTCAACTGGAGAGTTTTGATACTTTTGCAGTAAATTCAGAGAAAACCCGGGGGGCGTCACCGATCTTGTTAGGCGCTTCATTAGCTATTGGTATTTATTATCGTTTATCATTTATTTATTGACGATTTCCGTTTTAACTCTACTTGTACGATTCATAATTTCCTTGGAAAGATTATATGATTCCCTAGCGTCTATTGAATAAAGTTAAATGCTTAGATTACCACCATTATTGTAGACGTGGATTCTTTTTAGACATCGAAATTGTTTGCAAGGTTGTTAAGATAACTTCATGGTTCATTGAACGCGCTGATGCTGCTGATTCGCACGTTACGATGATCATAATAAAACTGAACCCAAATACACAAATTTTACTAACAATAAGTATTGTGTGATGAACACAATTTTTGTGACCGATTTTTGAAGTGTTTTTAAGTTTGATATTTAACTCATTAAAATATGAGCGGAAGTGGAAAATCACTTTTGGAATAATTTAGAAATAAGTAAAGCGACATAATAGCCTAACCCAGTGTTTTTCAACCTTTTTTAATACCCGACCCCTTCACAACAAAAAAAATTATTGCGACCCCCTAGGGCCATAAACATACAAAATGTTAGTGATTTTAAAGACTATACGTTTATAATTTACTTCAATTAGAAAATGATTTAATTTTAAGGTAACCAAAACAGAGCCATATTTTTACAAATTATTAAAAAATAATCAGATCCAGTGGACCAGCCTTCTCACTAAATTCATATTTTTGTATTGCAATGTAGGAGACTTGCCTTTTTCTTTTACCCGTGACCCCCTGAGAAAGGGGGTCGCGACCCACAGGTTGAAAAACACTGGCCTAACCAATTTATTAAATTATATTGATTTTATTAGAGATGGGCCGACTAGTCGACGACTAGTTGTTGGGAAAGCTGACTGTTCGGCAGCTGTTCTAGTCGGCATAATATGCCGATTATAATTGGTGCAAAATATACTTGTCAAAGCAAATTGAGTCCACTATGTAATTTTGTTGTGCCATGAAAATATTTGAAAATGTAAATTGTACATTTAACTTTTGTAGATTCACCTTCAACATCGTGAAAAATAGCCACACTCGTGACTTTTTTAGGGTTCCGTAGTCAACAAGGAACCCTTATAGTTTCGCCATGTCCGTCTGTCTTTCTGTCTGTCTGTCCGCGGCTTAGCTTAGAGACTATTAGTACTAGAGAGCTGTAATTTGGCACGGATATGCGTATTAATCACACCAACAAAGTGGTAAAACAAAATCTGGAAAAAAATTTAATACCTCCCCTGAAAAAAATTTGGGGATTTTTTTCTCTCAACTGTCCCATGGTTGGTGGTGTTGTTGGATAGGTCTTTCAAAAATATTGTGGGTTTGCAAAAGCTGATTAGTGGGCTAGTCGGCAAATACCATAGTCGGCCCATCCCAAATTTTTATTATTATCAAAATAATTATAAAGGTATATTTATCAAGATAATTATCACTTTGAACCCTGTAATAAACATCTTGAAGATTCATTATAGACCAAATAAATACTTAAGTCTTTTAAAATTACGCCCTCTTAAGTGCATTTTGTTTTGGATAGGTAAGGTTCTAAAAGTTTTGGCATCTTGGTGGTAGGTTTATTAGTCTATGTATTATGAAATAATATTTTTAGTACATATTAAAATTATATTTTAAGTTATTTTATTATAGCATACATAGTGACTTGGCGCAAACTGTAATGCTGTGTACAACTTATTGAATAAATAAATAAATAAATTCTTGCTTGCATTGGTTGCTGATGTCTTTTGTATGTCTCGCTCGAGACATTTCATTTGATGTACGAGTATGCAAAGAAATAAGAAACTACTCAAAAGATTAAAATCAAAATGTAAAATCTGTCCCTGTAGTGTAGCCTAAATGGATTTTTTTTTGGAGTGTTTTAGATTAGATAAATATTAAACCTCTGAGTAACAAAGGACAAAAAATCTTTCCTTACCTCTGGTAATATATAATATATTCTTCTTATCATTGTTGGTCTAACTTACACTAGAATGTTAACATATTTCAAACCACATTCTTGAAATAGATAATAAATTAATATTCACAAATAGGACTGCGTAGAAGAGTCCAGCAATGACCCCCTGTCAGCACCACCTGCCCCGTCCCCGGCTAGCGGCGATACTAAAGTGGAGAACAAGAAGAAACCAAATGAAAATGTCTCCCTGGCTGACAACAGCTTGCTGGTAAGATATTTTTTGTCTCAAGTGCAAAGCAATTTTTTTATTGTTTATGAGCTATTCCATTGTTCTTTTAGCTTGTAAATAAATATGTCATAAGACATAATATTTTTTTTTAAACTTAATAAATCTATATATTTTTTAAAACAAAATATTCCTACTTATCTAATATCTATCCTTCAATATGTAAGTGTAAGGGTGCTAATAAGTTTTTTAGTATAATAAAAAATATATGAAAAAACTAAATATTCGGTTGACTAATGAAATGTCCTTTGAAAAGTGTTCAATTCAACGATGACTCCTTTAAAAAAATGTTTTTATTTTCAAAAAATTAATAGATACAAAATTCTCATATTTTTGTACTGGTTTAACGTAATTACATATTTTTCTTAAAACAGTTTCTTGAGAACTACGACTCTCTAAGAACACATAATAGTCGAATACTTTTTACTTTAATAACTATCAAATCATCCCTTTGGCCACCTGAGGGTCAACACACTGAAACTTTTGTACCCCAAATGTCATAGTCGTAAATACAAGCTTAACAAGAATTATGAATATTAGGCTCCAAACAAACATTCGGACTCATCCATAAGTCGCACTGACTGATGTGATTTCATGTGTATCTGGATACTACATTTTCTACTAAGCCATGCAAATTAATAAGTCGTGGACGTAACCTTGAGCATACGAACATCCGAGAGAAACCTGACAAAAGCTTTCCTTTCATGCGTACACACTGCACAGTCGCATCCCTTAACTACAACGCAAGGATGCATCCGACAAAAGTTCGTTTGCAGCCATATCTAGTATTCCTCTATTTTCCTGTACAGGTGGACATATCGGACGCTCTAAGTGAGAAGGAGAAAGTCAAGTTCACGGTTCACACTAAGACAACCCTGCCGGAGTTCCAGAAGTCTGAATTCCTCGTTGTACGGCAACATGAGGAGTTTGTTTGGCTCCATGACAGATATGAGGAGAATGAAGAGTATGCTGGCTATATTGTGAGTGTTATCAACTATATATATACATACATGTCACTCTCTCTCTTATTGTGTGGCACAATTTAACTGTTCTATCCACAAGGCATAGATGGCGGTTGCCTGATAGTAGAAGTAATTTTAAAGTTTACTCTTCGGGGGTTATAAAATAAATATAGCCTTGTATAACTTACATATAATAATTTAGATTTGTTAACTAAATAATCGACAATGCTGAACATGTTAAAAAACCGAGTTCAATCGTAACAGCTACAATTTTACTGTTTTTTTTTTGTTTTTGTTTTTTTTTCAAAAAGTGCTGAATCAATTGAAATAAAATTTATATGGGACCACCTCTGAAGTATTAACTACCAAACAAAATAAGAATCATCAAAATCGATTCTTAATTGGCGGAGTAATCGCGTAACATACATACAAAAAAAATACAGTCGAATTGAGAACCTCCTCCTTTTTTGAAGTCGGTTCAAAATGGTAAATAATTAGCAAAGATCATTTTATGGCCGCCCAGATTCCTCCGGCGCCCCCTCGACCGGACTTCGACGCTTCCCGCGAGAAACTACAGCGCCTCGGCGAAGGAGAAGGCTCTCTCACTCGGGAGGAGTTCCTCAAGATGAAAGAAGAACTGGAGGAGTGAGTAACTATTTGATTAATTTCTAAAGTAACAGTTACTGCATGTATTGTTACAGTAACAGTTACTCTAAGTTTTTTTTTTTTTGTTATGTGATAGGTGGCAAACGAGCAGACGGATCACCTGATGGTAAGCGATTACCGCCGCCCATGGACACCCGCAACACCGGAGGAGTCACAAGTGCGTTGCCGACCTTGTATAAGTATTGTTAATGTAAGGTGTGTTACCAGCGATTGTTACTGTGTGTATTTTTACCGGTCTCCTTCACAGCGAGTACTTGAGCCACGTTCAAGAAGACGGTGGTGATGCATGAGGTGTAACTTATTTGTTTTCTCAGTCCGAAATATTATTTATTTTAAATTACTGAAGCTTATGACGCGTCTATTGAAGCTTATGACACATATTGTAACATTTACTTATGTATTGGTACAGTCACTGTATGTATTGTTACAGTAGTAGTCTTTTTCTTATCATGTGGAACATTTAAATGTTCTATCCACAAGGTATAGGCGGTGGTTGCCTAGTGTTGCACTTAGCATCACCCGCGGTCACGTGCAGGGCATTTAGATTTACACCTACGGACGTGTGCAACGTGACCATCATACACATCTAGAAATCAGATGTGCAGGTTACTAAAGCAGTAGCAGTTACTTATGTATTGGTAACAATCACTTTATGTATTGTTACCGTAAGTATTGTCACTACAAGTATGGTAATTGTTTGAACAGCGAATACCTAGCCACTTTCAAGAAGAATATTTATTTTAGACGACTAAAACTATGATATTTCTAGTAACAGTTACTGCATGTATTGTTACTATAATTATTGTTCTCTCCGCACCAGCGAATACCTAGCGATTTTCAAGAAGATGGTGCATCGGCAAGAGGTGTAACTTACTAACATTATTTTTTTCTCTTCGAGATATTGTTTGCATTCGATTACATGTCCAGTGAAACTAATTATAATTTTTAGTAACAGTTAATGTATGTATTGTTACGGTAACCGTTACTGTATTGTTATAGTAACAGTTACTGAAAGTATTATTGTCGTTTCCGTCACAGCGAATACCTAGCCACGTTCAAGAAGACGGTGGCGATGCACGAGGTGTTCGTGCAGCGACTGGCCGCGCACCCGGTGTTCCGCGCGGACGCGCACTTGCGCGTGTTCCTGGAGTACGAGCGCGACCTGTGCGCCAAGCCAAGGACTAGGATGCACCTGTTTGGTGGGCTGGTCAGTGCTGCAATAGATACACAAAGAAAAGAAAGACACATAAATGTTTATTAGTAGTGTGGCGAGTAGGCGACCTGACGTGCAGCGTCTGAGGTCACCGCTGTAGGAACTGTGTGATCCCACTCTTCGGAGGAAAAAGAAAACTTACCTTCACCAGTACTACCGGTACTGGTGACGACGACGTATCTCGCGCGCGACGCGAGTTTTAAAAGCATTTGTTCCGTTCTAACGCTAAGCTTACGAAAGAGACAACTGAGCTGTTTCTCGCGTTTGGCGCGACAAACAGTTTTGTCTACGCCTCATGCTACCGATGCAGGCGATGGTATGCCTGAAGACCGGCCGCGGTCCAACCATTGATTGTTGGAAGTTATTTATATGCGTGTGTTCGAAGAAACTACTGTTGCGAGTACGGTAGACATCTCCACCAATATTTCCACGCCACCCGGTCCTGCGCTGCCCGCATCCAGCGGCTTCCCGCAACGTTCACCAGGTCATCGGTCCACCGAGTGGGAGGCCTGCCTACGCTGCGTCTTTCAGTGCGTGGTCGCCACTCGAGAATTTTAATGCCCCAAAGGCCATCTGTTCTACGAGCTATGTGCCCCGCCCACTTCAGTTTAGCGATTCTTTGGATATGAAAAGTGGCTACCTATCTTAGTTCAGATAAGTGGATTGACTGTTCGTTTACAACCCATATCGTCCCCAGTGCAGGGGCACGGGTCTCTTCCCATACTTGGGAAGGTTAGGCCATACTCTACACACGGGGGCCAAGTCAGGATTGGTGGAGGTTGTAGGGCTAGTTGGCTAACCCCAGTGTCAGAAGTTTTTAAGCCGCCTATAAGGCCTCCGATATGGCTTAACGACTGCCATATCACGATAGCAGCTGGCACCAACGGCTTAACGTGCCTTGCGTAGCACGGAAACGGTCGAGAAGCTGTTTGTTGCGCCGCGCCGAGAGGATTAATTGTAACTTGACATAATATGATACCGTGTATCATATTATGTCAAGTTACAATTAATCCTCTCGGCGCGGCGCAAACGAACAGGTAATAGATATCATAATAATATATTTGTTTTCCATACCAGATGCGGTCAATGACCACCACGACAGACGAGATATATTTGGGAGCGACCGTTCGTGACGTCAACGATTTCTTCGAGCAGGAGACAACTTTCCTGCAAGAGTACTACTCGCATCTGAAGGATGCAGTGGCCAAGGTGGACCGCATGACGTCCAAGCATAAAGGTCAGTGGTATAGACCATCAAGGATTAAGTTAATTACCTAATAGGACCTCCCTTTCTAACACGTAGGAGTGAGCGAGATAACGCTAGTACAAACAGTATCCTGAGGAATGATGGCTGACCGGGTGGATTGTCCCATCCAGAACTACTGGATGAAGCGATCCATCGGGCTGGCTAAGTGATACTAACATAGCTTTAAGTATTTTTGTGTATATTTACTATTTTATGGGTCACTGCCCTGAAAAAAAGGGTTTTTTTTCATGTGCTTATGCAACGCGTCTGATACGTGAAATCTTCAAAATGCTGCTGCAAAGTTAAAGATGGAAGTGGGCTTACCAAGACTTCCCAACGCTATGAGGAATTGGCTCTCTTATTTTCATGCCGGAACTCATAAATGCTGTTAACATTTATTGTTTACTAGCTTCCGCCCACGACATCGTCCGCGTGGATTTCAGAATTGTGTCCAGAAAGAAAGAAAATGTGAAGATAGCGCCATCTAGTGACGAAGTGGAAATTTTGAGTTTTTAAGCATTCCTACGGGAACCCTTAAGTTTTCCGGGATAAAAAGTATCCTATCCGTTAGCCGAGTGCTTTATGTACCAAATTTCATCCAAATCGGAAACCGGAACAAACAAACAAACATCCATACTTTCGCATTTATAATATAATTATTAGTGAAAAGTGAGATGAGATGAGATTAGTGAGTTGAGATGAGAAGACGTTGGTAGCTAGCCAGGCGACATCAGAAAATGCCCTTCCACCAACCAAACCTACAAAGGACCACACCGGTAACCAAACCCCGTACTCCTGTGAAGCTACGAGGCAGTTTTATTTAACTGTGCCATTCTTCGCAGAGGTGGCGGATGCCCACATAAAGCTGTCGTCGTGCCTGACGCAGCTGGCTACCAGGGAGCAGCCGCCCACCGAACGGTTCCTCACCAAAGCCGCTGAGACCTTCGACAAGTGTCGGGTGAGTCCTGATTAACGAATTTCTTTAACTTTTTTGACGATATGTATGTGTGTCCGTTTTATGGTTGACGCCTGTAGTCGAAACGGTTTGATATACTTTTTTGGCAAGAAGGAATGTAATAGATCATAAAATAATTGGTTTCTCTTTGAAGAATAGAAAATCCTTGAAAAATCTCCAGGTTAAGTTACCATCGTATAGAGGAGCTCCGCACCGTGCCCTATGGACTCCGTTTTGTCGGATCGCCTCGAGGACTCAGCTATTTCATGGTCTAGCCACGACTTATAAAAAAATATATTTGGACTGACATTTGAAAGATTTAACATTTTTTATTTGAAAACTTTTCAAAAATTTCAAAAACATGTTTTCACGCAGGCACTCCTCCTTTAAAATGTGTTAAAGCCACAAAGAAAAACTATTCATGTCACTTTAAATTTTGTACAGCTTTCTCGCTCTCCCTCTGTACTGTACAATGGAATAGAAAACTTTTTTATTGAACATTGTCTCCATGTGTATCTGTGCGTGCTTGCATACATGCGTGCATTTGTAAAGCACCACGAAAGATCACGCAAAAAATAAGATGATAATTCATTAATAAAAAGTGAGCGCTGCCCTATCAATAACCAAAATGTGACTTTATTGTTATGTGTAGAAAATCGAAGGTCGCATGGCGTCGGACCAGGACCTGAAGCTGGCAGATACGCTGCGTTACTACATGCGCGACGCACACGCAGCCAAAGCGGTGCTAGTGAGGCGGCTGAGGTGAGGACACAGATCACCCCCTATAGATCACCTGTGTTTGTCCACTGTTGGACAAAGGCCTCCCCCAAGTATTTCTTCACCGATCGGGGCTGCGCTGCCCGCATCCAGTGGCTTCTCGCAACCTTCACCAGGTCATCGGTCCACCGAGTGGGAGGCCTGGGACACTGCATCTTCCGGTGCGTGGTCACCTAATAAATAATGATAATAATAATAATAAAAAATAATAAAAAAAAATGGTTTGATTCCAGCTGACCTGGATCGTAACCTTAGGCAGCTGGGACTTCGAGGCAGACCGATAAAAGCGGCTATGCAAAAGGCGGTCTACCTCGACAATGCCCGGATGGTCCGACGCTTTCTCTCCTCGTTGCACTGACCTCCAGCCGACTGTGCTTCTGCTGGAGTAGCTCCTGCCATTTGACCTATCGCCAAGTGTGCAGAGTAGCCCAATTTTATATTCCGAAATAATAATAAATAATAATAACTTGTTTATTTACCAAAAAGAAAAGTGAACAAATTTCTATGTATTTTCTTTCTTTCTTTTTCACTGGGAGAACTTTTATGCCCTACGGCCATCTGTTCTACACCTGTATATCAGTGGGTTTTTTACCTCCCAGGTGTCTCGCCGCTTACGAAGCAGCCAACAGGAATCTCGAGAAGGCTCGCGCCAAGAACAAAGACGTCCATGCGGTGAGTGGTTATGTTTGAACACTTAAGACGAAAGTCCATATCATCAGGTGAGATTGGAGTCAAGCGCTCCCAAATCTTGAATAAAAAAGAAAAAGAAGAAATTCAGAGTTTATCTCTCTATGCCTTTGGTCAGTGCAGTTACTTATTTAACATGTGTGTTGGTAAATAAAATGCATTCTTTATATTTGCTTAAATAATCTAGATATATGATAATAAAGAGTCAAAAATACCATGTCAAAAATTTCATGAAAGTTGGAATTTCGATGGAACTATATAATTTTTCTTTCCGCAACCCCAGAATATGCTGAAACTTCCATCTAAGAACGAACAGTTTATTTTCAAGACTTTTTAGACATTATAATTGACCACGCTGAATACGTTAAAAACAACCGACTTCTATCGCAACAACTCCAATTTTGCTATGTTTTTGTTGATTTTCTCAAAAACCGCTGAATCGATTTCGATAAAATTTATATGGGACCACCTGTGAAGTATTATACTCTTTTAAACAAAAAAAGAATTTTCCAAATCGGTTCAGGCGTCTTCGAGTAATCGGTGAACATACATAAAAAAAAATATTCCGACGAATTGAGAACCTCGTCCTTTTTTTGATGTCGGTTAAAAATAACTAAAAAAAAGCTAAAAGCTTATTATAAGCATCTCACTGAAGTGTTAATGTCATAATTTTGTCTCTTTTTAACGATATGTTCTGTGTACACCTGTCTCACTTAGTCGTTCTTTTTTTAATGCAAACACAGCCAATGGAAGTACAGGAGGTAAAGCACGCTTTTGAACACTTTTGCTTTTGTAGTTTTTTTTATTCGATTAGTAGAAAGAAACAGCCCTAGTAGCATGGTGACATAGCTCGTGCGCGAAGCGAGTTTGAAAAGCTCAGCTGTCTCTTTCATTAGCGTTAGAAGTTAGAACAGAACAAAAGCGTTCTGTTCTAACGCTAAGCTAATGAAAGAGACAGCTGAGCTGTTTTCTCGCGTTTGGCGCGACAAATAGCTTTGTCTACGCCTCATGCTACGAGTGCTGGGCAAAGTTTATCAGTTCGGTACCTACCCTTAAGATTACCGGTAAATCCGGTGACGGTTACACCATTTGCGCGTGTATAAACGTCATATGCTGCATGCTATCATATCAGCCGAAAGACGTCCACTGCTGCACAAAGGTCTCCACCAGGATTTCCACGCGGTCCTGTGCTGCCCGCATCCAGCGACTTTCCACTGTCACCATCTCATCAGTCATCGAGTAGGAAGCCTGCCTATGCTACGTCATTCTATCGCGGTTTCCTGTCGCTGTTTGCGACACTAACTTTAGTCACAGTACATTAATTAGTATAACATACAGTATGGACACTCCCTACCCCTCGCTACTCGATACAATCGCTACATAATTATCTCGATCGCTCCTAGGTGTTAGAAAGGGAGGTCGTAACAAATTACTCACAATTCGTATAGAGTGCCTGGGGTGTGCCAAATTCGACCTGGTAACAAGATCGGAGTAGGTAAATAAGTCGGTAAATTTTTATGGAATGTCCGAGATGGGCTTTAGGCGATCCTTTATGCGTAGATGAATGATAAATCGTATATGAACACGATGCGTTTAAGTCGACTCATTATGCGTCGGTGAATGAAAGGAAGACACAGTGTAGGCAGGCCTCTCACCCGGTGCTACGATGACCTGATGAAGTTCGCGGGCAGCGCAGAACCGGTCGGTGTGGAAGTCCTTAGGGGAGGCCTTTCGGCCGTGCTGGCCTTTCGGTCCAGCAGTGGACGTCTTTCGGCTGTTGATAAATGATAAATCGTATGTGTACACTGTGTGCTTATGTCAACCCTTTACGAGTCGACATATGATAAATGGTACACGACCGGCGCAGGCGGAGCAGGCGCAGGCGGTGGCGTGCACGCGCTTCGAGCAGCTGTCGGCGCGCGCTCGGGAGGAGCTCGGCGACTTCCGCGCGCGCCGCGTCGCCGCCTTCCGCAAGAGGTGAGTCCGCCACTCCGCAACTCCGCAACTCCGCACACACCTCCGTGAAGATGGATGGTTAAAACCGATCTTTAGCGATAGAACCGCCTACCTATAAGCTAAACTTTTTTAATGTATGTATTGTATAGTATATTTTCCAGCTGGCCTAACATGCGCAACGTGACAAAATTTTGTCGACGCATTTTCTCGTGTTAAAACGAGATATGTCTATTTGTCGAGGAGTCCTAACATGGCAGTACACGGAACTCTTTTCGATCTGTCATTTTATGAAATTTTATCGTCTGTCAAACTTTTGTCGACAAACTCTAACATGCGCGCCCTTATTTCTCGAAATTTGAAACTTCTACTCGACATGTTTCTCTTCGATGAATTTGAGCGACGAGATAAACGAGAAACGCGAAAACAAAAAGTCAGTCCTGTATTACGACTATATAAATATACAATTATGATCAAATGGCCATTACGTCCCCACTGCAGGGGCACGGGGCCAAGCCCGGATTGATGTAGGTTGTGGGGCTAGTAGCCAACCCCAGTGTCAGAAGTTTTCAAGCTGCCTATAAGGCCTCTAACATGACATGGCTTAACGACTGCTAGCGACAGCAGCCGGCACCAACGACTTAACGTGCCTTGTGAAGCACGGAAACGGTCGAGACAAATGCCACTAACAGTCAGACTCATCCGGGTTACGACCGTGTTTGTAGTCAGTTAACCTGCGTGATCTACGCTACCACGCAAGCCGCACTGAGACACGACCGCTTCACTGGGCCACATGGGTAGGTGGTTTGATTTTTATGGAAATAGATGAAATTGAACAATAATATGGGTTCTTCTGAAACAGGTAGGTATTTAATTTGTTATTTAAATATTATTTCTACTCATTAAAGTAACTAAATGTCTCCGAAATGTATAAAATCCCAATTTTTTTACCGCTACATTGGACAGTCGCTTTATTTGTGGCAAAAAATATAAGATTTCTTAAAAGAAAACATTGATCAAAATTGAAGCGCGCGCGAAGAAATCAAAGAACTCAAAGAAGTCAGTGACCAAAGAGAATATAATCACTATTTTAACAACGAAATTATTGAAAACCTCAGAATTAAAAGTTTTTATTGCTGAGATCTAACAAAACTCACGAAGAAAACAAAAAGTCTGTGACAAAAGAGAATATAATCACTATTTTCTTCATAAAATTATTGAAAAGCTCAGACTAAAAACTTTTTATCGCTGAAATCTAACGAATTTTATATGACAAACCGGTTATTTTTCTTAAAATGGCAACATCAACTTCTCGCTGTTACTTGTCACGACAAAGCGAAGTCATGCCGAGAAATCTTCTCTTCCGTGGTACGCATGTTAAGAAAAACGACAAAATAATCGGGATCGACAAATTTTATCATACACGACATGAGATAAGTCGTGTTGCGCATGTTAGGCCAGCTGATTAGGTTAACAATCCATATCGTCACCACCACTGCAGGGGCACGGGTCTCTACCCATAACTCGGGAAGGTTAGGCCATACTCCACACGGGGGCCAAGTCCGGATTGGTGGAGGTTGTGGATCTAGTGGCCAACCCCAGTGTTAGAAGTTTTCAAGCCGTCTATAAGGCCTCTGACATGGCTTAACGACTGCCATCTAGTGGTAGCGACCGGCACCAACGGCTTACCCCTTTGACCGCCACAGTTGGCTAGGCCTGAAAACCGGTTTCCGTGCCACAGGTTCCACGATTTGAGATTTTCATATATTTTTGTCAGTATCATTGCCAGTGGGAGCACGATTTGTGAAAGAGTAGCGTAGCGGTCATTGGGTTAACGTGTCGATAAAAATGACATTAATAGTCAAACCCATCTAGGTTATGACCGCATCCTTAGGCAGTTAGCCATGATCGACGCGACCACGCAAGCCGCACGGAGCCACGACCGCTTCTCAGTCCCTGGATATTTGTAATTATATGCCGCGTCTTATTTTCAGTCTGATCGACCTCGCAGAGCTGGAGATAAAGCACGCTCGCTCTCAACAGGAGCTGTTCAGGAAATCGCTTCAGATCCTCAAGGAGATGCAGTAAGCTTCATTAAACCATGTAAATATACATATATTTATAATTAAACCCAAAAGAGCACTGCATCCAAGTGACAACCGAGAGAATACGAGTGGCGCTCGCACTCTTCCGCATCGCCGGCGCCACTCGTATTCTCTTCTCGCTCTGGCGAACGATGTTTCTGAGCGACAGAAAAGGAAAGCGCTACGGGATAATGCGATTCCGTGCGGCCCGATGTGGTTTAACCCTAATGGTGACAGTTGTAAGAAAAGTAAATTGAAAAGTTTTTATTTGAAGCAGTTAAGAGGGCAGTGTATACTATTTGAAGGTAATTATTTTAGTCACCGAGTTGCAAGTGGTAGGAACACTTCGTATAAGGTATTCCTACTGCTTGGAACTCGTATACTTGGTATTTGAAAATGAAAATGTTCAATATTTTATTCGAAGTCGATAGCAATGTACACTTCTCGCATTTTTCGAGGTTTCATATTGCATATGCAAACGCGGCTAAACTCAAATGTTTAAAATATTGTACAATATTAAAAGGATGTGGAAGTGCCCCTATTTTTATTCAAACAAGGTATGCCAAAATGACACGTAAAGTAAGGTGTGTAGAAAAAAGAACTGATGATATTTTAACCGACTTTGAAAGAACAAAACGAGATGGTTGGTTTTTAATTAAGCTTTATTTTTATGGCTAGATCTTCGTAGCTTCCTTTAGCGATTTGCTTTTGAAATGGATAATTTTACACAAGTTGAAAATGTAATAAATCAAGAATCTATTCAGTCAAAATTACAAAAATCACAAATAAATTTACATCAGACTGACTGACTCGGTGGCTCAGTGGTTAGTGCTCCTGGCTACTGATCTGAGAGTCGTGGGTTCGATCCCCACCCAGGGCAAACATTTCTGTGATGAGCAGATTTGTTTGCTCTGTGTCTGGGTGTATAATATCTATTTGTGTATGTATTTAAACGTATATGTGTATATATATCAGTCTCTGGTTCCCATATTACAGGGAATCCTAGTTTGGGGCCAGATGACCGTGTGTGATTCGTTCCGGATATTTATTTATTTACTTATGTTCTACAACTTAGGCATTATAAAAGCCTGAGGCTTAGTCAAATAGCCCACCCCGAAGCGCCCCTGATGCAAATTTGCCCATAACGCTGGCAGCATTGCCTCGCTGAATGGCCAGCGAAGTACGGCCAGCTGCTCCAGGTGCGCTCCGGCGCGGGGGTCTCCGGTATTGTTAATAATAATAATAATATCCGGGACAAATCACACACGGTCATCTGGCCCCAAACTAGGATTCCCTGTGTCTTGGGAACCAGAGACTGATATACATACACATATACTTTTAAATACATACATATATAGATATAATACATCCAGACTCAGAGCAAACAATTCTGCTCATCACAGAGGAGTTTGCCCTGTGTGGGGATCGAACCCACGACTCTCGGATCAGAGGTCAGGATCGCTAACTACTTAGCCACCGAGTCAGTCTAATCTCAGTAAATCAGTTTAATCAGGCGCCGACCCAGTTCCCCCACAAACTTCCTAGCCTCCGCACACCGTACGCCGCTCGCCTCAACCGCGAAGGGTGTGAAAGTGTATGTTTCCTTGAGAGGCGAGTACTTGGTGTGTTTTTAAAAATAGAGTTTCTATGAACTATTTAAAAAAAAAACTTTATTTATGCATAATCATTGTGATTTCCTTATGTTATAAACTTCTTGTTTTAGTTTTTAATTTAGTATGCAGATGTAACAAAAAAGTTTAGCAGTACTTTAGGTACCCGTGAAATTGAAAAACTTTTATTCTGCATATTTTCTGACATCACAAATAAAATACTTTTCATAGATATGGAGAATTGGCTAAGTCTAATTTTGTTTGGTAGAACAATAGTTGTTCAGTTTCATAGTAGGACCAGAGACAAGGATATACGTAGAACCTCACATTTAAAGTATGGATAGTATTTAATCGCGCATCAGTAAAATACTACACTGGTGGACCAAAAATCGACTCAAGATTTGTTGCTCGACTTTTGAAAAAATAACTCAGTCTACAAAACTGCTAAACACTAAAAGCAAAAAACTAGAAAAACCATCAAACTAAAATCATAAACAGTAAACACACAGTGTCAGAATTTTTGGTTTAGTTTTATTTTGCTAGATTGAGTTAATTTTCCAAAAGTCGTGCATGAAACTTTGAGTTGATTTTTTGTCCATGAGTATAGTTGCACATCAAATTAACTAAGTTGCAAATCTAACCTATAGATGGTGCCTTAGATTTTATGTTGTGCGATTTAGTATTTTTTGATGGGAGATTAAATATTTGCCTGTATTGCTACGTTTTTTTGTCGCATACTGTAAATATCAAGGTGCATATGACTTTGAATATTTCGTTAGTATCATATTATTTATGTCACAGATCACCCTCTATAAATACCGCATATTAAACATTTTGTTTCTGCTCGAAGTCATTAACACTAGCGAAACTGCGGCGCTGTGATTGGCTAATCCAAGAACACGCGCGAAATGTCAATTTTGCTCAGTTAGAACCTTTACAACTTGAACTCTGTGTTGCTATTATATTACGAACAATAGGGTATTTGACACTATTAAAATTAACTTGAAAAATAGAAAAAAATCACTAAATAGCATTTGTCCTAGAATAGCGAAAAATATTACTCGACTGATGTTTTTGTTCATTTTAAATTTTATATTCATGAATATATATGAATTATCTTTATAAAATAGCAATAAAAACTAGATTTAATCTTCTTTATAACAACAGTGTGTTGCTTCTGTTATGTACAGATATTATATCATCATACTAATATTCATTACAATCAGAAAATAAGTTCGTCAAAGACTGTGACGTCACACGCCAGTAACACGAACAATTTCAGAACAAAATGTCTTTTTTGGCAGTTGATAAAAAGTCACTCAAATGACTAGAATTCAAATACAGTATTAGACTGACCAGACGACTTATCTCGCGCGCGACGCGAGTTTTAAAAGCATTTATTCCATTCTAACGCTTAGCTAATGAAAGAGACAGCTGAGCTGTTTGGCGCGACAAACAGCTTTGTCTACGTATCATGCTATCTGTGCAGGAAAGCTGTCCACAAGAAATCGCGGCAAATTCAAAAAATCTTCAGCTGTTAACACCAAAGAATAAAGGTTGAAACATATTATTGAAACGCCACCCGACGTGACGACGTGTTGCTATATTAGTATCTTAAAAAAAATCGTGGTCATGTTTCGTTGGCCAGAGTCTAGTATATTTCTAGCCATTGAATTTGTATGGATTTCATATGCTTGTTGTCGGATTGGATTTTGCCACGTCGGGTGGCGCGTCGTTAGTATGTTCCCGCCCTAAACATGAACACATGAAAGCTGACAGTCTTATAATGTTGCCATATTTTGTTAGTGCACCGCAGTTTGTTAGTGTCCCGCTGCCGATAAAATGAAATGAAATGTATTTATTTGCATTAAATATGGTACAATATGCTCGGTGACCGTCGGCTGCCCTGTATGCGGTATCTATTGGGGGTAATCTATGGTTATTATGTGTATTGTGGACCAATATTTTGATAATTATTTTTCTATAATATTTAACAAAAACTCCGTATAAAATTTAGTCTTTTTAGGTATTTCTTTGAGTTATTGAAAGTATTTTTTTAATAAAATTGTGCTTATATTTGGTGTTATAATTATGTATAAATTACGCACTTGTTTGGCCAGCAAGAATGTTGATTTTTATTTGGCAAATAGTTAATCTTTTTATAAACGCCGTTTAAAGTTATTTCATGTATAATTTTTAAGAAAACTGTTATTTTAAAAATGTATTTATTTATACTGTAAGATAATGAAATATATGAAAAGTATGTAAATACTGAACTCTTTTGTTTTATTTTCACTTTGAGTTGAAATACTAGTTTGTATAGACGGCGGTTGCCTGGTGTTGCACTCAGCATCACCCGCGGTGTCGTGTAGGGCATTTTTACTCAACTACTGCGAAGCAAAAAGGAGGGTTATGATTTTAACCCGTATGTATGTTCATCTGATTCCGCATAACTTCTAAACTACTTATCATAATCCTACAAATGAGGTATCATTAGAAGCGTCTTAATTGTCCGCGGTTATAGGCTATGTGACGTCACAATTAATTTACTTTGGTGCCCTCTACAGGACGTTAATTACAGAAAGCGGTATGAAAATATACGTAAGTTATTAGACGAACTAGAGGTACCAATAAGTATTTCTAGTTAGGAGGTCCCTACCGTACCCTACCGTAGAGACAACGATGTTTTTTTCTAGGATTAAGTTGAAACCCCAAAGAAAATATTCGCCTCTTGACTAAAATTCATCATAAGGTAATTTAATGTCGTTAGAGCCATCTTAAGTTCCCTGACTCCACAAAAGTATATCACAAAGCATAAAGTTTTTATTTCTGAACGTATTAGACGCGTTGCCATGGCGATCTTAAGTTCAAAACAAGCTTAAAATGCTCCAAATAAAATAATTTCTCGCCAATCTACGCTGATCTAGCTTATATTATTTAATTGTTTAAGTACAAATACAGAAGTGTGATTCATACATATTAGTAGTTTTTAAAAAATCTAGTCAAAATAGATTACAGACTCTTAGTTTCGTTTCAGGTAAGTATTTATATTTTAAATTATTCATTCTTTACACAATTTTTTTGGTTTCATGTTCTTTTGTCTAAATGCGTAGATAACTTTTGACTTTTTTTTTACTTTAATAATTTGAGTACAGAGCACATATTTGATGTTCTTATACATACATACGTGATAGATAATTTTCCTAACAGAAAATGTTTTTGTTATATTTTGTATAATTTTATTACTATTGTAGACTAATTAAATTCATTTTACTTTTCAGACGCAACTAAATTGAACTAAAATTCAGTTGTTAAAAGCTTAAAACTTTATCAAGCTCTTCTATAAAATTGATTGTATCTCAAAGTTAATATTCAAACGGAAGAAAATCATTCATTTCCTACCTCTACTTAATAAAAATCTCAAAATATACACGAAAACCTTAATCTCGGAAAACTCGAAGTTTAAGAAGAAACTACCCGCACTTTTTGTCGTCTCAGGTCATTGACCTAGCTCTGCATAACCTACTTAGCAGCAGGAAACAACAGATAAATAAATACATAAGTAAATAAACCATTGTGATTTGTGGCAAGATCAATAATGCTCGCGTATCCAGGACTGTGTTTGATCCCGTATCTGGTGTGGGGGTTGCTAGGGGGTGCGGAAGGGAAGTGGGTGGAAGGGAGGGTTGACACTAAAGACGTAAGTACCTATAAATATAATAAATTATGAACTATGTATAAAAGTACATTTGATTTTCTACAGCTGTATAAAATTGGTATAACATGTAGACAGAGATTGATTGAATCACAACTTTTGTAAATTTCAAACAAAGGTGGCAAATTAGTTGATCAATTTGATAAATCGAAGTAACAAAACTCAAAAATTACTTTACACAAATGTCAAAAAATAATTAAATCTGTAAGTACTCGATTCTAGATTACTCCCTAATACAACAAATGCATTTTCCACACCCTGTATTCTATGTTTAAGTTTGATCCATACCGTATCACTGTGTCTATGTGGTGACTATAGGCGAGTCCTTTGCGTGATGGCGCTAAATTAAACCCGCCACGAGCCTAGTCGTTTTATGTGACCGAGCCACAGATAATTATACTGTTGGAGTGACTTTATAGATTACGGATCACTAACGTAGAAACATTTGAGACAAACACAAAATATATTGTAGTTATTTACTTCTAGATTAGTTTACAGAAAAACCTAGAAATCTATGGTTTTAAAGTAAGATGGTAGAATTCTGAATTCTCGTGTTTGTTTGTACGGAACTCTATTTGCGCGAGTCAGACTCGCGCTTGTCCAATTTTTATTCTAACAAATCGGCCAACTAAGTAGTAAAAATATGTTTTTCGCGTATTTACCATGGGTTCCTTAGAGAAGTTTTATGTGTAGAAACCCTAATTGAAATAGTTCTAGGTAATTTTATATAGACCTCATATACAGACTTATGGTATCCATCTACCTATTCAGAATTTGCATGATAAAATCACACCGATACTGAAATGTTTCATACCTTTCCAAGGTATGGGAAGAAACCCGTGCCCTTTCAGTGGGGACAATATAAGTTTTTAAAACACTAAAATATTTAAACTTTTTAGAACTGGGCGTTCCTGGCTCGCTTCTGCTTCCTCTCAGTGGAGGGTCAGTTTGAATACCTCATTGAATTCGACAAGGATATGGGTGTGCCGAACCTGCTACTTTACTATGACGATGACAGCCAGTGGCCGGCTGTATATCATAGTTCTAAGGTACGTTTTTTTATTATGTTAGGTGGCAAGAGACTGACGGCCCACCAGATGGAAAGTAGCTACCGCCTATAAGCACCTGTAACCTCAGTCATATGTAAGAGTTATCAGTGCCATGCCTATCCTTGACGGCTAAGATGGAATGCCTCTTATGCCGATAATTGCGCTGGCTGTCTCGCGCCACCCGCCGGAATACAGCGCGCTGCTTGGCGGCGAGCTGTGGCATGCTCAGTCGGACTTTGCATATTAAAGTCCTACCACTAGTAGGAAGATTTCCACTAGTTCTCTGCTGAATTAGCACGGACGGGTAGCATAGACAAAACTATGTCGCGCTCGAGACGAGTAAACAGTTTGGGTGTCTCTTTCATTACGGGGGGGGGAGGTCATGGCGTAGTAATAGTAAGTATGCTTTGGTTAACGGAAACTCTACAGTTTGCCCACGTTACATAGAATGTTCAGAATTACTTGATTTTAACTAAACGTACCACTTATATTGTCGGGAAGAAGTGACTGTATCTTCTTAACTATCTAGTTATAGTTATTTTTCTTTGAAGACTGCCGCGCTTATGAACCAAATGCATACGAGTTGCTAAAATATATTTGCAGGCATTATTGAAAATTGGTTGATACATCCTATCAAACAATTTTCAATAATGCCTGTTCACCTTGAAGATTTCTGAATTATATGAATCGGGAAATACATGCGCTTGAGTCAATCTGTTTTCTAAAATACAGGTTTAACCTAGTTTAGAAGACAGGAGTCTACCAATGAAGGTATAGATAATAAGTAGTACAACCTATCCTTAAGTGTCTAATTAGATCACTGTAGGTATTCTTATCTACTTATAAGATGTTTTAGAATAAATAAATTATTATTATTATTAATTATTGTAGATAAAACCTCGACCAATTTCCCAAACCAAATAATCCCAAGTACGACAAACATTACGGTACTTTCTTCGCAGACGTGCAAAGAGCGCGAGGCAGTCCTAAACATGGCCGGCCAGAACCAGATCCTGAAGCTCTCCTACTGGTACCCGGATACGGAGTACTCTGGCTGCATTATCACCAAAGAGAATAAGGAGCTGCCCGCAGTAAGGAGGTTGGTGTGCTCTTCCCAACCATGCCATGCCTGCAACTAAACAGAAATCATGTCTTTTTCCGTCTTATGCTTTTATTGGTGTTGTTCATGAGTACGGTACCGATATGGATTTATTGATATAAAATTCAAAGACTACATTTTTACGAATTACAGGAGGCTCTTAAGCCCAACAATTGTTTTTCGAGTTGCTCAGCTTTTACTTTGGGAAAGTTGGCCAGTTTATTGAGTAGCCGCTCCTTAGCTTAAATGATGCCAGTACCACTCTTAAGACCCCATCCGTCTACTTAAGAACACTCTTAAGACCCCATTCATCTGCTTAAGTACAATAATTTTATATTTCAGCACAACATCCACTCCACCAACAACTACCAAACCTAACACGACAAAAGCTACCAAATCTCGAAACCAGTCGAAAAATGAACAGCCACTAAACCCGAGTTACTACGACCAATTTCTAAAAACTACCACTCTTGCCCCAAAAACTACCATCACCGACAATTCTTCTACATGGTTCGAAGTGTTTCCTACCGACGACCTCAATGTGACAACCACTGGTATTCCCGAGGACGAATTGTGGGAGAGTATTGGCCCAGAGAGAAACGGGTCACAGTTTGAGAATCTTGATGACAGTGATGTCGAATTGATGTTCGACAACAGTAGTAATAGGACGGTGAGTTTGCATTTTAAGATGATTTTTAATCTATTGAGCGCTTCGCTACTTTTTGAGAAATTGTGCCTCAGTGCCAACGTTCGGCACCAGCCGACAAAAATGTATGAAAATCTCAAATCCTGGCGTCTGTGGCACGGAAACCGGTTGGCGGCCCTAGCTGACTGTGGCGCTCAAAAGGTTAATGGGAATCTGAACATATCCAGACTATTTATTCGGGTCAAATGGGACAAAAAGTCAAAATGAACTTCATAAAATTCGATCGTCGGATTGTCATCATCAGCCATAAGGCCTCCCACCAAGGATTTCCACAACGACCTGTCTTGCGCTGCCCGCGTAGCATCTTCTCGCTACCTTCACCAGGTCATCGGTCCACCGAGCAAAAAATCAATATTTATGTTTTTTTGAAATTAAATATTGTAGTTGCCTCCATCAACAATTAGTTCTGAAATATTTTTTATTGAAACAGTAGAAAACTTACTAGCTTGGTATTTCATTACATGTATATTTTTTGTGTAAAAAAAATCGTGATATGTATGGCAACGATTACACTAAATTGCGACTTAATTTTACACAATTTCAAATAAGTTTTAAACAAAACTTAGTTTTTGCCATTTGATTAAAAGTAACTCAATTGACTAGCAGTCGACCACCATACTCTGTACTAACTGGTCATGAAATTTCAGCACAAAATAAAGCGCTCAACGTTCGCCCTGTACGAGCACTATCGGCGCCGCAGTCTGACCGCGGAGACCAGCCAGAATACCCGCGGCGGCAGTAACAGAAACTCCAATACTGAGCGACTGGTGGTGTCCTGTCATAACTCGAGGAGATTCCGCTCGGCTCGGGAGCGGTGGTGGTTCATAGCTATTAGCAACTGTGATAGCAATAAGGTACACTAACATTAACATTATCTTTTTGTTTTTAGTAACCCAAATTGACCCCACTGTTGGGGCTCGGGATGGTCTTTATGGTGACTCGAAAGTCACCATGCCGGCGACAAGGTCACCGCGCCTTGCCATTTCTATGTATTATTTAAATTTCTATGGGCTCGGGTCTCTTCCCATACCTAGGGAAGGTTAGGCCATACTCCACAAACGGATTGGTGGAGATTATTGGCCAGTGGCCACCCTAACGTCAGAAGTTTTCAAGCCGCTTATAAAAGTCTCTGAAAAGTTGCATATTTTTTCGATATTTTTTACAAAACAAAATCTCATCTCACTAATATTATAAATGCGAAAGTATGGATGTTTGTTTGTTTGTTTGTTACGCTTTTAAGCTGAAACTACTGAACAGATTTGGATGAAATTTGGTAGGTAGATAGATAAAGCACTCGGCTAACACGGATACTTTTTATCCCGGAAAACTCGAAGGTTCCCGGAGGAATGGCTAAAAACTGAATTTTTTACTTCGCCTCTAGATGGCGCTGCCTTAACATTTTATTTCTCTCTGGACCCAATTCTGAAGTCCACGCAGACAAAGTCGCGGGCGGAAGTAGTGTAGTCTATTTATAATTTAATTTGTGCGCTACAGGTCCATAATGCTCTCCTTATACTTACTTTAACACCTAATTTGTACATTATCTTATGGCATGATAATGAAGTATTGAGTTTCTCTTGTCTTCCAGGGTTTGGACGTCAGATACAAGTTCCTCATGACAAACGGACCGGATGGCGACTTCTGGCATGAACACTTCTCAGCGGACGAATTTTGTAAGTAAACGTTTACTTTTGTACATATTTATATTTTTAATAGATATTTTCTGAAAGAAATGAGGATCTTAAAGTATGTGTAAAGCATCTACTTAAACAAAAAAAAATTGTGAGTGTTAAGTTTTATTTATTTTATTGCGCACACTCACGCTCACACGCACACACATTTTTTTACACACACGCGATAAAAAATTACATTTGTAAAAATGACACTCACTGTACTTAACTTAAAAATTATATGCGTTCGCGCATGAATGAGAAACGACTCAATTATTTAGCAATCCTCAACATTTGAGGCTGATTTAACGAACGCACTTGATTTTGATGATTTTTCAGAACAAATCGCATCGTCGTCCATCGTTATCAGCTAATAAATTCGTTTAACTATTTAGATAGATAAGATAGAGAGATAAAGCGTTTATTATACACACCAGGCATTAAAAACAACACAAAAACAACATATACAACTTACAGCATTAACCTAGGGGTATCTCACAATATATAGGAACCTTAATTAAACTATAAATATCAATCTTCTATTTCATGCAATTTGTTGTATAATAAATTAAACATTAAGACTAGCCTCGTGAAATATAAAAGGTCCCAGCTCAGCATATGTAGCAGAAGCAAGGCATCTACAACGCTGATGATTCTGCCGTAACCTATTACGATATGAACGCACTTCGATGGTTTACAATAATTTTAATTTAGTTTTTTATTTATTACTATATTTAATTCTATTTTACTGTTGTTTCCTTTGGCTGTAGAGGGTGAGGGGCGGCCCGATCGTATTCGCCCATGGGGTGAAAATCTAAAATACGTCCCTCTGCACTCATGATTAAAGTTTTAAGGTTTTTTTTTGAAAAAACTTATGTCCTTTTTCAGACGTTCTCCCAGTTCTGCTAGCCTACATGTTCGCCTACGTCATAGTGATGATAGCAGTAGTGATGTGCAGCGTCGAGCTGAAGTCCCGCCACCTCCTCCACTCGACGTACAAGCTGTTCCTCATATCCATAGTGGTGCAACATTCGGGGGTCGTGATGCAGTGTCTCGCGTATATCAGATACGCCGCGAATGGCGTTGGCAGCGAGGGGACTAAGGTTTTTGGTAAGTAACAGGAATAGAAAATAAAGAAATATATAGGGTGTAACAGAAAGGTGTGACAATACTTCAAGGTTGGCTTTTACCCATCAAACTGAACAACTTTGTTCAAATCGCAAAATTTTTTTTGGACTTTTCATACAAATCGATCAGCTGGCGAACCAAGTTTGTATGAAAAGTCCAAATTTTTTTTAGCGATTTCAACAAAGTTGTAGAACAAAAGTTGTTCAGTTTGATGGGTAAAAGCCAACCTCGGCGAAACACAACGCAAGCGTTGCTTCACGCCGGTTTTCTGTGATTTGCCCACGTTACATAGAATGTTCAGATTTTTTTAATGGATCTTGCGTCTTTCACTTACCTGACCTCATTCCAGGCCAGTTCCTCTGCGGCGTATCGGAGACGACTTTCCTGCTGCTCCTGGTCCTCATGGCGAAGGGCTACACCATCACCCGCGGCCGGCTCAAGGTCGGCTTCACGGTCAAACTGACGGTGTTCATGTGCTGCTACATCGTCACTTACATCGTGCTGTTTGTGTACCAGGCTAAGGTGGGTGAAAGCTCTTTACCAAGCTGATAGTTCTATGTCCAGGCTTACTCCAGAAAGGTAATGTTTCTTGCTTATTTAGTTACATCAGTTCACAACCCTAAGGTCTCCACTACAGGTAAACGAGTCTCTTCGCATAGCTCGGGAAGGTTAGGCCATGCTCCACACACGGGGCCGAGTCCGGATTGATGGAGGTTGTGGGCTAGTGGCCAACCCCAGTGTCGTATGTTTTCAAGCCGCCTATAAGGCCTCCGACATGGCTTAACGACTGCCGTCTAGTGATAGCAGCCAGCACCAACGGCTTAACGTGGCTTGCGAAGCACGGACGGTCGAGATAAATGCCACTGACAGTCAAACCCATCCGGATTATGACCGTGTCTGTTGTCGGGAAGTGTTTGCGGAGTGAGAAGAAACGACGGGCCCAAATAATTTTTAAAAAGCTTCGTATATTCTATTACACCTTAATGCTAGGTCAATAGTTGATTTATATCCTACGTTGATAATATCTTTAAACTACGTTTCAAACTCTCCAGGCATTCGACCCGGGAGAAGTTCTCTACTTATACGAGAGCCCGGCTGGCTACGGGCTCATTATACTGCGAATTACCGCGTGGTGCGTGTTCGCCTACTCCACCTTCTTCACCGTCAAGAAGTATCCCGAAAAGGTATGCTGTGTCAAACCCATCCAGGTTATGACAGTTAATTTGTGTGATCAATGCGACCAAGTCGTACTGATCCACGATAGTATTCTGATACAAACTGTAGGAACCGTGTGTTCCCACTCTTCGGAGGAAAAGGAGGTACCTCCGCCAGGCGAGGTGGTATGCCTGGGGACCGGCCGCGGTCCAACCGTTGATGGTTGGAAGTCGTATATATGCGTAGTGCGAAGAAACTTTCGATATCGCGTTCTAGGATTAGTTTATGGCGGTGCGATAGATGTCGCCACATTAAACTATTACCACATTTAAATTACTTTTAAAGGTACCATATAATATCTGTGTACCTGTTTCGACGCACCGATGACCTGCTGAAGTTCGCAGGAAGCCACTAGATGCGGGCAGCACAAGACCTTGGGGAAGGTCTTGTCAGCAGCGGACGTCTTTTCGCTAATGATGATGTTAATACCCTCTCTTTCTAAGTTTTCCTCTTTAAAAATACGTTCTTTCCCCTTTTAGAACGCGTTATGTCCCCTTTCAGAACACGTTTTATCCATTTCAGAACACGTTTAATCCCTTTCAGAACACGTTTTATCCCTTTCAGAACACGTTTTATCCCTTTCAGAACACATTATTTTCCCTTTCAGAACATGTTGTTTCCCCTTTTAGAACATGCTATTTCCCCTTTCAGAACAAGTTCTACTGCCCGTTCTTCATCTGCGGGACCATCTGGTTCCTAGCCGGCCCGCTGTTCATACTGGTGGCGAACTCTTACGTGGATAAGTGGGTGCGCGAGAGTGTGGTGACTGCTGTTTTGCTGTTCATAGCGTTCAGTGGACACGTCATGTTCTTGGTTAGTGTGGATGCTACTAATCTACATGTTAACAACCCATATCGTCCCCACTGCGGGGGCACGGGTCTCTTCTCAAACTTAAGGAAGGTTAGGTCATACTTCATACACGGGGGCAAAGTCCAGATTGGTGGAGGTTGTAGGGCTAGTAGCCAGCTCCAGTGTTAGAAGTTTTCAAGCCGCCTATAAGGCCTCTGACATGGCTTAACGACTGTCATCTTGTGATAGCAGCCGGCCCCAACGGCTTAACGTGCCTTGCGAAGCACGGAAAACGGTCGAGATAAATGCCACTAATAGTCACACCCATCTATAGTTCATTCAGGGAGACGAACTAGTGGAGCGCTGTCTCTATCACACAATTGCATACAAAAGACAAGGATGGAAAACTGCGTCACACGAGAAAGGAGGCGTCAACTTTTGCTTCGAAGCTAAAGACGCGTTCACATACCTCGCGCTTCTTTTATATTTTTACTGAACTTTAATTTTGTAACAAAAACGTTTTTATTTTTTATTACTATAAATTTCAATACCCATTTGATATACTTAAATTAAAAGTAGGTATAAGCTTTTATATGGTAATTATAAACTTATACATTCAGAGGAAAAATAAAGAAGATTTGGATAAAATATGTCGATATTTATTTAAACTTATTAAAACTATGCACATTTTTTTGGATAAAATAACAACAATTAAAACAAAATATTCATTATTCGCTATCCCCCGTTGTATCACTGCTGCTACTGTCGCTTCCTACATTTATTATCAAATTTTCTGTCATTACCTCTATATTCCTATCCATTTCATTCATTTTAGGTTCAATAACTTCTGTTACGTGTTGTATGGATTTTTTCCATTTCCTACTGTCAATTTTTTCTATCCCTTCCATCATTAGTTTTTTTACCTCTGCCATTTTAAAAGTCTTATTGTTGGAAGCGACGTGTCCTTTGATTTGAGCCCATATAAGCTCTATTGGATTTAGCTCGCAGTGATACGGAGGAAGGCGAAGTACAATTTTATTTTTGGCCTTTGCCATTTCGTCAACTACACGTGCCTCGTATCTGTCTCGGTACCTTTTAACAATGTTTAATAATTCCCTTTTAAACATATCTTCCAGGAAAGGGATGTTTTTTTCTTTAAGCCAGTCGATGATTTCTTGTTTTCTATTTTTAGCTGTGGGGACTTGTTCAAATTTCCGAGAGTGATACGAGGCATTGTCCATCACAACAACACTATTGTCTTCCAATTTGTCCAAAATATTGGAAAACCAATTTTCAAACACCAAACCAATCTTCCTTAAAATTTTATAAAATGTGGTTCTTTTAAATACTCCCAAACTGTTGTCGTCATTTACCGCCTTCAAAACTTTATCCACTGTTGGTATTTCTTTGCGGAGAAAAAAATTATGTACCATCATTCGTATGGCACATTTCATAAAATCGTCAATTTTGTTTATGATTGACACCCCAAGCTTTGTTTTTTTGGGAGACTTCGTGACCCCATTGTTCTCTTTCTGCTCCTTCATGACTCTGTATATAGAGACCCAGTGCACACCCATTGAATCTGCAATGGTTTTACATATTTCATTCGTGGAATTCGATGGTGATGCTTCCTTGAATGTGTGGTACATATTGCACATCATGACCTTTTCCGTTGATGAAAAGGCACGTCGTTGTCTCTTCTTTACAGAAGAAACTGGTGCAGTTCTGTTAATATCAGCCATATTCTACAAGCAGAACAATCAATATTACCTTTAGGGCTTTTACCCATCAAACTGAACAAAGTTGTAAGGTAAATGTAAGGCCCATCTTGAAGTATTATCACACCTTTCTGTTACACCCTGTATAAAAATGTTTTTTTTCTTATATTAAAGAAATAAATATAACTCTCAAACTACTATCATAATAAAAGAAAATACGTTCATACAAAATGAACTACATTTACACAAAGTACAAAAAACTCAAAACTCATTAGTATATTACCTACTCCTTATTTGCCATCTTAGGTAGTTAATTTAACTTAAAACAGATCGGACATAAAAATAGATATAAATTCATATTTAATATAACTTACCACTGAGTAATAGATAAACGAAGTACACGTCCGGTATAAACTCGACAAGTCGTCGATAATGCAATCAATCTCGAAATCCAATACACAAGCCAGGTCACACAGTAATAGAAGAAACAGTCCAAAGTAATGACAAAATCGGAAATAATACATCGATCGCAACGCGGTAGTGGTGGAGACGTCTGTACAGCATGAGTTGCACGAACAGACTAAAAAGTTGTGTACTGTGAACAGAGCCCTAGCGACGTTACTCCGGCCAATGACAGAAAAGTGAATTTCGTCGGTACTAGCTCGTCTCCCTGAATAGACTATAGGTTATGACCGTGTCTGTAGTTTGGTAAGCTGAGTAATCGACGCGACCATGAAAGCTGCACTGAGCCACAACCGCTTTGAACAATTAAGAAATAGATATAAAAAAATAATGGATACCTCGTCCTTTCTGAACAAACCCTTTGTTATATTCTATGTCTCTCCTAGTACAAGTATTTTTTTACTTAAAAGGAAAGTCCCATTGTACAATTGTTAAATTTTGCTACTGAAATAAACTTTTTTTTTTATTCAAGTCTGCGTCTGACCAAATATATTTAGCACTCAGATTTTAATTTTTTCTTCTACTTCTATCCTCGCAGCTACTAACATTACCAGTATTTGCGAATAAGAACTTCCCCTACCACGTGCGAACCACGCAGATTGGCATAATGTCGGTGGACAGCGCTCAGAGCTACGGACCGAATGCGTACCACCCGGCGACCGGCGCTCCGCAGACCGTCATCATTCCACTCACCAGGTAACGAGGGTCGGGTCTTTTCATCATCTTATAGTGTTAAAAAAGGATATGTTTTAAAGGGTTCTCAAAATCAAGTATACAATACAGGAAAAATATACAATAAAATCCATATTCCAAATTTTTTTACAGTTTCCCATAGAGAATTTGAATAGTAAATCAAGAATTTGAATAGAATAGAATAGAATAGAAAGCGTTTATTCAGGGAAACACATACAGGAAACATAGAATAAAAAACAATAAAAACACATACAAAGCACACAAACACAAGAAAAAAGCAATTAAAAACCAAAAAAATAAAACTTTTAATTTGTATGAAAAACTGAAAAAAAAAATAAGATGAAGTTTTTGTATATTTTTCTTGTATTCTATAAGTATTTGATTCTGGGTAACTCCCTTAATTTCAAACGTAATTTTTTTAACACCGTGTATCAGCCAGAAAAAGTCCACTGGTGAACAAAAGTCTCTCCTTAGACATCCATATCTGACTGACTGGTTCTGAGTCACACGCAAGACCTCGACTGCTAAACAACGGCCTCCCCCAAGGATTTCTACAACGACCGGTCCGCATCCAGCGGCTTCCCGCAACCTTCACCAGTTCATCGGTCTACCGAGTGGAAGCCTGCCTATACTGCGTCTTCCGGTGCGCGATCGTCACTCGAGAACTTTACTGCCCCAACGGCCATCTGTGCTACTTGCCCCGTTTACTGCTACAGAACAGTAATTGTCATATTTTGTCACAATATTTTTTTTTGTCAAACCCTGAAATATTAAATTTCACAGACGCACAGAGGAACTAATTGGGAACATGTACACTCAGTACATGGCTACAGCACCCCCCCTCCCTCTAGGCCAAGAAACGCCCAAACTGAACGGCGTTCCAAAACAAATCGACGCGAATCCAACTAGATCCCTCATACAACAAGATAGCACAGACACCAACACCTCTGAAGACATCAAACCAAGTCTGTCAAACAACAAAGAAATATTCACAGTCGAAAATCAAATGGCGAAACTCGAGACGTTGAAAACTAGCTCTAATTTCGAGAATACGAGGGTTCAAGATTCAGATTCTAGTCTTCAGACGGACAGTTTGCCTCCGGAAAGCATGGAAAGTTCAAGAAGTGACCTTCCTACTGTGATGCGTTCGAGGAGGAACATTCTGGAGCCAATAAGGAGGGAAGATGTGCCGTCCTGGTCGCTCGCTAAAGGGCCTAGTGTGGTCGCCATGCAGAGGAAGAAGGGAAATGATGGTAGGTCGTTTTTCACACTACAAACTAAAAGAGAGATTTTTTCGTTTCATTGTCTTCTGTTCTGACGTACATTTGACGTACTTTGCGTCACTAACATTTGACGTACTTTGCATCACTTCGTTTTGTCTTCTGATTCTGACGTACATTTGACGTACATCAGCGTTAGTTGTAAACTAAATGTTAGTAGTAGGACTGCGTTCTTAATGGTTCATTGTATTTCATTGTAATTAAAAGTATTAAGGTATATTGGTTTCAAAGTATTTTATTGGTTTTATTGTAATTAAAAGTATTAAAAGCCACATTAACGTTAAAAACCCATGTCGTCCCCACTGCAGGGGCACGGGTCTCTTCACATACCTCGGGAAGGTTAAGTCCTACTCCACACACGGGGGTCAAGTCCGGATTGGTGTCAGAAGCGAACCCCAGTGTCAGAAGATTTCAAGTCGCCTATAAGGCCTATAACATGGCTTAATTACTACCATAATGATAGTAACCGGCACCAAATCTTCTTTTATAAACAAAACTACCAATAGTTTTCAATCAAAACTACACATTAAATGATTATATCTTATTTTTTTCAGAAGACCCGCCGTCAACAAACAGCGGCCTACCACCGATAAACGGTCACCTTGCAAGCGGTTACTTACCGGTTACCAACGACACTATCCAGATGTCTAACGGTAAAAAGGTGCCACCGGTCAGGAACGGTCTCCAGCCCAGTTCCGGAGAGATTTCTACCATTATGGAGGGCCACGTGCAGAGTTATAAGAACTCTGTTAGCAGGGCTACAATAGATTTGTTTAGTGTTAGTAGTAATAAAGGGTAAATGCTGTGTTGGCAGCAACCGTTTACTCTGAGAACAGGAAAGCCTAATGTAAGTGCGAAAGAGATAGTACAATACGGTTTCTGTCAGGTGTAGCTACAGTCTGACTACGATCTTTCGGCATGTGGTCAAAAATCGAAACTAACGCCGCCATCTTGAAAAATGACACTATTTGTATGAAATACATGTCGGATTTGCGACAAAAGCGCCCTCCTGTCATGGCACACAGTTGCAGAAACCATCATTAACTTTTAAAGGAGACTTTAAATACTAATGTCTCATTAAACTGTTGCAGAAAACGACTTTTTAAAGCTCCATTAAAATTTAACTAATGAAACGTCAAACAACCACATTAGGACCGTTTTTCGTTGCACAAAGCATCGTTATCTTTAATGTGACATTATTTTGACTTTTTAAGATTTTAATTTTAATGGGCCAAAAAGAGCTCATTAAATTATTTAATGAACACATAAATGTGTTAATGAAAAATAAATTCACTAGCACGTGTTACAAGATCCACTTTTACAATATTTTAAAATAAGGGATCGCAGTGAACTCAAGAGTGCTTTTCAATCCTCCGGTGGATCCAGTCAGGGGAGCCAAGTGGATCGAGGGTATTTTTCCTGGCTTATCAACATCAGCCATACATATTCCAGACAAATCACAATATACAGTGTGACTTGTAAATACAGTAATATGCTATACCGGTTGATTATAAAATGTTTGGCGATATTTTAACTGTGGCTTTTACTCATCAAACTGAACAACTTTTCCCAAGAAAGTCATGGTCAAAAACTAGCGGTCAATAGCTGACGGATTTGTATGTTCAAATTTTTTTTCTTTTTGAGTATTACTTTCTTGGGGAAAGTTGTTCAGTTTGATGAGTAGAAGCCAGTTCAGCCAGTTATTGCCAGACATTTTATAATCAGCCTGTATACATATACAGAAAGTTAAAAAGTGCATTTGAGATTTTAAGGAGTTACTCAGAATCAAGTATACAATACAGGAAAAATATAAAAAAAATCCAGCTGACAACTTTTTTTTTCAGTTTTCCATAATAGTGAATCAAGAATTTGTATGGGAAACTGAAAAAAACATTGTCGATAGGATTATTTTTATATTTTTCCTGTATTTTATAGTTGATTCTGAGTAACCCCTTAAAATTTCAAACGCACTTTTTTAACATCCTGTATAATGTATATTTCAAGTCACATCTTTGCCTTTTCTTTAAATTTTTTGTGATTTTTGTTATTTTCGTATTCATCTCATCATATTATAATTAAAAAGTATACAATATAAATGAAACATCAAAATGACATTATTGTTTTGTTTTTCAAAATTGCGCCCATTGCGCATGTCTAATGAAGAAAAAGAACGAAACCATTCACTCATTTCCAGTCTTTTTAATTTTCATTTGGCAATACTGTACACATAGTCTTAGTTAACAAACAAATGTATTTTTTTGTTGATGATCGGCTCAAAAGGACTCTGAATCCAGAGCCGTAAAAACATAAAAAAAAGTCTTAGTCATTTTTATTTTGTAATGTTCTCCTTGTGTGCAATAAAGTGTTCATACATACATACATACTGTTTCTTTAACTAATGAACAGATTATTTGACTTAAAACTGCTTTGTGCAACGACTTTAAATATAACGCTTCATTAGCGATAATGCTCCATTTGCTAAAGTTGATTTAAAGGAGACCTTTCTGCAACGGTGTCGTAGACTGTATGGAATGCAGGCCTGCCATAGGCTTAGTTGAAGATTATAAGGAAAACGCAATAAATTCAAAACCAAAATCTAAAATTAAATAATTAATATTTGAACATTTTGTCTGTATCTACGCGATAGATAGCAAACCCGGACACTCCAGTGCGAGTTATTACGAACTACTAACGACCTCTCTTTCTAACACGTAGGAGCGAGCGAGATAACCGAGAGACGACTGTATGGAACGTATATACTGTCGTGTAGAGGGGGGTCTATGATGGTGACACTTTTATATCGATACTTCTGGGCTCAAAGGGCGTAAACGCTAAATAGACCTTAGGCGTATACGCCCTTTGAGCTCAGAAGTATCGATATGAAAACAAATATATTCTTGTTTGAATCTTTTCTATAATGAATATAAGTAATAAGTAAACAAAAGCAATAATTTGTAAGAATCAAAATCTAGTCATTTGTAGTTTTAAATTAAATTATAATAAATCTAAAATAAAGGTTTATGAAAATGTACCAAAGAATATGTTGTTTTATTTTGGTTGGATGCTTATCTCTTACTCCCTACGGTGGACTTTTAATTAAGATTTTCATTACCAATTTCTGTCGCCAGAGAGCGCATAAGCATTTCTGATAGGACAATCTTGGTGTGAACCAGGGTATGAACTAATCCTAAAATGAAAGCTATTAAAGATTTAACATTTTTGTATTCTTACATTTTATAATGTACTTATAAACAACTAATTTCATTTAAATATTACAACCTAAACATCATCTTCCATTATTTCTGGCAAATCTCTATCCGTTTCTTGGTCAAAATAACTTTCAGGTATCACGTAGTTTTCTGGCGGCCTCATTGGCCCATACATCTTCTTGCTATCTCCGTCACACTTACTGCTTCCACTATCTTCCATCTTACTCTTTTCAGTTGGCTCTTTACTTGCTTCGGTGCTTTCATTTTTAGTCCCACTCTCTTGTGATTTCATTTGGCTATTTGCAGGCTGTATATCTTCATCTCTGTCTTTCTTGCTGCTAGCAGCATCTGCTGTCTCTTTCGTTTCTGGTGTCTCCTCATCAGAGTCCACTTCTTCTACAAACTCACTTTCTTCTTGCTTTGCTTCTTTAGGTACTCTGGGTTTCTTTTCAGCGTCTTCTTTTAATTTTATTCTGAAATAAGTAATAAAAAATGGTTTTGAAAGGTGGAATGGATGTCGGAATGATGGCAGATTTTAGCCATGTCAGCCAAAAAAAGCATCGGTGGCGCAACGGGTAGTGACTCCGTCCTCCTAACCAGAGGTCGTGGGTTCAAATCCTGCCGAGTGCACCAATGAATTTTTCGAGATTTACGTGCATTTTCATACTGACTGCTTTAACGGTGAAGGGCGAACACACTTGGACGGATATTCAAGCATGAGGCTTTTGACTTCACGGTCACCTTTTGACACGGCTTTTGACTCGCCATCCGTCCATGAGTGTGGCGGATTTTATAGCACAGTATAGCGCAAGTGTGTGACGCCCTTGAAAAAAAAACATCGTGAGGAAACCTGCACATCTGATTTCTAGATGTGTATGATGGTCGCATTGCACACGTCCGTAGGTGTAAATCTAAATGCCCTACACGTGACCGCGGGTGATGCTAAGTGCAACACTAGGCAACCGCCGGCTATACCTTGTGGATAGAACGGTTAATATGCTACACGATAAGAAGAAGAAGAAGCCACGTCAGAGGCCTTATAGGCGGCTTAAAAACTTGGCCACTAGCCCTACAACCTCCACCAATCCGGACTTGGCGCACTAACCACTGAGCCACCAAGTCAGTCAACTTATTTACCATATTTATTCTGTTTCACATCAAAGACTCGACTTGAAGATAGCTCACCTTTTCCCATAGACAACAGAGTTGGCGGTCTTCAGTCTCTTGTCGTCCTTCTTGATGAGCGGCGGCAAGTGTGCCGGCCGCGCTATGTCGGCCAGTCGTTGTGCTTTCGATAGCTCGCTTTTCAGTTTTTGTATTGTCATCTGGAAGATTACAATACAACTAAACAATTTTACCTACACAACTACGAAAAAGGTAATATTGAAATTGTTTATGTAACCGCACAAAGGTGAACCACTTTTAAAATATAAGTACTTAACAATTTAAAGAAACAGCACTTTGTAATGGTATCCTTTGTGAGGGTCTGAAGTTCGTACTATTTCAAAAAACCTGGTAAAAGGGAGTTATTACTTTTATGAGTAACTAAATCTTTTTTCAACTGAAATTGCTATATTATTTATTATTATTATTATTTTAAAACATGAATTTGGGCTACTCTGACCACTTCGCGCTAGGCGAAGTGGCAGGAGCTACTCCAGCAGAAGCACAGTCGGCTGGAGGTCAGTGCGACGAGGAGAGAAAGCGGCGACGAGGAGAGAAAGCGTCGGACAATCCGGGCATTGTCGAGGAGGACTGCCTTTTGCATAGCCGCTATTGTCGGTCTGCCTCGAAGTCCCAGCTGCCTAAGGTTACGATCCAGGTCAGCTGGAATCAAACCATTTACGGACAGGACTACAGGAATGATTTCAGTGGATTGCACTTGCCACACATCCGCAACCTCGTGCGCCAGGTTAAGGTACCGCAACCTCTTGTCGGCATCTTATTATTATTATTTTGTTTATTATATTTATTATATATTGCAACGAGGCCCATATAACATATACAATAATATACATTTTATACTTAAAATATTATACATAAATACTTAATATTAACTAACTAACTAAAATATGGTTTGAAGGTCGTACTAGAACCAAAAAGCATTTAATTCGGAAAAAGGAATACAAACACTGAAACGAGAGCTATCGAGAGGTCACCTTTCAGTTTATGAACTGTCATCTGGAAGGTTACAATACAAGTGAACAACTTCACACAGCTACGACAAAGCTGAAAGGAAGTTATTACATATATAACTTTTATGAGTTTTTTTTAATACAAAATTTGATAATGAAGCGCTTACCAATAGAGGATAAAAAAATGATCATTACGAAAATTTTTTTGGGTGGCCAGGTACAAAAAAGTATGACCAAAAAATTTTATGACAAGTTTACACCTAGAAAAAAAGCAAAATACTCACCCCGATTATACAGTATTTGTATCGTGTGTATAAATATCGTGTGCTATATTTTATTATGTTTTATCTATCTATCCATCTAGTTACCCTGGTTCTAGACGCCGGCAATCGAGTCTGCTGAAGCTAGCGGACTAGCCAAAAAAGACCAGGGTTCCTTACATAAAAAATATACATTAAAAAAGTTCCTTCTTTATGTAATACAGGATAGCTCGGCCCTCATAAGATTCCGTTCTAACGCTAAGCCAATGAAAGAGACAGCTGAGCTGTTTTCTCGCGATTGGCGCGACAAACTGCTTTGTCTGTGCTTATGCTACCCGTGCTGGTTACCTTAGCTCTAGAGATGTCAGCCTTCTGCGCCATACTGGGCCCGCGCGCCAGGCTCGACATGAACGCGTCCAGAGCGTCTTCTTCCGCGGTCTGCGCCGGCGCCTGCGCGGACGCACGAAGCCGCGCCAGAGCAGCCTCCTCGGCCGATATCTTGGCCTCTATGTCTGATATGTCTTTTAGCTGTGAAAGGAATTTTACGATGAAGTAGATGTTTTTATTATTGTATTACGTGGCGAAAAGCTGACGGCCCACCAGATGGAAAGTAACTTCTGTGCAAGCCGCACTGAGACGCGATCGATTCTTCATCAAGAAGCCAAAAGTCTGCAGAGACATGTTTTATATTATTTTATAGTTTTTTAGGCTCTCTAGTGCAAGACAATAAATCTCAATCAAAATCTTAAGGTTTTTTTGCCATGATGATATAAAAGAGAGGTAGAGGGAGGCCGAGAATTAGTTACGTCGATCAAGTGAAGGCCAAACTCAACGTTGTGTGTACCAGGAAGCCAAGAAGTTGTCGAAGAGTAGGAGAGTAATGCGGTTGCTCCACCGACAAGAGCCTAGCTTTCAAGATAAAGAAAAAGACAATATAAAAAGAACAAAGTCACTTACCAGGTCATCATAAGTCTTAGGCGCGTCCTCTCCCTGCCCCCCGTGTTTCTTCATGCGCTTTGTCCTCTTGCGCTCCACGCTGCCAGTCCGGTCTAGGAACGTGTCGTCATCCGACGAGTAATAGTCGTCGGCTGAGTAGTCGCGCTGCTTGCGACGACGCGATTCTACGATACAATGAGGAAGTATTAGTTAGTTCTATGCCGTTCGGTAGATGGCGTTGAAGCGGAGAATGAGGAGTTTGTTTAAAAAATACGAATTAAAAATACGAATTCGTTTTCAGCCGTTCGGTAGATGGCGTTGACGCGGAGAATGAGGAGTTTATTTAAAGAAATACTACAGGGTGTCCACTTTCTGGAAAAGTCAGGGAAGCTTTTGGTGGTCAGGGAAAGTCAGAGAAATGATCTGGTGACCTGGAAAAGTCAGGGATATTTGAGTTTTCCCAATAATCGTTAGTGAGGGAAACTTCCATGCTCTATTTGATATCTCCTTGTCTTTGCTTATATTATATTTATATTTTTTTATTACAATAAATTATATCGAATTGAATTTAATCCAGACTTTTGAACTTTTTTTTTCAAGTTATCAGTGATCTACATCATAACTTCACATTCCATAGCTTGAGGGTTCTCGGTAAGAAGCTCCTCTGAAACCTTACGGTTCGAGATGAATTTGGCTTTAGCTGGTGGGGATGAATTCAACTTGATGGCGAGCGTTGCGGTGATAAAACTGTGCCGTAGGCATCATGTAGAACAGTTCCTCAGAACACAAGCCGTTGTATAATCGATATAACACACAGAGAGAGCTGAAGGCTCCGAAAGCTAAAGGGGTTCTAAACCGCTTGTGAGCAGTGTTGCCGGCACAGAAAATGAAAAAAGTCCAAAACCACTCGTGAAAAGTTCCGTTTTGACTTGGAAAGTTCCGTTCACAGGCCACAGTAAAAAAATTTCACCACAGCGTGCGTGCGTCGCCGTCGCCACAACGTTATTCGCAACTAGGTAGGTACTAGACCCCACTATCACCGGCTCAGAAATATTTCAAACTGATATCTGTCGGACGTGGTCCGTCCTGGACCACGTCCGACAGATATCAGTGGAAGGCCACGTAAGGCCACCTTGAGAGGCCTCTCAACCGGCAGCGTGTAGAAGAACCAGTTAATACCGCTGTCTCCTCGAGGCTGCCGAGGTATCGCTGCACAATGCGGTACTTTTGGGGCTTGGGGTGGTGGCGGTGGCTGCAGGCGCAGCGACGAGTGTCGCGGCAGCAGCGGAGTGGCGGCCGAGAGACCCGGCACGCACGGTGGCAGCGCCGGCAGGGACCGGCGCCTTTAACCGGGCCGCATAAGTGGCCTGGAGAGGCGGCGTGGCGGTGGTGGTGGCGAAGCCAGGAGTCAGGGGTGCCGTGCTGGGCCTCGGCTTCACCAGGTGCTCGAGACCTGTGCGAGGAGTGGCAGGGAGCAATGTGACTGGGAAGCCCCAGCTCGATAGTTGCGACGTCCTCCAGCCGCACAGGTCGGCTCTCTCGCCGAGTCGCTCCTCATGGATACGCAAGTACGCCGCCATCCAACAGAGCATTCCCTCCGACAAGAAATCAATATTTCTTAGTCGGGCCGTCATAAGTAAGTCACATAACGGCTGAGGAGATGCTCCCTTGGCTGGCAGAACTTTCCTGCCGGAGAGAGCCGTTGGCTGGGGGCCGAGGCTGACGGCGAGGGAGTCTCGCGTGTAGCGAAAAATGTCCTGATACACAGGGGTTGGAACACTGAAATCTAAAAGAGGGCGAGCGAAGCGAGCCCGAAGAAAATTTTCAAAGTAGCGTCCGTTTTCTCGTTTTTAGCAACTCTAACACCGATCAAGAGAATTTGGAAGTTTTGAGTCCTTCAGTGTGAGCCTTATTTATCACTAAAAGTTCCGAAAAGTTCCGATGATCATTAAGTTCCGCAAAAGTTCCGTTGAAGCCTCAAAAGTTCCGAAATCGGAACAAAAAGTCCGCGCCGGCAACGCTGCTTGTGAGTTCTGGGTCGTCGACAATTCTGATCACGCGTGACTGGGTGGAGCCGAAGGGTTGCACCCAGCTCCTGCCCAGAGATACGAACAGTTCTCCATATGCGGCCTCACTTCAGCTTTGTATAGCTGCAAGCGCTGTCTGGGTCTGAAGTATCGCTTTGCTTTATTGAGCACTCTTCCAGGTTTTTTCGCTGCAAAAGGTAAACTTGCCTTTGAGGTGATTTTTAAGTTGGACGTTGCTAGAAATTTCGGCACCTATAACCCCGATGCTCGTAGCAACAGCAAGCGTTGTTCCTTAGAACTGAGGTGCTAGAGTAAAACAGTTTGGCGGTGAACGCGCAGACTTGCGACCTCGTGGGGTTAAAACGGCCTAAGTTTAGTGCCATTCGGCCATTCGGAGACTTGCTACGGAGTGTCTTCGACTTCAGACACAATCCTGGCACATCTCTTCTTCATCTGGGATGTTGCTCGGCCTGTGTACTGCGCGTCACCCGTACTGTCATCCGCAAAGCAATGAATACCGCGTATTTGCAGGAGATCATTGATATGCAGGAGGAATAGAGTTGGCGAGAGTAAAGAACTTTGCGGGTCATCAGCATTAATGTATTTAGTGTCAGAGGACCAGTTGTCGTAAAGGACTTCAATACTCCTGTCTTACAGAAAACTGGCTCTCCAATTGCACAATCCCACGGCTAAGCCGCATTCTGGTAATTTCGATAGAAGTGCCTTATTCCAGACCCTGTCGAACGCCTTAGCTATATCCAGGCTGACTACCAATGCCTCCACTCGACTTTCAATGGCTTCGGCCCAGCGGTGTGTTAGGCATATTAGAAGATCATCAGCTGACCGGCCATGACGAAACCCATATTGGCGGTTATTGATAAGGTCATGATCTTTGAGATAATATGAAGCTGTGTATTAATTACACGTTCCACCCCCTCTTAAAGGAGGGAGATAAGTGTATGATGGCGCTACGAACGCTTGACTCATAACAACTTTCAATTAGTTCCGCGTTTTTTTTATTATTGAGGTGTTATTTTTCTGTAAAATTGTTAAATGGAAAATCTATGCAACTTGGACTGTTCCTCAATTAAAGGCGAAGTTGAAAAGTACATAATTGAAAACGTTACTTTTCCCACGTCTTCTTCATTCGAGAATCTTTAGAAAATTAATGATTTCCATTATTATTGCAACCAATTGTCACACAACGCGGCATCTTTTTAATAATCTTATTTTTAGTTCACGTAAACAATTTTTTCTATACGTTTTGACAGTTAGTATGAGTCAAGCTATATCAGCGCCTCTATCGGCGAGCTTTGTCAGTTTTCTTCCCCATTGAAATCTATGTAAATACAAGATATTCAAAGACAGTCCAGCACGTTGAGCTCTTTACACTGCTATTACCAGTAATAAATTAATCCACATAAGCACAAACTTTTTTTTACAAGATGATCCAATTTGTAATAGATGAAATGGTCATAGAACCACAATCAAAACATTTAAAGAGATTCAATAAAAATCCCTTTATTAAAAGCATGTTTAGCTGCTGTGAAGTCAGTTATGGCCTATAGCAGACTGCAAACCATTTTTGCGTCGTCTTCAGATAAACATAAACCAGCATGCAATCAAACAAAATCGTTTAAAAAACTGTTCTTAAATGGATTATAAGGGTCAGGGAAATTTCACAAAATGGTTAGGGAAAGTCAGGGAAAAGTCAGGGAAGTATTTTGGGAATTTTGAGTGGACATCCTGTAGTAGTCAGTTCTCTGCCTTTCAATAGACGGCGTTGATGCGAATCTACAGGGAATGAGGAGTTTGTTCAAATAAATACTAGTTAGTTCTGTGCACTTCGGTAGATGGCGTTGACGCGGTTCTACGTGAAAATGAGGAGTGTTCTTTTAAAAACTTTCTTCGCCGTTCAAAAGATGGCGTTGGTGTCAACGTCACTCATGACTGACATTAAATTACCAGAATTCTTATGAGACGCCAAAAACTAAAAGAGATAGATAGACTAATTAGTGCTCTGCCGTTCGGTAGATGGTGTTGACGCGATTCTAAGACAGAAAGACTGTTTTTTTTTTCTTTAAAAAAATGATTTGCCGTTCAGTAGATGGCGTTGATGTCAATTCACTAGTGATCGGCAGAGTAGGCGCGCTGCTTGCCACGCCGCGATTCTACGATACAGTGACGAAATTTGTTGAAAGAAATACTAGTTAGTTCTGTGCACTTTTTATTATGATGTTAACGGGAAGAGACTAATCCTCCCGACACAGGGAATCCTAGTGGGAGGGTTAGTGTGTGATTTAAAATGTAAATATCATTACTTTGTTCAAAATAAATAATTTATTTATTTATTTATTTACTTCAGTAGATGGAATTGACGCGGATCTACGATGGAATGAGTTTTCTTTTGAAAATTTTCTTTGCCGTTCAACCATCTGGCGTGGCGACATCTATCGTCCTCGCCACAAACTAATCTAGAACGCAATATCGAAGTTTCTTCCGACGTATACTTTATTCCAATCAAAAAAAAGCAAAAGGTAAACAAACATAGTATGCAGATGACATTGACATGAGTCAGATCCATAGTAAGTTTGTTTACGTTTTGCTTTTTTTTGATTGGAATGAACCATACGCATATATACGATTTTCAACCATCAACGGTCGGACCACGGCCCGTCCCCAGGCACACCACCTCGCCTGGCGGAGGTTCCTCCCTTCTCACCGAAGAGCAGTCACCGCAGTTTCTACTATGGCGTTGATGTCAATTAGGGAACATAAAATGGTGTGATGAAAGAATGGTCTCTCTTATTTTCAATTTTTAAACAGATGTCACTAAAATATTGTTAATAGTCTTCTTTAGATTCTTCTTCTTATCGTGTCGCACATTTAACCGTCCTATCCACCAGTAATAGACGGCGGCGCGGCGGCGGTTGCCTAGTGTTGCACTTTGCTTGTGTTCTTCTTAATATTGTGCAAAAATACATAATGGTTTTTTAATTCGAATTAAAATTGATGGAATTATTAGCGACATGACTTATTGATATTTAAAAAATACTAATTATTTAACAACGCCATCTAGTTTTAATCGACTTTGAAAACACCTGGCGCCATCTAGTTTCATACTAAGACAATATTGAAACACAATACTTAGCGCGACTCCGGTACCAATCCGGACTTGGCTTCCGTGTGTGGAGTATGGCCTAACCTTCCCAAAATTATGGGAAGAGACCCGTGCCCCTACAGTGGGGACGTTATGGGATGCTAACAATACTCAGTATGAACAATACAAGAACGTGGCGCCATCTAGTTTCATTTTTAGACAATTTATGAGACACGGTAATCTGAGGTAAACTTAAAACTCACCATGTTTGGCCTGCCTCAGCAACCCCGCTCTATCCAATATGCGGCACGCTTCCAAAGCACAGCTAACAACAGCCTCCTTCTTCTTGCCGCGATGTATGACCTCGGCTATGACGGGATTGCCGCGGGCGTCGTCTATTGGCAGTTCTACCCTGGAATATGGAGTAACTTATATACATGGTGTAACCGAAAGGTGTGATAATACTTCAAGGTGGGCTTCTACTCATCGAACTGAACAACTTTTGTTCTACATCTTTGCTCAAATCGCAAAATTTTTTTTGGACTTTTCATACAAATCGATTAGCTTTATTGGCGAACCAAGTTTGCATGAAAAGTCCGAAAATTTCTTTGCGATTTCAACAAAGTTGTAGAACGAAAGTTGTTCAGTTTGATAGGTAAAAGCCCACCTTGAAGTATTATCACACCTTTCTGTTACAACCTATGTCGCGGCCAGATCATATAATTGGCCAGATGATGAAATGACTAGGGAGTCAGGCAACAAAATATTGTAACATTTTGTTTAAATTTTATTATTATTATATCGTTGAGAAGCTCCGATAAAACTCTAGGTTAGGGTAGGTTACTGATGTTACCATATAAAGGATTACCTTTAACTCTGTTTTGTCGAAGCTCCTCGATATGGCCAGTCATTTCATGATCCAGCCATAAGCCAATTCCTATGATCCAGACACAGTATATCGGCAAAGCATTGATAGCATCCCTGGTATTGCAAATGCTCACAGGCGGCGGTAACCACTCCATCAGGTGGGCCGTCACAGTCTTTTTACAATCATTACAATAAAAATAAAAATGTAGAATGCGTTAACCGAAGTTTTCTTGTTAATCATACTTATCAAGCATGGGACGTGACCGCAAGAGGGTGCATTTGCTTCCCCCATAAATAGATTGAACAAACTTGAAAACATTTAAGAAAAAGAACTGAAAAAGTACGTATGAAATTTCGCAAAGCGCTTATACAGAAGTCGGGGACAAACAAACACAGGATTTTAGTAATTTTTCTTGAAAATCCTCAACGAGTCATAAAAACATCCATGCGGGCGGAGCCATGCGGAAAAGGATAAGAATATTTAAGTAACTGTAACCGTTTCGCACACAGAATTACTGTAATAAAAAAAAATATATGATGATGATGATTTGCAGTAGTTACACATTTGTTGTATCTTACATAACTGCAAATAAGTGAATTATCTCACCGACACAGGAATTGTCCCACTCCTCTCTCCTCGCAGTCGTATGTGAGCTCGTGGCCTTCCCTCTCGAAGTACCCTCGGAGTGTCTTCTTAGGATCCTCCAGGTACAGCTCCTCATTTGCAGTAGCAGCATACGGGTTCTCAGATAAGTCCGGTTCATCTTCTGCGTCTTCGCCTGTGAACGTTTTAATAAAAAAATGAAAAAGTAAGTTATCTGAATTATTTACTTTTTATCTGAGCCAGTGTGCACTATTGATTATAGTCAATCGATAGTTTAGTCGCTAACATGTAAGTGGCAGAGCGCACTATCGATTTTAAATCGAACGATTCTTTATGATTTTTAATTTTTTGTTGTATGGAAACTCAGCCAAAGCTGCTTAGAATACTTCGACAATTTCATTTTAATACCATATATAAAAAAACGGTATTGAATCATACCCATTCCCCAATCAATCCCTTGCTCCTCCCGTTTCCTCTCCTCTTCCAATTTATCTCTCTCCCTCTGTTCTATTGCCTCCTTAATTTGTCGCTCTCTTTCCATCTTCATCTCTTGTGCCTTCTGCTTTATCTCAGTCACTGTGAGTTCCGATTCCCCTTCGCAGTCAAAGTCTGGGCCCTGAACATAATCAGAATTTTAATTAGTTTTTTCCTGAACCCCAAGGAGGGCTATGTTTTGTACTATACGTAAGTATAAGTACGAGTATGTATCTCCATTTCATCTTTATACATTTTACCGTATGAGGTGTTGTTAATAACCAGATTGATTCAAGCTAAAATAGATTTTATGCAATCAGGTTTTAATTGTTTTATTATTCTGCTGTGTAAATTAAGAACACAGTAACAAATTTGCAGCGATTGATTTTGAACCTTATTCCAAACGCAATACGGTTTACTTCAATTCCCGTGAAATCTGTCACTTACTGTGTTCTTAATTTGCATGGCAGTATAGACTTTTATATTATTTCTTTATCTTATTATTTGGTATGATTTTGTTAATACACTTTTTAATTACCTAGTATAAAAAGTGCTACTAAAATTGTTACTTTATGTATTTATTTATTATCTTGTATGTTCTTGCATAAAGGCCTCCTCCAACCTTTCCTTTTCCGTTTTTTTTTTATTATTGTACTTAGAATCAAGACCACATTATTTCTACGTTCCAATTACTCACAACAACAATGTATGTCCTGGAACTGGCACCAAACTTGATCTGATGTCCGACCCGCACCCTCGTATAATGACTTTGCTTCAACCGTTCCTTGTTGAGGAAAGTCCCATGTGTGCTCGCCAGGTCATGGAGGTACCAGCCGATGGGAGGTTCTCCGTCCGATGCAAAGGCTTTATACTGCAGTACGGCGTGATGCCTGGAAAATGTTTTAAAGTTTTTGTCCATGACCGTTTAAAAAATCATTGCTTATTCCAGCGGAAGATATGTAGTAAAACTATGCTTTTACCATATAAATAAATGTCCATGACAAATTAAATCACAGTCATACTAGGATTTATGACTTTAATTAAATTATATTGACAACTAAAAATAATTTTAAGTGTTTTTTATAACAAAGTTGCAGTTGGCAAAACTTTATGTCTGTCTAATTTTAGACCATTGGACCATTCTTTTTTTCAACTCTTATTTGAAAACAAATGCCAAGCTAATTTAAAAAAATAATGGTCTAATGGTCTAAGCATATGACTTGAATAAGTCTAGTCAGACAATTTCATACCTGGATATAGTAGGATGAGCCATCACAACATCACAGTTGGCAAGACGACCAAACACGAAGTACGGCTTCCTCGTCAGATCTATCCTTTCCACTATCATCCCTGATTTCAACACCTCCAATGCATAATCTGAGCCTGGAATTGAAAGTATTTTTTAATTCCAATGATGCTTAAAATAAGCATGTAAAATAATATTGTATGCCAAAAGGCTGGTCACAGAGCTGCTATTATTCTATGTATGACATCTAACTACCTGTGTTCCACAATAAATAATTTTGATTTTTTTTTTGCATAAATCACCTATAGTGTCAAAAAATAACTCTTATGAAAACTTTTTATTGCTTGCTTATGTTAAGGTTACAGAAGTTTCACTAATTTTGCAATACAATTGCCTAGGTCTTGCAAAGACAAGACAGTTCTTAGTGATATTTTTTGTTAAAATAGATTATTTGTAATTGCATTGCATATGAAGGAATTAGGTCCTACTACCATACATTACTACATACATTACATCCTACTACCATAGATTAGTGAAGTCTTCCGCAGACAGTACACCCCGGAGACAGTCCCTTTTCTGAGCAGGTTCTTAAAGACTAGGAAGTAGGAAAAGTAAAGAGCCGCCCCTGAGGCTGCTCTCTGACCAGCGTATACAAGGTAATACAAGGTTACATTGACCTTACTTAGCATATATAAACTTTATCAGCACTCAAAGAAAAGCAGACGAAACTGGAGCACTTACCATCTGGGCAAAGTCCAGACCACTTAGGCTCCTTATATGGTATAGGGGTGGACAACTCCTTCAAAAGCACCGCCGGGGGCAGAGAACTTTTGTTTTCTGGTTCGGGAGGCGGTTCTGGCGGCCTGGAGTCCTTTCTCTCTTCTGAGCTTTGTTCAGACTCAGTCTTGGCCTTCTTAGGGAGCTTGCCGACCCGTCCTATGAGCACTGGCTTCTTGAATTCGGTATTGTCACCTTTTGGTGTATCCGTGTCTGTATTAGCTTTTTCCATTTTTAGGTTATGTTAAATTCCTATTTTTTATAAATAATTTGTACGTTACACATAAATATGTAACAGTTGTTGTTATTTAATAAGTTTATTTGTTGTTTGATCAGCAGTGAATATTTATTTATTCACTATTTATTTTTCATGAAATGTATTTTATATTTCATTTCCTAAAATAAAATGACAACAAATAACTTTTTGCGTTGGGTGCGATAGGGTGACCCTATCTGGGTACCAAACTTCCCCACAATATACAAGAACATGTTTCGTGGTGGGGGTGGGGGGGGGGGTCAGGGGGGTCATAATTTCCCCAATAGACCTTAACCATTTCCAATCTGAATGTGCATTCGTCATGGTCTGTTAGACTCTCTGTTTTAAATCTACCGACCAGATTTCACTGTTTCCCATGAAGGCAAAATGTAAAGCCAAAAAACTGACACTTTTTTTATTTGCAAGGACCATCCTTGACCAGGCGCGGATCCAGGGGGGGGCAATGGGTACAATTGCCCCCCCCCCCCCTGAAGCCTGACCGAAGTACTAAAACTTCTATAAAATGCAAAAAATAGAGGCATTTCTTAAATATTCAAAAAATTTCGCGCTCACTACGCTCGCGACTTTTTATATTAATGATCTAATTCCGTCAACCGCTTCATAAATACACATTATTCATAGGTACACTGAAAATTTGCCCTCCCCCCCCCCCCCCTGAATGAAATCCTGGATCCGCGCCTGTCCTTGACTGACAAAAGGCTGACAGCCCACCTCATGCAAAGTGGTTACCGCCGCCTCCTATGAACACTTGTAACAGCAGGGGTGCTATCAATGTTTTGACGAACTTTCAAAAAGGTATTCAATCACCTCTTAAAGATTCCCATTTCCCATACTATAAACCTCACCTCAGGGAATCTAAAAAAACAGTTTTAGTTAATTAATTTAATTTATTGTATTGGAGGGCTGCTTGCCTTTGTCCAGCAATGTACGTCTTTCGGTTGATAATGATGATGTTCATAAATATCTTCAAATCGCCCTAAAATTTAACAAATATATTTAAGCAGCAACACTACTATTGACAGCTGACAACATCATGCTAATCTAATCTAGAAGTCGTTCCAAAACCAAGGTAGGGTGAGGTAGAATTTAACTCGGAGAAATGAAAGAGACGTAGCTATTTTGAGAAAGAGAAAAAAATATGATTTTGGAACGCTTGCGAGTGATTCCAGAGTGACAGGGTAACAAACGTCATCGAAAATAATTCAGAAAGGTTTCTAGCTTTTTTGGGTAGTATTCTGTCTTATTTATGGCCATAACACCTTCGCAGATACAAGCAATCGTATTTCAAAACAATTCCGAAGATAAAATGTTTGTATGTCTTAGTCTGTTTGACATTGACTACGAACTTCCCGCCGAATAAACTGTCAGGCGAATTTTAACGGTAATCAAACAGCGTTAAAAATCGCACTTGTCAGAGTGAAAATCGCATTCACGAAGGCGTTCCAAAATCCCGACGAAGAACTGTCAGGCGATCATTCGGTTACCCTCGGTTTCACTCGGCTCGGTTTTGGAACGATTTAGGGTAAAATTCGCATCACCCCGAGGGGTCCCTATAATGCCCGACCCGGGAATGCACGTACAAGGAATTTCCGACACTATAATGGCCGGGCGATAACTCAAGTCATGTACTTGAGTTCCCAGGGTGGGCATTCCTGGCCGAGCATTCCTGGTTGTGCATTGTCAGCACGGACTGATATTGCGCGGCTTATAATACGCGGCCAGGAATGCCCGGCCTGATAATTGAAAGCTAATGTACTTGTATTATCATGCTGAACATTATTGGCCGAGCATTACGGGTCGGCAATTCCTGACACGGACTGGTATTGTACGGCCTGGGAATGCTCACCCTGATAATCCAAGACCACTTCCTATTGGCTAGAGAACTCGACGCTCATTGGTCAATAATTCACGTGCTGTTTATGGTTTAGTCAATGTCAGAGCCTCGTTTACATATGAATAAATACTCACAAGTAGCGAGTGACTAGGGTTAGTGCTAGGTGTTATTGGTAAAAAGTGTTCTTAATAGGGAATTTTCAGATGACGTGTGTCATACCGTTCATAAGATTCTCATTAGATGGCGTTTCTTAGCTTTGGCAATGTATTATAGGCTGCCTCACGGGCTACCTATTGCCTACATTAAGGCTGCTTGGACATACAGCCTTGTCTTGAGGGATTTTTCTTTGGCAGGATTTTACTTTTTTGGATCCGGCCGGGTATCCGATAATTTAGTGCCGGATAATTTAGTGAATAGAAACAATAAAAAATATATAATATAATTGGAAGAAAATTTTTAAGCAAATTAAAGAAAGAATAACTGAATAATTAAAATTTTTAAAACGGTAAATACTGCTGGAAGAAAACAAGTTTTTTTGTCCGATTGGCATCAAGGCGACTCTTTTAGAGTTCTGTACCATAAAAGGAAAAAAGGATCATTCGTGGGTCTGTCTGTCCGTCCATCTCTGTCATAGCCAATTTGCTGTAAATCTATTGGGTCGATTGAATAAATTGAAACTTAGTACACAATATACAGTGTGAGTCTTTATAAAGTGCACATATTAAAGGTGGTGAAAAGGACCCAATTTTATCGCCCAGAAAAATATTTAAAAAGTATAAAAAAGTGAAAAAAATAAGGACGTTCATTTTTTAAAGTAGCATCGTTGTCCCGAAGTAAACAAAATTTTGTAACTTTTAAATTAAGTAGGCTAAAATTTTAAAACAAAAAATAGAGAAAGTAATAGATGGCCGTGCCACTGAAAAAAAAATATACAAAAAATAAACACCATCAATGAAATATAAGCATTTACAATGTATGTATGTATGTATGTAATGAAACCGTGTAAATATATTCCAAATTGATACCGTTGTCCCTATATTTTTTTGTTAGTATATTGATATTGTAAGTAATTTATTGAAAATAAATGTGTGATAAAATATACATTACAAAAATGGCTAATACATTAAATATTAGCAAAATCTCAAAGTCACTGTTTATAAATAAAGGATTGTTTGTTGTTTTTATCAAAATATGTGATGATTGTTTGTTTGTGATTATGAAGATTTCTACAGATCGTTTTGAACTGCCATTTTATTTATCTAGTTACGCCTTCACTGGTACTGCAGATGTGCAGTTCTTGGAATATTTCCGAAAGACTATAATTATATCGCAGTCTTTTTAAAGACAGACGTTAATATAAAATGACAGACTTTTACAATATACATTTTTAATGAAGACAAGGCTGTATGGACACAGAAGCCTTTACGTCATTCCAAGGGTGCACTCTGACAGCAACCTTTTTGTACCTTCTCTTTCACACTTAAGTGATTTATATTTTGCTATCCTGTTGTCAAAGTGAACGGATGCTGTCAGATCATACCCTCGGAACGCACACCACAAGTCTTTCGTTTGTCAACCCTTGACTATTAGGTCACACATAGGGTTACCAGATGAAAAAATTAAAAGACCGGAGAAAAGGCCTGATTTCTATGGAAAAGTCCTGAGATTTTATTTTATATTTTTTTCTATCATGGGAGCTTAATGGTCGAAAGAAACAAACCGACTAAACGTGTCTTCAGTTCGAGCTATACTTTTAGTTCAATGTAATTTGAAGAGTTTAACTTGTGAGGCATTTCATAAATCAATAATCAAAGATAAAAACCTACTTAAAAAAGTTTCTTCAAATATTAAATACGATAAAACTGATTAAGTAGATAAATAAGTATAGATTTTAACTGCAACTGTTACCAAAAGAAGATTATTTTTAGTATGTTTTACTTGGATAAATAAGTATTGATTTGAACTGTTCAATTGTTACCAAAAGAAGATTATTTTTAGTTTGTTTTACTTGGATAAATAAGTATAGATTTTAACTGCAATTGTTACCAAAAGAACATTATTTTTAGTTGGTTTAACTTTTAATCAAAGAGATCTTTAAAATGTAACCTGTGTTTAATTGAAAATCCTGAGATATCACGAGATTTGCGAAATCCGGCCGCAAAAGTCGAAAAATCCAGAAATCTCAGGACAAATCCTGAGATATGGTAACCCTAGTCACACATCGGTCACACAGGGGGGGTGAGCTCGCCTTCAGAGAGCGGCAGGGAGTGTCCATACTGTATAATATCCATATACTGTGGCTATAAGCGATTAAACAATGGTATTCCAGATACGCTATTTTTTATACTGTTGCTCTCAATGCTAGTTTTAGAATTTCTTATTCATAGTTTTGTCTATTCTTTTTATTTCTGTGGTACGGCCATCTACTGCCAGTCTTCACTTTTTTGTTTTAACATTCTAGCTTGCTTAATTTAAGAATTACAACGTTTTGTTTTTTTGGGAACAGCAGATTTTATTTAAAAAAAAATAAACGTCCACAATTTTTGTTTTACTTTTTTGTTTTATTATTTTTCTGGGCGATAAAATTGGGTCTTATTTCATCCTCTTTCATATGTGCACTTTCAAGACTAACACTGTATAGATTAACCCAAACAGGGATGTGTAACATAAATAAATTCTGAGGGCGGGCGGTTTATCGATCAAAGATTTATGGAAATGAAAGAACTTCATAAACCCTATAATATAATTTTTTTAACTTATCCAACAACATGAAGTAGGTAATCAGCTGATACATTTTGGAAAGTCATATTGTAAATGAATATATCCTTGAGGAAATTATTCTCAGTTTCATCTGCTACTTACCACTACGAGGAGGGATCAAAAAGTAGTGAGAATGAGATAAAATATAATGAATATTGATATCTTAATAATTTATTTTTCTACATAGTCTCCGAGTCTCTCTACACACCGAGTCCAGCACTTTTTCAAGGCTTCAATCCCTTTAAAAAAAAAGTTTTGTCTTGGTCCTGCAAAAAGCTCTCCACTGCATCCATCACCTCGTTATCGTACCTGTTTCCCCTTAAGTATTCTTTCAATTTGGGGAACAGATAAAAATCGCTAGGCGCCAGATCTGGTGAATAAGGGGGGTGGTCAACCAAATCGAAGCCAGCTTGTTGAATGGTAGCCATCGCAACTGCCGAGCTGTGCGCGGGTGCGTTGTCGTGATGAAACAGCACGCCCTTTCGAAGTTTCCCCTCTCCTTTTCTCTTTGATGGTATTCCTCAAATTGGGAATTAATGCTGCATAATATTGGCCTGTAATAGTGGTTCCACGCTCCAGGTAATCAATCAACATCATCATCATCATCATCTGTTCCATGCCGGTTTCGGCAACGGCGACTGCTCCTTTTAGTTATGAGGGCTTCGCAGATTTGCCCTCAAGTGGGCCCTCAAGTGGCTACAATAGCCAATCTTGTTGACGAACGTGCGGGCACAATCACCGCACGTTAGGACCCCATTGACATAGTTGTAACTGAGATTAGCAGGGGTCCTAGCTTTTAAAGCATCTCGCTTCTTGTCCAGATCGGACCTTCGCTGCTCTTCAAAAGCTTGTACATTTTGCTGCACTAATGTCCTCCAATCAGGACGTTGAATGGCTTGTCTCTCCCAATCTGAAGGCACGATGTTACATCTCACCATGTGTCTTTTCTGAACATCCTTGAAGCGAAGGAACTGCCCGCCTTGTTTCCGCTTGCCGTTCTAGAGCTCAGAGAAGAAAATACGCTTTGCCACTCTTTCTTCCGGCATTCGTAACACGTGTCCGCACCAACGCAGTTGCCGTCGCATCAGGTAAGCCTCTATTCCGCAGACGTTGGCCTGACGTAGTACATCGGTGTTCCTCACACGGTTAGACCATTTGATGTTCATTACATCTCGGAGGCACCTGAGATGGAATCTATCTAAAATGCGTATGTGTTTTCGGTACAAAACCCATGTCTCGGACGCATAGAGCAAATTGGGGAGTACAATTGCCATGTAAAGCGAGATCTTTGTTGCCAACTTGAGATCGTGTGAGCGAAACACCTTAGATCGAAGTCTACCAAAAGCTGCAGCAGCAGCTCCTATTCTCAGGTTAATCTCACTCTCCAGATCGCATTTGCTTCAAAGAGTGCTGCCCAGATATTTGAACCTCTCGACCTGTTTTAGTACATTGTCCCCGAGATGTATGTGTAGAGGCTGCTGAGTACCTTGAAATTCCATTGCTAATACTTCGGTCTTACTTGCACTGATTTTGAGACCAAACTGATGGCAGGATTCATTAAGGCTTGTCATAAGATCTTGAAGTTCATCTGGTGAGTTGGTCACGAAGCACAAATCGTCGGCATACATAATTTCAGTGATCATTGCATACGACACTTTATTGCGGGCCTTTAGTCTTTCCAGGTTAAAAATACTCCCATCCATACGGAAACGAATACGGATGCCTTTTGGGGCCTGTTTTAAGGTTTCCCTGATGACGGCAGCGAAGTACAGCGCAAAGAGAGTTGGAGCAAGGACACAGCCTTGTTTTACGCCGCACGTCACATTAAAAGATTCTGATTGTTCACCGTTGACAGTGACACAGCAGGACATGGCATCATGCAGGAGACGAACAAGGCGCACAAATTTTTTCGGGCATCCAGACTTTTCTAAAACCGTCCATAATGCTTCACGAGGCACGCTGTCAAAAGCCTTTTCCAAGTCTACGAAACATAGGTACAATCAACAATATTCCTTCTGAGTCCCAAAATATTGAGGCCATAACCTTGCCAGCCGATGCCACGGCACGAAACTTCTTCGGGGTCGGTGATGATGGCCGTTTCCATTGTGAAGATTGCTGTTTTGTCTCGGGATCAAAATGATGGACCCATATTTCGTCCATTGTTACAAAACGAGACAAAAAGTTTTCAGAATCTTCTTGAAACTTGTCCAACAATCTCTTCGAAATGTCAAGTCGATTTTGTTTCTGACTGTCCGTTAACATTCTCGGCACCCATCTTGCGGAGACTTTTCTCATATTCAAAGATAGTTTCAATATGGATTGAATACTTCCATATGAAATGCCCGTTTCTTGAACTAAGTAACGGATGGTAACTCTTCGATCGCTCAATACAATTTTCTCGACTTTAACAACATTTTCTTGGGTGACTGACGTCAATGGGCGGCCTCAACGATGTTCGTCTTTCGTGCTCGTTCTCCCTACTCGAAATTGAGAAGCCCACCTTGCGACAGTGGAATACGACGGAGCAGACTCTCCTAATGTTGCCTCCAAATCGCAGTGAATCTCTTGCGTCGTTAACTTTTTTAAACAGAGGTATTTAATAACGGCTCGCACTTCGTTTTTCTCCATTTTCGAGAACACGTTCTGACACGAAGCAAACAAATGACTACATTCAAAAAAAAACAAAAGTAGATCGAAAACTTTTTCTTTATTATTATTACAAATATCTGAGCTATGCTTGAGTAGTATACCAAGGAGTATATATATCGTTCTCACTACTTTTTGATCACTCCTCGTATTTAGGTATTTCGAAATGTAGGTACAAAAGAATCAGTTAAAATCTCCATAATCGTCACGTATTTTGTCCAAATAAAAAAACCGGCCAAGTGCGAGTCGGACTCGCGCACCGAGGGTTCCGTATAAATTAATAATCACACGTGTCTTGAACACTATATCAAATTTTCAAGCCTGCAATCCCTTGAAGCTGTGAAAAAATCAAATTCCTATGCAAATTTTTTCACAGCTTCAAGAGATTGCAGGCCTGAGTGTTTGATATAAATTTCAACTTGATACATCTACGCGTTCCTGAGGAAAAGGGTCTTGACAGACAGACAGACGGACGGACAACAAAGTGATCCTATAAGGGTTCCTTTTTTCCTTCTGAGGTACGGAACCCTAAAAAAAACCGTGTAAATATTTTCCATATTGATACCGTTTTCTCTATATTTTTTTTGTATTTTCAAAAAGCCATTGATATTGTAAGTAATTTATTGAAAACAAATGTGTGATAAAATATACATTACAAAAATGCCTAATACATTAAATATTAGCAAAATCTGAAAGTTATTGTTTATAAATAAAGGATTGTTTATTATTTTTATCAAAATATGAGATGATTATGAAGATGTTTACAGATTGTTTTGAAATGCCATTTTATTTATCTAGTTACGCCTTCACTGGTGCTGCAGATGTGCTGTTCTTAGAATATTTCCAAAAGACTACAATTATATCGCAGTCTTTTTGACAGACGTGAATATAAAATGACAGACTTTTAGAATATACATTTTAAATGAAGACAAGGCTGTATGTACATAGAAGCCGTTTAACTCGTGGATTTCGCTGTGGACCATGTATGTATACACATTTTATATTATTACTATTTTTATTATAAATTTTGTACATGGTTGTTTGAATTCCCAAATAAATAAAAATAAGCCTTTACGTCGTTCCAAGGTTGCACTCTGTCAGCAATCGTTTTGTACCTTCTCTTTCACACTTAAGCGATTTATATTATGCTATCCTGTTGTCAAAATGAACGGTTGCGGTCATAACGTACTCTCGGAACGCACACCTGAAATAAATGTCTTTAGTTTGCCAACCGTGTGCCAACCCTTGACTATTAGGTCACACATCGGTCACACAGGGGGAGTGAGGTCACCTTCAGAGAGCGGCAGGGAGTGTCCATACTGTATAAATATCCTTATACTGTGGTACCAACCATGGGGATTCCCCGTCCCCAAGCAGAGATTCCGCATTTTTATTTTTATATTTGGCTTTGGCAGTCTTGGCAGGTTGTAAAATGAGCCATTTGCAAAATGCCGTAGATTTTGCTACGCCAATGGATTAGCTGCTGTAGGCCGTAGATTTCCTTTGAATGTCATCCAATTTCCGTAAAACAGGGTAATTCCGTAGCAATGGCAACCCTGATGAATGTGCTTGGCGCGCGGGCTGCATGCCGGGCTGCCTCTCGGGCTGCCCAGTGCCCGTCGGGCTGTCTGCCACGCATGTAAACGCACCATTACGAATTAAGTGATTACACATTGTACCATTGAACAAATTTTCTTTCTTCGAAGTATAGAACCGGTTTTTAGGGTTCCGTTGTCAACAAAGAACCCTTATAGTTTCGCCATGTCGTGTCTGTCTGTCCGCGGCTTAGCTCATTGTCAGATACTATTCATACTAGATATCTGTAATTTGGCACGGATATGTATATTAATCACGCCGACAAAGTCGTAAAATAAAATATTTATAAGTTTTACCCTTCACGTGAACTGGGAATGTTTTTTTTTTCTATTAACTGGGGATTCTACTCATCGTACGGAACAATTTGTTCTACGACTTTACTCAAATCACAAAAAAAAATTGGACTTTTCATACAAATTGATCAATCAGTTTTGCCATTTTTGTATGTGGAGTCCAACATTTTTTTTGCAATTTGAGCAAAGTCGTAGAACAAAACTTGTTCAGTACGATGAGTAGAATCCTCAGTTAACGGGTCCTACACCAATTTTGTTACACCTTGTATAAGGATGATGATTATAGGATACTGTACTTGATGTGCATATATTAAAAGGTGTTAACAAATTTGTTAGCATTACTTAAACTGGGGCTTCTACTAGTGAAACTGAACAACTTTTACCAAGGAACCCATAGTCAATTCGCAAAAAAAAAATTGACTTTCCATACTATTTCCATTTTTAATTATAAGAATTATATTCATACATATCTGATCTAAAAATATGCATATATAATATGAATCAAAAGTTTACCTAAACTCTCGCATTAGTTTTAAGTTTCTAACTTTAATAGTTTCCAACTTATGATACTTCGAATGACAGCCACAGTTACGCTATCTTTTTTTTTATATCTCGAGGTTAAATCGGAGAACTGCGCTGAAACTCATCAATCGCGTTTGTCAAGGCGATACTGATACACAAGTTTTGAAGTAGTTTGGCATAAGAGGGCCGATTCGTTATACTAGAGCCTTTTGGTATTTGTTTCAGTTTTTACGAAAAAACTATGATAAAGAAGCGTTTTTAGTAGAGATGCGCCGAGTACAAGTTTTACCGAGTAACCAAGTACCGAGCATTACTCGGTTTAAAGTTTGCCAAACCGTGTACTCGGCCGAGTTACTCGGTTCAGTTAATACATATAATTGGTAATTTGTTTTTACATAAAATCTCATTTAATTAGCAAACTTAATTACAATATTACATATAGTCAATTTTTAATATAAAAATCCACCATAAGGCTTATTTAGTCGAAGAGTCCACCCTTAGATGTTCCAGACGCAAAGGTGCCCATCACGCTTGCAGTATTTCCACGCTCAATAGCGATGGACAACCTTTGCATTAGAAAGGCCCCAGATAAAACTTTTAACACAAATGACTCATAATATCAGAGGTAAAATATCAGCCTCTATAGGTTTTTCGTCTATAGCAGTGAGTTCTGTCGTACGAAGTTTTCTCGTTTGGAGTAGCTACTAAAGCAGTTTTGTGTCCTATACCAATATTACTACACAGTGAAAACATATTTTAATTTGAAAAAAAAAAAAAAGAAATGTAGGTCTCCTTGATGTCGTTATCTAGTGGCCTTTGCGATTTTTTCGCTGCTCATAAAAAAGAGTTCAACGTGTGACACACGATACATAATATTTTTACTAAATGCGAACGAATGTTTTCTGAAGCGGGTAATCTCTATGAAGAAATAAAAAACGGTTGGAGCTATTAACAAAATATTGCCCTAACCCAAACATCCAACTTTTTCCAGTGGTTTTGGCGATACAGTACCGGACAGTCATGCACAACACACACACACATACACAGTATTTTTTTGTTTTCTAGTTTTTTGGGCTCTATTAGTGCAAGACAATCGATCGCCATCAAAATCTCTAGTTAGATTTACAATACAATACAATACAATCCATTTATTCAGTAAACAGCACAGCACAAACACTTAACATATACAGAAAAATAACGATAAAAACAATTAAAATACAATTTAAGTAACACACAAACACTTAAAATACAAGGAAACAAAGGATTACATACAATTTTAAATAGTTACCTCATCTTAATCTCAGATGACAAAACCGTGCTGCTTACCGAACCGGCTCCGACTCAGCATAATGCTGAAGGTGACCTACCTACAGCGCTGTTATTCTGTCGGCACCGATACAGTTGTCGTGCGCGCCTACATGAAGTAATTAAGAAGAGTGATAAATAACAGTATGCAAGATAAAATAAAATAAATAAAATACAGTAATCTAACATACATACAAAGGTGTCAATTATATGAGTACAAAAGAAAAAAAAAGAAATAAATAAATAAAAGCCATAATAAATAAATAAAAGATTTTTTACCATGACAGTACTTCCTTACTCCTTCATAGCTCGCTAATGCTCGCTCCTCAGTCGCTCTTTTTTACTTTCAAAAAGAACAAGTTGTTAGAGAGTCCTTGTATTCCTGCATTTTAACTTGCCTGTGCTAATTTCAAATATGTCTTAATTGTTGAATCCTTTATAATGTTGTTGTATTCTGAAATTTATGAACAAAGCTTCCACTGCATATATGAATATGATGGTCGTAGATTGTTTGTTAATCATTGTAAATAATAATAGTTCAATTTTAAAATACTTTTCTCTACATAAATTATAGTTCCCTTTGTTTTTTTTTAATAAAAGCTCATTACTTTATTTAATAAACAGGCTTGTTTTCGTTATATTATCTCTCAAATTATATTACTTTATTTGAACCGAGTACTCGTCATTTGAACCGAGTAATTCGACCGAGTAAGAGTATCAATAAAAGTGCCGAGTACGCCGAGTACCGAGTAGAAAACGAGTACTCGGCGCATCTCTAGTTTTTAGTGTATCTTTGTTCAGTATTTATATAAAGTTAACTAAAGGACATTGACCAGGTCTGGACCAAGTGCTGCCCAGAATGAACACATAGAAACCTAAAAACCTTTTTTCTCTTGACTCCTCGGACAGATTTTAAAGCGCTTCGGGTTACAGAATAGTGTTAACCTGAGGAACAAAATACACTATGTGTTCATTCTGGGCAGCACTTGGTCCAACTTCCATATACAGGGTGACTGGTTGAACGACGGACGTATTTAAGGAGATGATAAGATAATTTACATACTTTTCAACCATATAAAACAAAAAAATCATACACTCAAAAAACACAAGTTACATATTTTTTTATAAAACGTAACTATTCTTGTGTTTTCTAACTCTATGCCTAGGTACTTACCACTTTCCCACAGCGTGCACCGAGCTGCTCGTGGTCGCTAAGGCCAATCTCTTGGACAGGCTGATAACACACTGATAATGAAAGGATGGAGTTCGTCTTCATGTAGGATACTTTACCCCAACCATTGGTATACCTGGAAATGCCTTCCTGCATTCCGCGTACTTTCACATGGGTAATAATCGAAGTAAATTGCTTTGTGTGGGTTCACTGGATAACGAACGATTCCTTCCTCGTCCTTGATCAGGGTTAGGAACTGGAGGAAGGCCAAGTCTCCTAAGAAGTCCTATGACGGCAACTTATGTAATTCGTGATACATTGCAATATGACGTTAATTCACGTCTAACAACACTAGCTTACATTACATAGCACCACACCATGTCCCAGCATCCTCATTAGAGTACTGATAAGCCATTATCACTCACTATCAAGGCACCGAAATCCACGCGACAGCTACGTAAGTAAAACCAGAATGTTCGGGACGAACGGGACGCGTGAACGCACGCCACCCCTACGACGACGGCCCGCGGGCGACTGACTAGGGCCGGCGCGGCGCGGCGCAGGGCAGAGACGCGGGAGCAGTCGCTCACGCGCATGCGCTGTATTGCGCAGTGGCGAGTCCGCGCCGCCACTACTCGGGGTCGTTGCCCGAGGCCGCGTACACGTGATTTAGTATTTAGTAAAATTTAGAGGTGAACTTTAAAATTATTTTTTAAATGATGAAAATTAAGGTCATGTTTTTTTTACATATTTGGAATGTGTATCAGCTTCTTATTCACCTCCTTAAATGCGTCCGTTGATTTACCAGTCACCCTGTATAGATGGTCAGTGTCCTTTCTATTATTTCAGTCTAACTTCAACTTTCTAAGTCTCTTAGTTGCGGAGATTTAGCTAGTCAAAGTTGACCATTTTTTTAAATAAAAGGTGAAAATTTGTCGGTAGGTCAGCTCATTTTCCAAGAAACGAACTGACTAAAGTATCATGGCTTCGAATAAATATACAGTAAACTAATAACGCGAAATCGGAGTAACTTGTTGTGTGCGTGTGTATAGTAAATTATGAGGAGTGAGTGAAATGTGCTTATGTAAGTGAAATGTTATTGTATTTGTATTGAGCTGTGTGATCGAAACTGGTTTGAAGAAACAGAACATGATTTCTTATACATGTTGTTGCTTTTGTTGAGATAAGTTTATATAATTATTAAAAATATATATGTATTAATATAATATGAAACCACAGGATATAACCATTTTATTTATAAATATATTATTTGTTTTATTGTTTGCTATATTTTTTATCTTTTATGTACTAATATATAAATTATACATACGTTAATACTTTTTCAATTCTAGACTGTTCAAGAAAGTATAGTTTTAATTAATATTTAATGTTCTTGGGTGTTAATTCTTCTTTTAGTTTCGTGGGGAGATTATTAATTAATGTTGGTATAATAAATTTTAATAAGCGTTTTTCATATACATTGTTATATCTTGGTATAATTAGTACTGAGTTTGTTACACTCCTGGTGGTCTTAGTGTGTTTTGTCACATTTTGAATTTCTGTATTAAAAAACTGTTCAATTAATAGGTTGTATTTGATTTTATCATGAATTAGAATAACATCGCAGTATGAAAATTGATGATGATAATTGTTTTGATGTCTTTGTTTTATTTTATGAGGCACAATTTTTTTAAAGATTCGGAGTTGTAGTTGATAGATTTGGTTTAGATCCGTTTTATAAGAGAGACCGTAACTACTGAGACCGTACGTTATGATCGATTCGCCAAGCGCTTTGTACAGGCACAAGAGATTGCTATAGGGTACCTTATGTTTTATTAGTACAAACTTTGCCAGTAGTGCTCGCAGTTTATCACATATGAGGTTTATGTGATTTTTCCATGAGAAGCGATCGTCTATGATTAGGCCTAAGTATGTGTGCTTACTTAACATTTCAATCTCCTCACAGTTACAAGGGTGTTTGTTAGTAGAGGTCGTATGTAAGCATGTGAGGCTGTGGGCTATTAGTCTTATTTGCTGAGATGAGCGGTTTTGACTAGTGCTTACGTACATCATCTTAGTTTTGCTGGCGTTCAGAACTAAACCTGAATCATGAGACCATTTGCATATTGTGGTGAAGTCTACCTGAAGTCTTTCTAAGGCAACTGTGATATTTTTATCGGCAGAAAGGAGGCATGTGTCATCGGCAAATTGATATATTTCACAGTTATGGATAATATTTGTCAGGTTATTAACGTATGTTAGGTAATGCAGCGGACCAAGGACTGATCCTTGTGCTGTACCTTCAGTTACTTCGACTTCATTACTAAGGGAATCTGCAACTTTTACGAAAAAGGTTCTGTTATTTAGGTAGTCTTTACACCACTCTTGCAGGGGTCCTCGTATACCACAGTCATCTAGCCTTTCTATAAGATCATTATGCCTTAATGTGTCGAAAGCCTTGCTGTAGTCTATGAAAACTATCAGTACATGATTTTTGTTATTGATGTGTTCGTTGATTTTATCAGTTATTCTAGACAGAAGTTGTGTGGTGTTTTTATGAGGCTGAAAACCGTATTGTTTTTCTGTTAGAATTTTATGAGAGTCATAGTAGTTATATATTTGTTTGCAGATGTACTTTTCAATAATTTTATCAATTACCGGAAGAATTGTGATGGGCCGATAGTTTTCATAGACCTGGCGACTACCTTTTTTATAAATGGGTCTAACGATTCCTGATTTAAGAGCCTTGGGATATATACCTTTACTTACACTTGCATTTATTAATTTAGCTATAACTGGTGCTAACTTCTCACATAACAAGACTATATCTATTGTTCTTATTCTGTCTATACCAGGTCCCTTGTTCTTGTCAATACATTTAATTATTTGGTGTATTTTATTTGCGTTTGCTTTTTGAAACCTCTTTGAGTGATTACATGGGGTTTTGTATTCAGATTTATTTAATAGTGAATTTTTGCAAGTTGGTATAATGTTCTTTACGTTATTCACAAAGCTTCTGGCAAAATTCTGAGCTATACGAGTATCTGTTGTAGTAACTTTTGTACTCTCTAATGCGTTCAATATAATATTGTTTAGGATTTTTTTCGTTTTTTATTATTTCGTTTTTAAGATGAAAGTTTTTTGTTTTTATTATTAATTATTTGCCAATTTATTAGCATAGGTTCTTGCTTTATTGTATTGTAGTCTTATCATTTTATTGCTCGTGTCGTGTAACCATTCGTTGAAAAGTTTGTCCCTATATTTGCATGCATTTTGATTTTTTTTATTTACCCATTTATTATTTGACCTCTGCGTGTTGGTATTAATTTTAACAATAGTTTTAGCCTGTAAGTAGCATTTATTTATATTTTGATTTATGTAGTCGTAAATTTCGGTAGGGCATGGCTTGTTATTCGTTTTCGACCAATCAATATTGTCCAACAGAGACGACAATTTTTTATTATTTATTATGACCTTACGTTTAGGAACGTCCTGTATATGAGATTCCGACGATGGGCTGGTGGATGCTAGCGCGATGGCTCTGTGGTCTGCCAGTACGGTTCCGAGCGCTGCGCTGAATAGACCTTGTGAATGCGATCTAGCGTAAATATGGTCAATGCATGATTTTGTTAATTTATTTTCGCGAAATTCTAATCGCGTATAGTCAGTTATCCCGCACACAAGTCCCGCACTACACAACATGCTGTTATAATAGTATTTTATAGGTGAATCAATTTTTAGGTCTATGTTTGTGTCACCTATAAGAAATCGGAAGCAGACCAAACAGTCCTTAACACAAAACCGTGTAAACGAGGCATGGCCTCAAATACTAGTCTATGGTTGGATTACCGTGATTGGTTGATTGGTGTTTTGGGGTGTTTGGCGTTGCATTCCCGGGTCGGGCATTATCAGGCCGGACAGATAACGCCCGGCCGTGAATGCGCGGCACGGAATGCTCAACCCGGGAATTGATGTACAGGGACTTGAATTATTGGTCGTGCAAAAACTGGTTGCGCATTACCAGCTCGGACCTACAATGCGCGGTTGATAATGGCCGGCAAGGAATGTCCGGGCCGGGAATCCAAGTACAATGTACTTCAATTCCCAGGTCGGGCATTCCTAGTCGGGCAATCTCAGGTTGTACATTATTTGGTCGTGCATTACTGTTTCCCACCCCGACTGAAATCTTTGGTATTGGAACGCAACCCAAGACTTTTTGGCGGGAACTCGCGGCAAGAGTTTGTCATTTTTGTTTTATTATCCGAAAAAATAGATATCGTGGTTTTTAATGCATAATATTGATAGTGTATTGTTCAATAAAGTGTCATTTAAGTGTCTAATATGTAGGATAATGAAATAAAAGTGTGTAGACTGTGTTTCGAGAAGTCCATGAAATCTTCATCAAAAGTGCTATCATTTTGCTGAAGAATAGGAAAATTTAAATACAAAAGAAATGGCTTTGGCCTCAATTGAATTTTCCTATAAAGACGAAGAGATACGGAAGAAATGGCTTTTGGCCTTTAAATACAACAGCAGATTTACAACAGACCAGGCTGTATGGCTCTGATCCTTTGCCTTCCCCATCTCGGGGAAAAAAAAAAAACATGCTAATCAAATATACCAACCTCACAAACAAAACTGAATGTTAACATTAGTGTTGTGACTTCCTCCTTCTGATGTCCGGTTCCTCCTTCTGGAAAAAAATCCCGCAGATAATTTGTGAATATTGTTGCTCGCTATTGTTATCTAATCTAAGCGGTTTAGTGGTCGGTCGAGCCATTTTAGTTGATTTTTATATGGCCCATTTTTTGTTACGCGGCCTCTACAACAGAATCTTTACAATGAATGTACCCTGAACGCACCTTTTACACAACTCCTTCATGGCCGCGTTCAGAACCTGCACTCTGACAGCAACCGTTTCGTACCCTCTCTTTCACACTTAAGCGATTTTTAATATGCTATCCTGTTGTCAGAGTGAACGCTTGCTGTCAGAGTGCAGGTTCTGAACGCGGCTCATTCAAAGAACGAATGATTTTTAGTAAATCATCCATTACAAATGTCAAACAATCATTCACCAATCAATCAATTTGAAGTGTTTCGGATTGCTAACTGATCGTGTGGGTGGATTATTTTTTATTCAGACATTGGATATTCTCGTGATTAGTGCACAAATTAATATTTTCCGGTGTTCATTGTGACTTTTCCGTTGAACGTGTTAAAATATTCAACTATCATAAGTGAGAAGTGACCATATTGGACCTAAGAAAACGCAAGGTGTTTGGACGTATATTTTACGATACTATTTACCTTTTATCTCTAATTTTTATCGTAATGTGTACCTGTTTTGTGTTTTCTCCGTTACGCTGACGTCCGAAAGCGTGTAACATGGTCAGGTAAGCGTTTGCTCTTTTAATTCTATGTTAGAATAATATCAGGAATTTTGCACGACATTCTTTCGTGGGCGGTTAAGATTAGCAGAACCACCGGTGAAAGTATAAAACCTCGCCCGTGATAAAAGGCCATTGTCTTCGACCCTTTCGTCTCAGCGAATCTCTTTTGAGATGAATTCAGTTGGTCACGATCTTGTAAAGACTAAAATACCCTCGAGAACTACCTACCTCAATATATTATATTTCATTCAATTTAATTGACATAACATTTTTAATCAACAACATATTCTATAGCAAACTTTTTGCAAAAAAATTTTAGAAGATTGTTTCTTTGTTCACATCATAGGTAAGTAATATGCAAAGTAAAGCTATAGCTGATGGTAATATGTGTCTTAATATAATAATCCCCCCCACCCCCCCTCCTATCTAATGCTCATTAAATTACATTTTTTTTACCCATCTCTCACAGAATATTTAAATTGATAAAAAAAAACAAAAAAAGAACAGAATTTTGATAAAATTACATTCTCAAAAACCCTTAGTACCTTTTCTATTATACACATATAGCTTATAACTTGGGACTGGATATGCTGTGCACATGTTGTGGCCAGTAACTGGTCATATTGTTGCAGAGTCCACAGAGCACCACTTTGCAGGACTTTTCAGAATGCACTGTAACCAAACATGCGCTATTGTTTGTAACGCAATTTTGTTTTACCGGGCGGAACCGACTGCAATCTTTCATGTGTTGATCTAACTACGCAGTATAGAGGGTCGACAGGTTAGGGGTGGGTCTGTGATGTATCATGCAGAGATCCTTTTATACAAAAGTTTTTCAAAAACAAAATATTTTTTATTGTTCTGAAAGGGATACAATAACACCAATAACCTAACCTACAGATTTTTCAGAGCTCCTCAAGGATATGGCCAGTTATTTCATGATTTGGCTAATTCTACCATCTGGTCTTGTGATCTCGACATCAAATACATTTTAAAAACATTATCCTCCTTAAAAAACTGAGCATCTTAGATGAGAGAATTATATGTATTATATATTGAAGATAGCAGGAAATATTGAGACATAAACAACATTGCTCTGATCACAAAATCAGAATTGCTTATAAGACTTACTACCGAAAACATAGAATAAAATAACTATGCTTGACAGACTCGGTGGCTCATCCGAGAGTCGTGGGTTCGATCCCCACCCAGGGCAAACATTTCTGTGATGAGCAGATTTGTTTGCTCTGTGTCTGGGTGTATTACATCGATATGGGAAACATTAGATAAGGTTACTCGCCCTGTTTGTTTCTGAACCAGCGTGTTCGTCTTGCGGGGGCTGAAGTGGGGTGAAGAGGGAGGCATGTATTTAAACAAATATCGCCGTTGTGTGACAAGCTTAAGGTTTATGTATTTAATGTTATCTACTAGCGACATCTAGCGACGAGTAGCGTAGCATCACTATAAAATGACAAAATATTCATAAAATAACAAGAATAAAGTGATAAGAAATGTTGCTGTTAGTTTTGTTCTTTATTTTTTTATTGTTTTAGCACATTTCACTGCTCTGTAAGATATATTTTCATTTAAACACGGGATGTTAACTCGTCGCTTGTCAGATTGCGAATGGTGCGCGAAAAGGCGGCGCTACTCAACATAGGGGAGCAAACCACTATTAGCGACTACGCTGTCGTGGAGTATTAACCACATCTAATTGTTCTCTTATATCGATGGTGTATTATATCTATAGATGTATGTATTTAAACTATATGTGTATGAATATCAGTCTCTGGTTCCCAAGATACAGGGAATCCTAGTTTGGGGCCAGATGACCGTGTGTGATTTGTCCCAGTTATTATTTATTTAAAGTTTATTGAATAAAATCTTTGTTTGAATAATCTATTTTACTATCTGTATCTCCAGTAATTTTTTAATTGCATTCATTGAAAATATATTTGTGGCTCTGGCACCAAATTATTATTGTACGGTATTGTATGTTTTTTCCTGTTGTCTTCTGAACAGGTAAATTGGTATTTGTAACAAATAATGCTGACAAATATGTTTTGTGTTTATTGCATCAAATTCCAATGAGTATTGTTTATCATTCATCACAAACAAACACACTGATTTTATTAAGTATTTCTTTTTAATTTAAGTTTGAATATAAACAACTGGCACAGACTCCATAGGGCCTGGCAAACAACAAAACTTATATTTATAGGAATAAGAGTTAACAAACTACAAGAGTCATAAAATAAAAGTAAAATTAAAATTTTAAAAACCCCCGACACAAAAAATAAACTCTAAAAACTAACAAATAATATTTTAAACCAATTATAATTATTATTATATTAATTAGGTCCCCCGACGCGACGACGCTTGGAAAATAAAAATATTTGAACTTACATAATATATGTGACGATAATAATTATAATAGGTTTAAAATATTATTTGTTAGTTTTTAGAGTTTATTTTTTGTGTCGGGGGGTTTTTAAAATTTTAATTTTACTTTTATTTTGTCCTTTTTAAAGTAGGTATAAATATTAGGAAGATATTTATAATGATTAGTTAGTTGAGTTAGTAACTTAGTTAGGTACTAAGTAGGTATATTAGTTTTAATTTACTAGATTAAGTTTTAACTACCTACTCTAAGGTTGGGTTAAAGATTAGGTAGATATTTGTGATTAGTTTAAGCAATTTAGGTAGGTGTTAGTTTAAGGTTAGGTAGGTATTATTTTTAATTTGCTAGATTAAGTTTCAACTACCTACTATTACGTTATTTTATAATATTATAGCTGCATAAATAAATAATCCATAGCAACAAAATGGGTCTTGGGCGTAAAGCCAAAAATGCTCGAAACGAAGCCAAAAGGCGCAGATTGGCGCAGCCGGAGGAGAACACCCCAGAAAGGGAAGAGTTTTTATTATTACAAGCAACTCGAAAAGCTGAATTACGCAGCCAAGAAAGCACGCAAGACAGGCAAAATCGTCTGGAAAAAGATGCGGCGTCCAAGGCTTCGCGAACATCAAAGCAACTTTCTGTGAGACGTGCACGGAATGCGCAGTGCACTGCTGAGTCTCGTTTGAATGAGACTCCAGAAAAACGATTGTTCTTTCAATATTATTGAAGTAATACGGTACCAAATTTCGAATCGATAGGACATATGGAAGGTAGTCAGATCCCCTCACCAACTATTAAAGAGCTGATGATCTTCAAACGGCTGATCAGGTCATGTTTACCTTACCATATACTTTCAATATCATTGAAGTAACATGGTACCAAATTTCGAATCGATAGGACATATGGAAGGTAGTCAGATCCCCTCATCAACTATTAAAGAGCTGATGATCTTCAAACGGCTGATCAGGTCATGGTTACCTTACCATATACTTTCAATATCATTGAAGTAACATGGTACCAAATTTCGAATCGATAGGAAATATGGAAGGTAGTCAGATCCCCTCATCAACTATTAAAGAGCTGATGATCTTCAAACAACTGATCAGGTCATGGTTACCTTACCATATACTTTCAATATCATTGAAGTAACACGGCACTAAATTTCGAATCGATAGGACATATGGAAGGTAGTCAGATCCCCTCACCAACTATTAAAGAGCTGATGATCTTCAAACGGCTGATCAGGTCATGGTTACCTTACCATATACTTTCAATATCATTGAAGTAACATGGTACCAAATTTCGAATCGATAGGACATATGGAAGGTAGTCAGATCCCCTCATCAACTATTAAAGAGCTGAAGATCTTCAAACGGCTGATCAGGTCATGGTTACCGTACCATATACTTTCAATATCATTGAAGTAACATGGTACCAAATTTCGAATCGATAGGAAATATGGAAGGTAGTCAGATCCCCTCATCAACTATTAAAGAGCTGATGATCTTCAAACGACTGATCAGGTCATGGATACCTTACCATATACTTTCAATATCATTGAAGTAACACGGCACCAAATTTCGAATCGATAGGACATATGGAAGGTAGTCAGATCCCCTCATCAACTATTAAAGAACTGATGATCTTCAAACGGCTGACCAGCTCACGCTTGCCTTACCATGTTCTTTAAATATCGTTGAAGTAACACGGTACCAAATTTCGAATCAATCGGACATAAGGAAGTTAGTCAGATCCCCTCATCAACTAGAAAAGAGCTGATGATCTTCAAACGGCTGAACAGATTTTCATGAAACATGGCTAAGAACACTCGGGATAAAATTATCTATGACACAAAAAAAACAAAACGAAAATCGGTTCATCCGTTTGGGAGCTACGATACCACAGACAGATACACAGATACACAGATACACAGACACGTTAAACTTATAACACCCCTCTTTTTGCGTCGGGGGTTAATAAACTTACGCAGATACAAACTCATTAATTGAAAATTGCAAACTGAAAGAGTATTTTGTATGATTTATTGCTTTTAATTTAATCAGTTTGTGTAATCTACCGCTTTTAATCCTTAGAAATGTTGTCAGGAAGATTCAATTCTAATCGTAAAATGGATGTATCAGGTTATCAGTTTTACAACTATAGATATAAAATTTATCAAGAAACAAAATTCTGTTGAAATATTAGAACTGTTTTGTAAGCCCTTGACATTGTCTCATATTGATTTTTAAATTGTATAATTGTAATATAATTTTTTCAACCGACTTCAAAAAAAGGAGGAGGTTCTCAATTCATCGGAATCTTTTTTTTTTTTTTTATGTATGTTCACCGATTACTCGAAGACGCCTGAACCGATTTCGAAAAATCTTTTTTTGTTTAAAAGGGTATACTTCACAGGTGGTCCCATATAAATTTTATCGAAATCGATTCAGCGGTTTTTTGAGAAAATCAACAAAAACATAGCAAAATTGGAGTTCTTGCGATTGAAGTCGGTTGTTTTTAACGTATTCAGCGTGGTCATTTGACTATAATTTTAGGATTTTAAAAAAATCTGTTTTTAAATATTAATGAATTTTATCTATTTTTACTGAATTACCCCCTCTATTTTGAAAAACTATGCAAAAATAGGTACCCTGATTTTATTAAAAAGAGCATTTGAGTAAAAAAAAAATTGTCCAAGCTAGCTTTTTCTAGTCGAACTACAATGCGGTGCCAGTTTTTAGCCCAAACCACGCAACGGATACACATACACATTTACTCTCAAATCACTATTCATATAGTTGAAAACCAACAATGCACGGTTATATCTTATGTATGGTTTGACCATAATATGAGCCATTTTATTGTATAATGGTACACTGAATTGGTTCGGTAATTTATGACCGTAATTTTGTAATATAATGCCACTTATTTAATTAAACATTTTGTTTCAACTGCGCCCATTCAGGTTAACTGCGACAAGATTTTGTAAGTAGAATAAGGCTTTCTTCCGCGCCTGAAGTCAAAAAACTACTTTTTACTTTTACTTAAAGAATTTAAGTCACAAAAAGCAGTAGTTTCTTCAAGTGTCGTGGTGTCACGTCATGTTATTGTATCCGTGATTCCGTGGTGAAATTTCTCGATTGTAACGATGAGCAAATTATAGTCTCGAGGTTAATAATTAATATTAACTGTAGTACGGTCGAGTAAAATGTCATGTTTTTATGTCGTGATTTGGTATGTTATTTAAATGTGACAGTGATTGGTACATTCACTGGATATTAGTATTGCTAGCATTCCTGAAATCGCAATATGGCGGACTTTATACGATGTAATAAGATGCTGTACACAATAAATTATTTCATTTCATATCTAAATGCTCATCACAGAAATGTTTGTCCTAGGAATCGAACCCAAGACCCTCGGATCAGTGGCCAGGAGCGCTAACCACTGAGCCACCGCGTCTCTCGATCCTAGTTGAAGGTGCGCTGAACGTTAAAAACGGATTCGTCGTCTTGCACTTTTTTTTTAATATGTATAAAAGCAATTTTGAAATGCTGTTTATTTTATTGAAATAACTGAAATGGATGTTTTTCGAAGTGACATGTATCATAATGTAACGAATGCGGTGAACATGACTCGCTTTAGTGTAAACTTGAAAATTTATTTTACATACATCTAGTGAGATTTTCAAAAAAATCGTTACTTGTCGGTACGATATAGGCAGTTAGTTTCTTAAACACTCAGTTCAGGATCCTCCTAAACATTTATATTACACAGAAAACTTTATTCATAAAATATTTGTGGAAAAACCTGCATTCACCATTTCATTATGACGTGAGTAACAATAGTTATTGTAACGTATCTTCATATGGAAAAGTAACGTACAATTGAATGCTTGCCCGTATAAATCTTCCCACAGTCTTATAGCCATGTTAGCGGTATCCGCTCGTCTATGCCGTTTCAGCCCCTTACTGTTAAATAATACTTCATCTGTGTCAAATATAACATATCTGTGTTGACATCTAAGCTTTGCTGTCTTATATATTTTTATGTGATAGGTTGCAAACAAGCAGATGGATCACCTGATGGTAAGCGATTAGCGCCGTCTATAGACACCCGCAACACCAGAGGAGTCACAAGTGCGTCAATTGTCGAATTCACCTCAGCTGGGTAGCGTTTGGGAAGCTCCGTAATATCTCCACGCCTGAAATACCAGAGTGTCTTATGACTAATGTTTCTGACCAGTGTGTTGCCAGATATGGAATTGAGACATGATCGCTTGCTATGGGCCTCATAAGAAGGCTCAAGGTCACCTAAAGAGCGATGAAGCGTGCTATACTTGGAGCTTCACTGCGTGACTGAATCGGAAATAAAGAGATACGCATGAGAAGTTGAGAACTAAAGTAACCGACTTAGCTCGTGGTATCGTTAAACAGAAGTAGCCCATTAACCAAACCGGGCCTTGTTATATCAGATACCGAAGGGAATCGAAGATACTTTTTGTGAATGCAACTTGTGGATGAATCATGACTGCGAAAGGTCTGACTGGGTGGGTAACTTGGCGGAGATATTGCGAGATCGTCAGTGCTATTACCCCGATGCACAATATGGCATTTTAGGTATCCTAACCCCTAAGACTAGGTAATGCGCTGATAACCTTTATAGTGTTATAAAACCAGGCGCCGGGAGGGTTTTTATCCCTATATAGTGGACATCCCACCTATTCCAATAACCAATATGTGTGTTTGTAGTAACAAAATACGTGATCGAATCAGAAATGAGGAGATACGTAGGAGACCCAAAGTCACCGACATAGCTCACAGAATCGCTAAACTGAAGTTGCAATGGGCGGGGCACATAGCTCGTAGAACAGATGGCCGTTGGGGCATTTAAGTTCTCGAGTGGCGACCGCGCACCGGAAAACGCAGTGTAGGCAGGCCTCCCAATCGGTGGACCGATGACCTGGTAAATGTTAAGGGAAGCCGCTGGATGCGGGCAGCGCAGGACCAGTCGATGTGGAAATCCTTGGGGGAGGCCTTTGTCCAGCAGTGGACGTCCTTTGGCTGATGATTATGATGTAGTAACAAATAAACGAGTTATCTATCTATTCGCACGAAGCGCTGTGCTTCCTCATTTATAACGCGGACGGCAAGGGAATGCCTGCCTCTGTGTTTCCTGAATCGTATAATCTGGGGATCTTCAAGACGAGAGTTTATAGGCATATAAGCTTGCGTGTACCATCCTCGAGAATATCGTCACTTGCCGTCAGATGATATGGACTGCCCTCATGAGAAAGAAGGCCGCAAAGTACATATATGGAGTTTAAGGACAATGTAGTGAAACTCCCTCAAATTTTTAATATTTACAAAACTGATCTTATACAAAAGACATGAATGTAATTTTGCAAAAATATCATTGAAGAATTGTCTGTGTTCGTTAATTTATTAACAGTGAAGCCCTAAAAAGTTCTGGCAGTTTAAAATACGTAAACCAACTTCTCAGTTTGTTATTTGGTTACGAACTATGAAGTGAATTGGTATAGTAAGGCTTCTGTTTGCCAGCTTATAACGCGTTGTTAAACTCAGTTGATTAACCGACTTAGAGGGTTTTGTTATGTAAGGCATTTCCACAGTATAAAATAAATGAATATTTAAGAAGAGAAGAGAATAAAAACCGAGGCGGGTGACGTGAAAAAACCCCAAAACGAAACCCATCATGGGATCTTCGTTGGCGCAAGTAGGGTTTTATACTTTGTTCAGTTACGGTCTATCTTTGTTTTTCATTATGGTGTTGGTCACACCTCGGACACTTCATACAAATTTCGCGCCATTGTTTACTACATAGACATACGTGTTTGTACACATGTAAATGTGTGCGTGATGTACTAGGGTTGAATAGAAATTCAATAATTAGCCCTCATTCATCATACAAATAAAGTGAAGGCTGTATACACCAGACCAGACTGTATAGCCTTAGAAGCCTTAACTCTTTCCTTAAAAACATTAAATTGTCTTTGGTTATTATACTGGGCTTTAGTTTGCCAACCCCTTGACAAATGGTCACACATCGGTCACAGGGGTGGGGGGGGGGGGGTTCAGAGAGCGGCAGGGAGTGTCCATACTGTATAATGTCCTTATACTGTGGGTGTTGGTGTTGCTGAATAAACTTTTTTTTTAATTTCTTTCTACTCGACGGGAAAATATTCGCAAGTATCGAGAAAGGCCGAGAGGGTGATGCAGCATAAGTTTCCTCATTGTGTCCCAGGCGATGAAGTGTCTGTCGAGAGGACACTTCATCTTTATTTCGTGGGTACAACATTGTATCTACGATGCTGACTAAATAATTTCTTATGAATGCAAAAGGTCAGTGATAATGAAAAAAGTCAGGATAATTTCATACGACACGAAAGCTCCCTGAAAGACCATCTTGGAATGAAAGTTTGAGGCAAGAAATAGACGACATTTAGAGACTAAACTTAATGGAAAAAGAGAAGGAAAATACTGCTGTTGCGACGTTTTAATATAGATTAAGGAGTTGGCGGAAGACAGAACCTTAATGGATATAACAATACGAGTACACCAGTACGAGATAAATTAATATGTGTATCTTGTACTAATTATTACTGTGATAATGAAGAACTATGTTGATCCTTGACCAGGTGATTCAGATTCACAAGTGGTTCGAATTAATGACTCAGTTAAAAAAAGTTAATTTTATTGTAAATTTTGTCACGTATTGTAACTTAGAACATGCTTCATAAACACTTATTTGCTACCAAAGTAAATTGAATTGCTTACTCATCAAGTCAAATAACGTATTGAAGCAGACGTCACGAAATTATGTCAAAGTAATTCAGCGCAAACGCATCCAAAAGTAAATTGAAGATTGACAGTCACTGTGACAAGTATAGCCACCCGTGGCATAGTCACTGTCTGCCTCGCCCCTCTCTTAAGCAACGTCAGTCTTCAACAAGGGTAAGATTCGGTGCCAGTTGCTTAGACAAGCATTGCATTGATGCTGTTAATATTGATGTTTCGCGACTAGACATAATGAGATCATGGTAGCGAGCCAGGCAGTCATCCAGGGTTCCCTTATCTATCGGCTACCATGCTGTGTGTGACTACGAAACTACAATAGACATATGAAATAGTATTACCTACATACAGTATGGACACTCCCTGCCGCTCTCTGAAGGCGACCTCACCCCCCCCTGCGGGTACGCCGTCACTCAGTTGTTTCGCTCGCTCCTATGTGTTAGAATAGGAAGTCGTAGTAGGTAAATAACTTGAATTATTTGTATCGAGTGTCCCGAGTGTGAAGAACCCTAAGCCCTAAGTCTCAAAGCGAGGTAGTCCCAAAGTAACTTGGAAGCGTTTACTGAATCAGGAACTAAAGGCGGCTGGCATGTCCTGGGACCAAGATCAGCTGGGTACAGATCAGAGTAGAAAATAGTAGTCTCTGCCCTATGCACCCCTAGGTGTTACAGGACTTAAAGAAGTCTCAAATAATGAAAGGACGTATGTATAATGTCGTAGAAGTAGCTAAATAAATAAATAAATAAATAATAATATCTGGGACAAATCACACACGGTCATCTGGCCCCAAACTAGGATTCCCTGTATCTTGGCAACCAGAGACTGATATACATACACATACAAATACATATATATATATATATATATATATATATATATATATATATAGATATAATACACCCAGACTCAGAACAAACAATTCTGCTCATCAAAGAAAAGTTTGCCCTGTGTGGGGATCGAACCCACGACTCTCGGATCAGAGGTCAGGATCGCTAACCACTTAGCCACCGAGTCAGTCTCCATAACACCTCCATTCCTAGAACATTCGCACAAGTTTATGTAAACATGTTTATCGTTATCAGCTGTTACAAATAGATAGATAGAACAAGAGATTACACAAACATACGCACTAGAAATCTACGCGGCGTACTAAATTATCGTATTTGTCAATGGATAAGTTCATGACTGTGACGTGCCTTATCAACACCTTTTAAGAACAGCTGTTTAAGTTACCTGCGTCAGAAGTCACAATAAAGTAATTGAACAAAAAATATAATATTAACATGTTCTACATAAAGGGCGTCACACACTAGCGCTATTCCATCTTGCGATATCCACCACACTCATGGACAGATATTCAACTATGAGGCTTCAAATTTCACGGTCACCCCACTTCGTCCACGAGTGTGGCGGATATCGTAAGATGAAATATAGCGCTTATAGTGTGTAGCGCCCTTTAATCTGTTTATATCTGGAAGATAAGTTTCTCATAGACTGGCATTGTGCGTTTCTGGCATTGATGTGAGTTTCTGGCATTTTGCGTGCAAATCATGTGGTTTGATCGCTAAATCTTTGTGTAAATCTATTAAGTAGTTATGTTAATCTATAAATGTCGCTAACAGCCAAATCCGTCCAGGTTATGACCATGTAGTAAGTTAACTTGCGTGGTAGATGCGACCACGCAAGCCGCACTGAGCCACGACCGCTTCAGCTTAGTACGGGAAGTGTTAAGTATTATACATTATGTATATCTGCACTCTTTACTGATGATAGAAACTTTATGCAAAACGATAATTATGCAAGCTGCATTACGCTTTGTGTTGTTATAAGACTGTAGGAAAGAAAGACTGACAAGTTGGTAACCAATGGAACAGTTACGTATATGAATGGATGTGGTATCTCAAGTTTTTATAAATGCTAGCTATACTATTGTGATATTATTAATTACTAGCTTTTGCCCGCGACTCCGCCCGCGTTTTTGTTATTCTCTATTTATTTGCCAGCATGTATACTATATGTGTACAGAACTCAGATACTTTACTGTTGATAAATTTAAGTACCTATATTCTGTCTGTGTTTAATAAGCCTTCGTGGCATTGAAGGAACAGTCATTTTTCTTCGATCTTCCTAAAATGTGTTCTACTATGTTGTTCTCAGGCTTTACTTTAGATATATGCCGAATTAAAGAACATTGGTAAATTAATTAAAAAAAAAACGGTGTCATTTAAACGGTTTGCATAATATTCACAATTTTTTGAGCAGATAAATGAATTCGGTCAGTCAGTCAAATATCACACATCCTGTAAAATATCTACGTTGCGACGTGAAAAAAGTACAAACTATTTCAAAATCTAAGCGAGGAAGGTTTCCTTTTGTTTGATTAAAATAAAAGTTCATTTCATTCAGAATTTGAGTTTTTCAAATTCTCTTTCTTCTTAACGCTGAGTCGCGGTTGGTTAGCGCACAAATCGGGTACATTAATATTAACGGCTTATTAGCATATTGAATGCTGTTGAAACAAAGACCTTAACTTTGCTCAACAGGACATGCCCATTGCTATTGAAAGGGGGGTCCCGGGTTGAGTCTACATGGGTACTATAATTAGCATTTTGTAGTACCGTCAAGCGAATCCTAGCTCGTCATAGAAATACTTAATGTTCTAACCAATTGTGGTTAGCCACAATAAAAATTGCAGTTAGAAGAGGACGTAGGTCTCGTCGATCAGTTTAACTGACTACAGACGCGGTCGTAATCTGGATGGCATTAATCCCGACCGTTTTCGTGCTTCGCAAGGCACGTTAAGCCGTTAGTGCCAACTGCTATCACTAGATGACAGTCGTTATGCCAGGTCACACTGGGGTTGGCTACTAGCCCCACAACCTCCACCTTCCGGATTTCCCCCCTGCCTGTGAAGTACGGACTAACCTTCCCGAGCTATGGGTTCTAAACGGTAAGTTTTATTAACCGACTTCAAAAAAGGAGGTGGTTCTCAATTTGTCGGAATCTCTCGTTTTTTATGTATGTTCCCCGATTACTCGATGACACCTGAACCGATTCGGAAAATTCTTTTTTTGTTTGAAAGGGTATACTTTCCAGTTAGTCCCATATAAATTTTATCGAAATCGATTCAGCCCTTTTTATAAAATCAATAAAAGCAAAAAAAAAACAGCAAAATTGTAGTTGTTACGTGGTCAATAGGGTATTTTACTCTATATAAGAAAAAATCTAAAACTGCTTATTTACTGTGGTATTTGTAATACGTAATCGATTTAATATGACAATAGAATGAGAAAAAACATTTTATTTTTGATTTTCAAAAATCAAGTTTTTAAATCTGTTATTCAAATATCTGAAACGACAGCCGCCATGCTGGTTGTCAGGTGACGTCACAATAGTGGTAAAAAATGACATTTTGTTCGCGATATGTGTCAAAATTTTAGTATAGAACTGTTTTGTTTACTCCTGAAATGACGTCACGACCTAAGCATCATGGCGGCTATTGTTTTCGCGCGCGCTAATTGGGAATGGTAATTTAAAATGTATTTTTGGGGTACTTATAGGTTTCAAAAAAAATGTAAAAAAATATTTTTGACTTTTTCCCACCTAATGATCAATTTGAGATACTTTTCAAAAAATGGTGAAATACCCTATTATTTACCAAATAGGGTATATACATATATGTTATTGAAGCAAAATTTGAGGATGGAAGGTCTATGAATAGGTATATTGTATAGTATGGGTAGAGGTCTTTGCGTTGAATGGGCCTTTTCTGTTGTGTCTTCGAGCCGGTTGATGTGGTAATTAGCAATTACGTGCTAACAAGCTTTGTTTTTAGAAAGAAAAGAGAGGCCGGTGGGGTTTGCCAAATGAATGTTAGTATACTCCCTTCGTTAGAAAGAAGGCCGCAAAGTATACTGAAACTCCATATATGTACTTTGCGGCCTTCTTCTTATGAGGGCAGTATAGTCAACCGCACGTCATGTCATTATCATCATCTTTATAAGCATTACCAGCATAAGTCAACCTCTCTTTGTTTGAGGATTTTTTCATTGCACAGTTCAACTTATAGTAGTGTGGTTGAAGAATTCTTTTGTCAGTTTTCAAACGGGAGTCAAACAAGGACGACATGTTATCGTTCGATGGCGATCTCAAGTGTCAAATTCTTGCCGCTTATAAATCCTCTGACATGCCTTAACGATTGCCATCTAGTGACAGCGATCGGCACCAACGACTAAACCTGTCTTGCTAAGCACGAAGACAGTCCAGAATCAGTCAAACCTATGCAGAGTATAAAAAATATTATTATGGTGAAGGTTGCGGTGAAGCCGCTGGATGCGAGCAGCACAGGACCGGTGGATGTGGACGGCTTTCGGCTGATGATGATGATGGTGATCTTATCTATCCAGGTTGTGACCGTATTTGTAGTCATTTAACTTGCATGTTCGAAGCGACCACAACCGCTTCGACTGACGACTGACCTATAAAACCGAAAGAAACGGCAAGAACTGATGTATCACCGAAACAGTGGTACCAACGAACACCGTTTGCCTTCGTGACTAAAGCCATACAAATTTGTGGGTTGATCTAAATGGCATGTTGCCAGACAATTCGGTTTTCGGTACTTATTAAGTTGTTCTCCAATTGTTGCACGTTATAATGACAGGTCGTCGAACTGTCATCAACTTGTCATATTCAAAACATTAAGAAAATGTTATGTTTGATAGGATTGCGATAGTAAAGTATGCGAATGTAAGTTATTGAGCTGTTTTGATGTTTAAAAGAAACTGGTCAGAACTCTTTGTTTTTCTTAGGTAGATATTTTATTCGTTCTTTTTAATTGTATTTTTTTTACCAAGTACAGTTTCTACCAAATGCAATTTTTAGACCAAGCGAAACGTAATCTATTCTGTTTCTATTTTAAAATTTTAAAAGATGTTATATGTTTTTTACGTCGCATATGAGTGTGCTATGCACATTACCTGTTGTCTTTCCTACAGTTCTGAGTATAAAGGTATCGAGAGAGAACAACAGACACATTTTCATATTTATAATATTAGGAAGTTACAATTTCAATAATAAGAAATACGTAGTCGGTCCCATAATGAATTGGCCTGATATAGTTCTACGCGACATGTCGATACATGTTATGTTGCATTGAATAGTACGGTTCTCAGACACTTTATAAACGAATACGCATGGACTTGACGAGCGTAGTTCAGTTTAGCAGTTTGTTTGAACAACAAGTGTCGCGTATTTTTTCAAAATGTCGAAAACCGAGTATCGAAGCGTCATAAAGTTTCTATTTAAAGAAGGCTTATCCCCCGCCCAAATTAAAGAACGATTAGATGGTGTGTATAAGGAGTGTTCTCCCTCTTATAACACAGTAAAAAATTGGGTGAAAGAGTTTCGCCTCGGGCAAGAAACCGTCGAAGATATCGGCCATGACGGTCGACCGGTAGAAGTGCCCACTCCCGATACTATTGCTCAAATCGAAGAAGAGGTTTTGAGTGACCGCCGTTTGAAGATTAGAGAAATTGCAGCTAGACTTGGGCTCTCTAAAAGTACCGTCCATCGTGCAATCGATGAACATCTTCATATGAAAAAAGTCAGTGCAAGATGGGTCCCGAAACTTCTGTCAGCTGTGCAGAGACGGGAGCGAGTTCGCTGTGCTGCCGAGTTTTTAGATCTTTGTGGAGAAAACCCAAAGAACGTGATCGAGAGACTAGTAACTGGTGATGAAACTATGGTGTTATATTATGATCCAGAAAGCAAGCGCGAGTCAATGGAATGGCGTTATAAGGGTGAAAAGCCGCCTAGAAAGGCAAAGGTGCAACCATCTACCAAAAAAATCATGTGCACAATCTTTTGGGATTTTCAAGGTATTTTGATGGTTGATTTTAAAGAGCGCAATACAGTCGTAAACGGCGAATATTATGCTTCATTAATATATAAACTGCGAGATATTATAAAGGAGAAGCGCAGAGGCAAACTGAGTAAAGGCGTCCTGTTGCTTCACGACAACGCCCCCGTGCACACCGCCGGTGGTTCGAAGGATGCATGCGTCAATGCGGGTTCACGGAGCTGGACCATCCACCTTATAGTCCAGACATGGCTCTGTCCGACTATTACTTATTCCCAAATTTAAAGCGGGACTTAAGGGGAAGAAAATTTTCAAGCGATGAAGAGTTGCAGGCGGCCGTCTTCAGTCATTTTGAAGACAAAGATTGCGATTATTTTTATAAAGGATTAGAAATGTTATTTCACCGATGTCAGAAGTGTGTCAGTATTGATGGAGACTATATTGAAAAATAAAAATGATTGCATTTAATTTTCTTTTTTATTTCATAGTTAGGCCAATTCATTATGGGACCGACTACGTACATCATAGTTTGTACAGTGCGCAGACTCAATTAAAACTGTACCCGTACTGTATCGGGGTTCGACGAATCGATTTGATTGGTGTCAACGGTACAATTGATCGGTCGCGGTGGATTTGTTCGGCTGTTATCCAAACCGTGATTACTATTTTTCCGTATTATTCATTTTAATAATATATTGTATAAGGTGCTCTCAAAATAGCTGGTAGGGTTTAAACTGAAGTTTCTACTCGTGAATGTGAGCAATTTTACCTCACCACACCACAATTTTACCTTATCACAGTCAATATGCAAAAAAAAATTGACGTTTCATAGATACAAATCGATCAACTGAACGGCCAAATTTGCAAACTTTTCTGCAAACCCCCTGTTGGCAATAGTATTATAACTACTTATCCTTTCTTATAGTGCCATCTAGCATACAAATAAACTTGTAATGCTTTAATTTGTTTGATAACCTTACTCGTCAAACGAACATCAGTCAATTGAACATCAGTTCAATACAATCAATGGGTTACAGGACGAGTTAGGCTATACGCTAACGCATAGCCCATGCTTATTTTTGGGATGGATGAAGGGCGTCACACACTATTGCGATTTCATCTTACGATATCCACCACACTCATGGACAGATATTCAAGCATGAGGCTTCTAACTTCACGGTCACGCCACTTCGTCCATGAGTGTAGCGGAAATAGTAAGATGAAATCGCCCTAGTGTGTGACGCTCTTTACTGGCATTTGACAATCCCATTAGAAACTCGCAATGGCACGCGATCTCAACCGGTGGCATGTTGTAAGGCGTTAGGTTGGACCCTATTTGGTTTTTCTTCCAAGTCTATCTAATCCCGTCTAGTTTGCTAATAAAGATGAACGATACGTACCATATTCAGGTATATCCTAGGCCTTCTGAAAAAGACTAATGAATTTTTAACACGTTCACAGTCCACGACTCCGCCCGGAGTCGTGGTCTTGGATTCAATCATAAGTCCACACATACCCATGGAGTCGCAAGACATATGCCGTCCACAATGCCGTAGCAACTCCATGGGTATGCGTGGACTTATGGTTGAATCCAAATCCACGAATTCCAGGCGGAGTCGTGGACTGTGAACGTGTTAAATCTCAATTTAAATTTTCAATTCACCTATCTTTACCTTTAAGCTTACCTTCAAAGAACAGTCATCTTCATGGGAATAATCTTAATAGCAAATATAATAGCCAAACATAACGAATGACAGCTAATGCTCCCAGCATTGACATCTATTTGACAACTGGAGCGTGACGGGCGGCGACGACGACGGCGACGGGACGGTTTCCGTTCTGCGCGTGCGGTCTTCGCGTTGCCTGTTGCTGTTTCGATGCTGTTTTTTAGAGTTATTCAGACATAGCTATATTATTGAGATCTCTATAGAGTTATCTGTAGTTTAAACTAATACATGGAGGACTAACTCGGAGGTCCGTACATAGTAAAGCCATGGGGGGGGGGGGGGGGAATTTTCAGTGTATCCTTATTTATATATTTATAGAAGCAGTCGACGTCATTCAATCAATCAATCAATTTTTTATTGTTTGCTCCACAAAATACAATACAGGTTAAATAGTATGCTAAATAAAAGTGGGAATACATATTTAAACCGTGTTAAAAATAAGGCTTTAAACTTTAAACAAATAATAAAATAATTTTGTGTATTGTATTGTGAAGCCTGATGTCTGAACTAGGTGATCCTGTGTTTCAGAGCACCAGGTCTCCACCACCCGGACAAAATGTTCAAAATGACTTTATTTTGTCAACAATCAAAATATTTATATATTGTAACATTTCATAGAGCATAAGGTAACGAAAATAATGAATACTAAACTAGTAAAACATACAAGACTAAATAAACTGAAGTGTGTATGTGTGTGTGTGTGTGTGTGTGTGTGTGTGTGTGTGTGTGTGTGTGTGTGTGTGGATGTGTGTGTGTGTGTGTGTGTGTGTGTGTGTGTGTGTTTGAGAGTGTGTGTGTGTGTGTGTTTATTGGGGATTACGATAAAACGTGTAAAAGATTTTCAGTTTCAATGTAATCAAAATTTTGAATCCAATTTGTTATTTTCTTTTTACATTCATAGTTGGAAAGTGAGGTAAGATTTACTGTTTTATTTGTTTTATTGTATAAATAGGGTCCGAGAAAACAATAAAATTTGTGAGAAAAAGCAGTTCTTAATTTTGGTATACTGCACACAGCCTGTCTTCTAGTCTTATTATTTGGATCGAAAATGACTGAAGTGTGTTGCTTTATTAAGGTATGTAATATAAACAATTGTCTAACACGAAGAACCTTGCAGTTTCGGTACAATTCATTCGTAGGGTACAGAATTGGTTTAAAGGTAGCTACTTTAAGGATCGCTCTTTGAGCTACTTCTAAAGATTTAAAGTGTGATTTGGCAGCACCGCCGTAGCTAGTTAAACAGTATGTTAAAATCGATTGACACATGGCATAGTACACCATTTTAACTATATCAAAAACTGCAATATGCCTTAAGGATTTAAAAATATATATGAGTTTCCTTAAACGGGTAGTAAGAGATTTTATATGTGCTTGAAAATTTAAGTTGTTGTCTAGTATTATACCCAAATATTTAACTTCTGTTGACGACCCCAGCTTAGGGCATTTGCATAGATCATGAGAGTTACAAGAATGGGCAGTGATATTATAGGCGTCTGGGCTAGGAAGGGACATGTTACGGATTCCAAAAGTTATATATTTGGTTTTATCAGCATTTAATGTTAAGATGTTGATATTTAACCATTTCATTATCTTATTAAACCCGGTCTGAGCGTAGTTAAACGTGGATTCCCAATTTTCAGCACTAAAAACGAGAACTGTATCATCTGCAAAAGTTATTATTTTACCATTTTGTAGCTGTGATTGGCATAAATCATTTATGTATATTAAAAACAAGGTTGGGCCGAGTATACTTCCCTGTGGGATACCATATTGTACTGTTAATTCTGAACTAGTATAATCCTGGATTCTAACACATTGGGTTCTGCTTGTGAGGTAGCTAGTTAATAAATCGAGTTGGTTTCCTCTGACACCTATTCGTTCCAATTTGTTTAGGAGGATGGGAATAGACACCGTGTCGAATGCTTTTGCCAGATCCAAGAATATGGCAACACATTTATTACCCTTGTCTAAATTCCTTACAATATAATCTGTTAAATCATGTACTGCATCTGCAGTAGAAGTTCTAGATCGAAATCCATATTGGGAATCGGATAATAAGGAGTGAGATTCTAAGTATTTAGTTAATCTGTTATTAATAATACGTTCCAAGATAGACCGTTACATTAGACCGTTAATAAGTTAGTATAACGATTTTTTTTAAATTAGTTATGAAATGCCTCTATTTATTTGCATTTAATAGAAGTTTTAGTACTTCGGTTGTTTATGTTTTTATTTTCCTGCTTTGTTGTGCAATAAAGTGTTTTCATTCATTCATTCATTCGGTCAGGCTTCAGGGAGGGGGGGGGGGCAATTGCACCCATTGCCCCCCCGGATCCCCGCCTGCTCCCTAGAGTAATAATCGTACACGCTAAAAAGCTTAAAAACAAAAAAATCTAATTCTAAAATCAGATTAAATCAGATTAAATAAAAACAATATATCTATATCGATAGCACCAACCTATCTCTTCCCGTAATAAATATCTAAAATCTAATTCTGTTCTTTCACAATAAAGAGTTTACAAACAAACAAACAAACAAATCTTATCAGTACTTAAGGTTGCTAGATATTGTAGACACCGCTTATTGAGATCTCTATGTTAAAGAGAGAAAGTTTATTCACATTCAGACCCTTCAGATGCTATAACTACGTACGAATTTAATCCGGTATTTGACTGTAAGTTGTTGAGTTACTTGACTAGTTGACTGTCAAAAACATTTTGTACTGAAATTGATCATTTTACTGGCATGTGACGCCATGATAATCTCGAGAAACTTATATGTAGTTACTGGCAAAACTAAGGGAAGAGACCGCGGGGCGTAGCCCGATATGGTGGACAGATCAAATACGTACCACTCTCGTTACCAACCTCCACGATGCTCTGCACATTGCCGAAGACAGATCGAAATGGCGAAAGATCATCACCTAGAAAGTTGCCAAAGGGACGTCACGACCCTCATCACTGAGGAATACGACGCAAGGAGGAGGATGTGACGCCAAGAAAATCTGCACCACAGTCTAAATTAAATTGTACCACACGATGAGAATAAGAAGTTTTCTATAGTGAATTTCAAAATGACCTAACTCCACTTTCAAATATGTCCGAAGTTATGCCAACTGACATAAAGTACGTTAGGGATAATATCGAGGGTTCACGGGCGACTTGTATTAAGCGACATTTTTGGAAACACAGGTAACCTCTACTTTAAAAATTTATTTCTTACAAAATACCTCACATAAAATAACTTCTGAAGAATATTTAAAATATTAAGAATATCGAGAATCTATATAATACTAAGAAGTTAAGTTTTAATGATTATTTTTCTAAGAAATATTTTTTTAAATCAGTCTTCTGAACATTTCTAAAAATGTCGCTTAATACAAGTCGCCCGTGAACCCTCGATATACTTTTTTATGTCACTGTCAAATCCACCAACACACTGTTGTTGTATCGAATGCGCACTCCCCAATGCGCATACGTCGTTTCTCTAGACGCGCGTCACCGGCCGCCAATGTCGGTCGATAAATGATCCATTGATGGATTCGATAGCATTATGTTGCTATTGTTTCGAGCCATAATACACGTAATCTTTGATCGATCAATATCTGCACATAATATATTGTACAGTCCCGTGCTTCTAGTATAGAGTAGTCGTGCTATCTAGTACTACTTGCACTACTTGGCTGTATACTTTTAGTTGCACGAGCGAGACTGTACTATACATACATTCCTGTGGTACGGCTTAGTCCCAACTATATCTATATCGATAGCATCAACCTATCTCTTCCCGTAAGTGAGTCGTGAGAATTGACTCCCTTAGTCACATCAGGGAACCGAGGGATGGGTTGTAGCGTCCTTCAATGTACTGTAGGGCAGAGTCAAATTGAGGGGGGGGAGGTTGTCTTATCGCTTGACAGGAGGGTTGGCGATACCCTCCTGTCAAGCGATAAGACAACCTCGCCCCCACCCCCCTCAATTTGACTCTGACCTCCTAACCGGGTCTGTGTTACAAATCCCGGCCAATGTAGGTAGTTATCAATGAGGTTTTGGAAAGATATGTATACTCATGGACAAATCAAAGTTTCATGTACGACTTTTGTTAAATTAACTCAATCTAGCAAAATAAAACTAAACCAAACGTTCAAAAACTGTGTGTTTACTGTTTATGTTTTTAGTTTGATGGTTTTCTTGCTTTTAGTGTTTAGCAGTTTTGTAGACTGAGTTATTTTTTCAAAAGTCGAGCAACAAATCTTGAGTCGATTTTTAGTTACATTTCATTTGCTTTAACGTTGAAGGAAAACATCATAAGGAATCCTGCCATCTGGTACAGTACTGCCGGTACTACAGATGTGTAAAGGTGCGTTGCACACGTCCTCACACTACGTCCAGACACAATGTCCGTAGGTGTAAATCTAAAATGCCCTACAAGTCACCGCAGGTGATGCTAAGTAAAACACCAGGCGAGCGCCGCCGTATGATCGCACGGTTCAGTTGTGCCACAAGATAAGAAGATGCAAAAAAAATGCAGAAATGCATTATTGCAATTTCTGCACATCTTCTTATCTTGTAACGCACGCACGCACGCACGCACGCACGCACGCACCCACCCACGCACGCACGCACGCACGCGCACGCGCACGCACACGCACACGCACACAAACACGCACACAAACACACGCACACAAACACACGCACACGCACACAAACACACGCACACGTACACGCACACGCACACGTACACGCACACGCACACACACACTTTATATTTACATATTACACATTTTATCTACAATTGGTATGAATAACTCTGTAAGAGTTTTCTTCCTACATACCATAGGTGACGAAGAAACAAGATGTGAAGTTTGTGTTGGCGGGCATTTTTTGATGATCAAACGAACTTACCTCAAGTGAAGTTCGATCTTAATTATCCTTCCTTGTCGGAGAGATTTAATTGGTTAACATGTAGTAGTCCTCGTCTACGTTTGACCCACTCGCACGTAGTTTAGCGCCATAAGAGAAAAAGAGACAGCTAGGTACTCTCCCACCTCGGCGCCATTGCATGGTCCAAGCCTCATTCATTTTAGAGAATAAAAAAGGCAACCTACATACTACAACATTGGTATTAGGGGTTTTAATACTAGCATCCTAGTATTGTCTACTCTAGGGCAGGGAGGGACCTTAAATCTCTCCGACAAGGAAGGATAATTAAGATCGAACTTCACTTGAGGTAAGTTCGTTTGATCATCTAATTATCCTTCCTTGTCTTCTAGATTTAATTGGTTAACATGTAGATGTTTAGAGAGACTAACAATGTTGTAGGTAATAGGTATGAGAATTATTGCAATAAAATATAATCTGAGAGATTTTATAACTGTAATTCAATTAACAGAAATTTATTTCTGGAAGAAATTTCTTTTAGAAACAAGTTGCACCCCTTGCGTATATTTGATGGTAAGCTTTTATATCATGCCCATTTTGTGTACACAATAAATTATTAAAAAATAACACTTCCTAGAAGGTTATCAAATAAACAATATGAAAATAAAATTAAATCTTGTTCAATTTTATAAATGTGATTGTTAGTTGAACTTGACGTTAGGTTCTGAGTGATGAGGTTACACTTAGCATAAGTGCAGCGATAGACGATAGTGTTTTATGAAAGGTATATGCAGCGTCGTTGGGAACCGACGTCGATGCATAGGGAACCTGTTTGACATTTCCATCCTTTTAGCTATTTGGAACATCTGTTCTAAGTCCAAAGAACTGCTAAGATGGTAATCTAATACGATATTCTGGAACCTTAATTACACTATGTACCTATCGTATTTTAACAAATATGGTTTTAACCTGTACATCTTTCATGTACTGCTTGAATAATTCACGTTGAACATCTGAAATTCATTTTTAGGTAATTTGACAAAAAATGTATCACAAAATAAACCCGAATAACTATAGGTATACCCGCAATGGGGATGAGCCGTGAACAAACCAACGAGTCTATACTCCTGATCGATAATATTCCCCCACTGTTTAAAGCTAGACGTGCACCGAAACTTGGTATTATCGACCAGTGATAGGAATTTTCTATCCAGCACTGACGATATGCATTTGTTCGTTCCTTATACGAATGAATAAGTAAATATTTGAGACAATATTTGAAAATATAAGTTTCAGGTTCACTTATAAGAAATAAAATACAGATAAATTCTGATTTCATAACTGACCCTACGTCAGGTATGAAAACGGTAGTAGCTTGAGCAGCATTTTTTTTAAGACTTATTACATAATAAGTCATAATTTCGAAATAATAATATGAAGTTCATAATAATTGAAAAAGTGGGAACCGTTGAAGATAGTTACACAAATAAACGGAAAACATTACAAAGATGTAAAAATGTACTTATTACATTTTGTATTTATTCTTTAAGTTAAAATTATTATTTTAGGCTGGATAAGCTTATTTAATAAGTTTTGGAATGAAGTAGAAAACATGTTTAGTATATTTATCTAAACTGTATCGATAACGGTAATTTCAGCAAGTTTTATATGTATTCTATTGTCAATACCAGCAATAGTATTCTATTGTCACAACTTTTTAACATTTTAATTTCTCGTTATTTTGTTGTGTTTACTTAAAAAAACTAAAAAAAAAAAATGCTGTAATTTTATATAGCCACGAAAGTATATCGCGGTTAATAAACTTTCAATTGTAAATAATTTAGTTCAAAATATACCAGAAGTTTCACGTAAGCTATGACTTATAATAATTTTGTTTTTGCAAAATTCGCTGATGTTCACATTTTTCATTTTTAATTCATTCAACATATATAAACCTTTTTAATGTATATTTTGATTATAGGCGATCTTAAACAATGCCAATAAATAATTTTCACCATCCTCACAAGGACATCTCCAGTGTGCTGTGGAGGCATCAACAAAAATTTTGATTATGCAAAGTCAAAATTTTGATTATCCACCATCTAAGAATTCACAGATTTTACTCATCAAACATTGTTGTTTATTCTTATCTGGTGATTGCGGCAGCTTTATTAAGACTTAACCTGCATTAAACTTAAAAACAGGCACACCTATGAATCATTATCATCTAGACTGAAGACATGGCTTCATAAGAAAAAATAACGTAGGTATATGTATTTATTATAATTAATACTTCCCGAAACGCTGTCATTGCAAGTTTCGTGTAAGTAGCAGAAGCTAGGTACAAAAAAGACAATTTTAAGTATAAGGTACAGAAAACCTTATTTTATAAAATACTTTTATTTTTCTTATTATAATTATTAACGATTACTTGTCAGTTATGGTAACTGTAAATCGAAAGGGTTTTGAATCGTATACCGAACTGGTTTCTATCAATTAATTATTTAAAGAATTAATGTGTACAATATTGTACATACAATTTAATTCGTTGATTTAAAATATATTTGGTGTTAAGTTTAACACCTCTCAATAAGATAATAATATAATGGTGATAACATCCTCAGATGGTTCCAAGTTTTGTGTTGGCGTGGAGTTTAAGTGTGGCGTAGTTCCCCAAACAATGGAGTATTTGACGTCGTGCCCTGCATGCCCAGATAACTGCAGGCAGGCAGATCTAATGAGTGCCACGGACAGTGCAATTCGCGTGGCTGAATTTTGGGCCGAGACTATTTAGGTTTGTTATCGACCGAAAAGAAGAATAACATAGAATAATATAGTAAAAACAGATTGAAAAATCTCCTGAATCTGTTCATAAAGTTAATGAACACTATAGTGTTCATAGGACTATAGTCCTATAAAAGTTGAGCACAGGCTGAAAGGTAAAACACAAGTACTTATATAGAAAAAAGTGTTTTAAGTAAGATAAAATCGTGCATGAGCACGAGGATATCGGCCTATTTTATTTATTGCTTTTACCATGTAACTGCCCTGGGCAACTATGTAGGTACGATAAAATAGATTTCAAATTATCAATATTCAAAATTTGATTAACATTTTAAATCCAGTATAAATTAAACTTGTCTTCACTTTTATGGATTATAAAAATAATACTCGAAGCAAAGAGTTTTTCATAGGGTTGCTGCGTTAACTTTTACAATTTTGATCAAAAATATACCATATTTTGGCCACGACTTGTCCAGGGCCAAAAAATTCATCTGGGGTAATGAGTCTTTATCTCAATATTTTGTGTAAATGGTCTAGTTATACCAAACAATACCTTTTTAATGCATCCATAAAATATTTCCATCTACCCTCTACCTTAAAATGCGGCTGAGCTGCGGAGGGCGCGCTTCGCAGCGATCGGTCAGCGCGCCAGCGCGGGGGCGGCAGCGCGTCGTCGGCGCGGCGGCGACGCGACGGGTTGCATTTGGGCTGGCTGAGCGGCAGTGGCACATACATACATACGTATCTCCCTGCTCGCTATCCGATGCAACTCAATTCTTTTAACTTTTTGTATATGCCCTTTGACATCTTCACAAAACCACCGAACACAACACCGAATAAATGTCTCCCTTTCAATTCCAGTGTATACGTATCACAGAACACTATTACTCGCAGATAAGTATTTTATAATATGATGAAGAAATAAATAAAAGGCTGGTAAATTACTTAATTAAACTGCACTGTGCACGGGGGTTTGCCGCGAAGATTGGCTATATTAGCTATTTTCGGGCGCCCCACAGTCAACAAGTCTACTAGGAGTCGAAGTGGTCGCCATGACTCATGACCGAAATCGGTCGGGTGTTTCATCATTCATTCAATCAGTTATATAAACTGAAATGACAGGATGTCTGTTGTTTCAATAAATCAGGTTAGCGGTATAAGGTTATGGTTAAGAAAAATAGCTATAATATCCCTATTTTTGGCTCCATCTTAGATTAATAGTTCAGCATCGATCGCCTCAATTTTTGGAGTTATTGTCGGATGACAAACTCGAGTATTTATTTTTTATTTTTTAAATAGACCGTCCTTCTCGAGGTTGGTTTTGAAATAATAACACACGCGTTTGGAAACACTAGAAGGAATCTCAACTGCGGATTAGGCATCAGTATAAACGCACGATGGCGGTGGATATGTGCCGGAAGATTAAATAGACGTGATGGTGCTTATGGTACATATCACCTGTAGGCGGCGGCAGTTTTGGTGGCGGCGCCGGCAGCGGTTTTGGCGGACGGCGGTTACAGCAGCGCCGTTGGGGAGGTTTCGGGAGGCAATCCGTCCATCGTCGTTGTCGATTTTTCAGCATCGTTGTCAGCTGCATAAGCGGCGGTGGCTGTGGTGGCAGTGCAGTGATATGAGCCACGATGCTGCCAACGCTTCACCTGTGGCGGCGAGCGAGGGTTGATGGAGCAGCCGCATAAGCATTAGAAAGCTGGTGATTCCAGTTCATACGAAACAGGAATATTATAGTGTGGTTAATGTCTCGCATTAACTCGAATAAAAGTAGCTATTGGTCAATGTCTTGCATTGACTCGAAGCAAAACTGGCTATTGGTCAATGTCTCGCATTGACTCGAAGCAAAACTGGCTATTGGTCAATGTCCCGCATTGACTCGAAGCAAAAATAGCTATTGGTCAACGTCTCGCGTTGACTCGAAGCAAAATAAAATTATTTGATATTCTCCCATCATGTTTAAATAAAAATAACTTTCACTGCACTTGTTTTTTTTTTTTTTAAATGATTTTCGTATTTCCTTTCCACATAATCTCCTTATCTAAAAGTAACGTAAGGATTTATTTTCTTCTAAGCACATTTTTGCACACTTGTTAAATTCAAATAATTAACGAACTTTTTAAGAAATATTTTTTACTACGTGCGGTAGCCGTGCGCGCACGAAAACGAATGAGGCTTGGACCATGCAATGGCGCCGAGGTGGGAGAGTACCTAGCTGTCTCTTTTTCTCTTATGGCGCTAAACTACGTGCGAGTGGGTCAAACGTAGACGAGGACTACTACATGTTAACCAATTAAATCTAGAAGACAAGGAAGGATAAGTGTAATTATGGCACGGTTTTGAATTTCGAAAACCATTTTTGTTGTTTACATATATAAAAAATCATTGCTTTAAACACGCAATGCTCACTTAAATTTAAGTAAATGATATCAACAAATAAAGATAAGAAGTAATCAGTGCAAAAAGCACTTATCACTTATCGTTAACCGACTTCCCTTTCTCCGGTGTCCTTAAAGGCCGATTTACACTTCAACAAGTACAGTGGTGAGTTAAGTAGTAAGTAGAGAGTATATTGCTTTCTCGCATTTGATGCGCAAATCAGTTTCGCCTAGTTGCAATCTATGTGGATAGTAGAAGACCTTTATCATATAATTATGGAATGCGGACGGAATGAGGGAAAACGTAATCAAAATTAGGAATTATTCTATTGTCCATGTTAACAATATATTGGCTTCTCCATATTGTGAAGAAGCCAAATTACTTTATAAAGTTGTAAAGTTAGAAATTAAAAATATAAGTGAGCCACGATGAGGGTGGCATTTTTTTTTAAAAATAAAACTCTATAAATAAAGATTGATTAAAAAAAACTATACTTTTCGCAGAGTACAGTTGCGAGATAAGCAATTGACTACTTACTAACTCATCACTGTACTTTATCAGCAGTGGCAGCGAATCGCGCCACCGTCTTGTCTCACCCGTAGACTAGGTGCCTACTTCTCATTCATTGTAGCAAATATTATGTTTAATTTGTAGAAATAGGTTAACAACTGCGTGTACCATTTTACATTATTTTACTTTTTTCTGTAACTTGTAAATGTTTTCTTCTTTTTCTTTAATGTTTATTTTTAGATGTCTAAACTTTAACCTATGTATTAATACATTCTAAATTGTAGGGAAGAGACTGGTACCCACAACACAGGGAATCCTAGTGTGGGGACCAGGGCTACCCTTATCTTTTTAATGTTTGTTTTTTGGTACAATAAATATTATTCTTATTCTTATTGAAGTGTAAATCGGCCTTAACAACTTAGCAATGCAATCACTTTGTATGCAAATATGTAGTTTTGCCTACACAACAACGTGCCCCATTTGAGATGTTTGAGTTACGCAAACGTTTACTGCCCTCATAAGACAGAAAGCCGCAAAATATATGGAGTTTCCGTATACTTTGCGGCCTTCTTTGTTATGTGGGCAGTTTAGCCATCGAATAGTTTCGTTACGGGCTGTGAATTGTGTACCAAATTCCTTGGGACGAATTATACAACTATATAGGGTGTAAATCTTGTCGAGAGTCAAATTTTAATCGGTGCTTCTACTCCTGATTCTGATCAACTTTCCCCAAGGAGCTCATAATTAAATCGCAAAAAAAAATGTTGGACTCTTCATACAAATCGATCAGTCGAGCGGCCGAATTAGTATGAAGAGTCCATTTTTTTCTATTCTATTCTATTTTTTTCTATTTGGCATTCCTCATCTCAAAGGAGTGATTTTGCCAATGTCTAGTGAAAAATGGGAGAATCTTCAATAAAAAAAATGGCGTCAAGCGAAAGGCACGGCTCTGAGGGTGATGGGCGCTTAAAGACGCTCCACGTGGTGGTTTGCTGCTGGAACTCGGAAAACGGAGCTGTCTCCCGAGTTAATCCTCTTCTTACGACCACTTATCTCTGAATCTGAATCACAGCTATTTCGCCCATCACAAAAATAACATTGAAACTACTCTAAAACGGAAATAATTGAAAAATTCAGTCAGCAGACGTTAGAGTCCCGGCAACCAACCAAAAATTTTTTTGGCAATTTAACTAGCTATGGGTTCCTTGGGGAAAGTTGATCAGAATTAGGAGTAGAAGCACTGACTAAAATTTGACGCACGACTAGATTTACACCTTGTCTTTATAACTATAATATTATCTATATCTTAGTTTGTTTTTATACTATGGGTCTTTGCTACCTGATTTAAATAAATAAATAAAGAGTAATAATATAATAATATATAATAAGGTCGGCAACGCACTTGTGACTTCTCTGGTGTTGCGGGTGTCTATGGGCGGCGGTAATCGCTTACCATCGGGTGATCCGTCTGCTCGTTTACCACCTATCACATAAAAAAAGCGGCCAAGTGCGAGTCGGACCCGCCCATGAAGGGTTCCGTAGCAGCAAGTAACATAATATAAAAGTTTTTGTAGTTCGTTGTAACTTGAATGAAAGGTAAATTGCGGTTTACGATTTATGACGTATTAAAAAAAAACTACTTACTAGATATCGTTCAAACCAATTTTCGGTGGAAGTTTGCATGGTAATGTACATCATATATTTTTTTTAGTTTTATCATTCTCTTATTTTAGAAGTTACGGGGGGGGGGTTTATAAGTTACACACACATTTTACAACTTTGGAAGTGTCTCTCGCGCAAACTATTCAGTTTAGAAGAAAATGATTTGAGAAACCTCAATATCATTTTTGAAGACCTATCCATAGATGACACGTATGGGTTTGATGAAAAAAATTTTTTTGAGTTTTAGTTCTAAGTATGGGGAGCCCCCAAAATTTATTGTCTTTTTTCTATTTTTGTGTGAAAATCATAATGCGGTTCACAAAATACATCTACTTACCAAGTTTCAACAGTATAGTTCTTATAGTTTCGGAAAAAAAGTGGCTGTGACATACGGACAGACAGACAGACATGACGAATCCATAAGGGTTCCGTTTTTTGCCATTTGGCTACGGAACACTAAAAAGGCCTCTTTACCCGAATTAATAAAGATTACACTCCGAATTAATTTATTTGGGATACACGTCCATGTTTGAGTCACAGAAATCTATGTGTGTACTAATTTTCAACTTAATCGTTCCAGTAGATTCGGAGCAAATTGGATGTGATGTTACAGGACAGACAGACACACGATTGATCTTATAAGGGTTCCTTTTTACCTCTCTCTTCCCATACTTCGGGAAGGTTAGGCCCTTGTTAGGCCATATTTCACACACGGGGCCAAGTTCAGACATTTATAGATAAACCTATATATCCACCTCCATAGCCCAGTGGCTTGTCCGCTCGCTTCACATCCGGAGGTCGCGGGTTCGATTCCCAGCGGGGTCCAACTTTGTAGGACTCGGTTTGGTTGGTGGTAGGGCATTTTCGAGCCCGCCTGGCTAGCTACCACCATCTTATCTAAGCCTTGCCGCCAAACATCAATATTAACTGCATTGGTGTGTCCCGGCAAGAAGATAAGATAGCCAGTTCCCCATTGAGTTGGGGAATCTTGGTAAGCCCGCTTCCATCTTAGGCATCATCATCACTTACCATCAGATGAAATGATGCCAAGGGCTTACCAATTGAGGGGGAAAAATTGCCGATTTGTTAAAAAAGTTCAAAGACAAAATTAATATAAAATAATTAAGGTTTTAAAACAACTAACTATTTTCAAAGTACCATTAGACATTTCGAAATAAAATAATGCTTGCTGAATGCACGTTGTCTGAATATTTTGAGAGCACAGTGGTGTAGAAACTATGAAAATGGATTTTTTCGTCACTGAAAATTTTTTCGTTAAAAAAATACTCATTTTTTATTTTTGAAGGCTACACTTATCCCTGCGTGCTATCGTTACCATATGTATTTTTGAATATATTGCGAATAATATTTCACGACTTTCAGATAATTTAGATTTTTTGTTTTGTAGAAAAAATTGACCCAATTGACCTCTAAGAAAACGCCAATACTGGAACCCTACTCAGTCAGTTTTTACATGAGAGACATGACATCACTAATTCATGAAAGACGTTGAATGTAGCTAGAAAATGATATATGTATAATTTAATGGAAGTAATTTCATTTTTGGGGTAATATTATTCTGTTGAACTTTCAAAACTGAAACGCCAATTTCATAGGTAAGCACCTAATATGCCATAGCATCATCATAATTCATCATGTGATTCACGTATTTGTGTACTAGTCATAAGTCACACTTTGTCTCTGTATATTTACACTTTTTGTTTTCAACTCGTGGATTTCGCTGTGGACCATGTATGTATACACATTTTATATTGTTACTATTTTTGTTATAAGTTTTGTACATGGTTGTTTGAATTCCCAAATAAATAAATATAAAAAAATATAAAAAAAGAATTCTTGCACTTTGTTTAGTGTTCAGTTTACTATTGCAACAGCTGTTGCCGTCGTCGACTCGTTGCGATCGATCGATGTATTTATCAATAGTTAATTAGTGACGCGCGCGCAGGCCAAACATTTAATGATTTGCATGACTAGAAGAAAAATTTACTACAGTTACAGTTAACTGTAAACTGGGACGTTTCACATGTCAGTTAAACATGGCAAATGTTGTATACAAATAACTTGTGGTTTTTTCGTATGGAAATTGGGATTACGTTGATGATTCCTTTTACCGAAGGATACTTAGCACAATATAATATACTATGTATATATGTTGTGGCCAGATCATAGAATTGATCACTTCATGATGTGGCCGACCATTTCATGAAATGGTCGCATTTCATGAAATGGAAAATATCCGCTGATCACATCATGATATCGTCTGGCCAGATCAATGAATACATCAACGTTTCACGATATACAGCTAAACGCACGGCTATTTCATGAAATGGTCAAGCATTAGTGATCATATCGTAAAATAGTGTTACAGTATCCACCGTTAGAGGCGCTGATATCTTTTTGTTTTTGTGATGTATCATGGCGGCGTACGGTTAATAATATAAAAGGCTATTAATAATGCACTAATTGAAAATAAAATAGAAGTTTAATGTCATTACGTTACTAAACTACAATAATTTTTCGAAAGTCAACCAAAAAACGAGCGCAACGTAAAAACCTTGAAGTTCGGAAAGTGTTTCATAGGTAGTAGATATCAATCTTAAAAGCTAAGTATTAAAAATGTATAATTTATCTGTTAACCAAGATTTGTTGCCAGATGTCATGGCATGAAGATGCCAGTAAGTTTTCAACGTATTTTAAATTTTTATTAAACCTTTTATATAATGGAACCCCTACATTAATGATATGGCCAAACGTGGATGGACATATCATTAAACGTTGACGTTTAAACGATATGGTCAGTTTTAGCTGGCCATTTCATGGTCGGCCACATCATGAAATGATCAATTCTATGATCTGGCCACGACATATACGTATATTGGTATCATAGTTCATACTATCATACGGTAAGACAACTGCGGGTAAGATCCGATCGTAGTTGCTTAGAGCAAGCCACGCAAATCTACTCTAAAATCTGCACTAAATTCAGTAAATACATTGTAAAAATTCATATTTTTGTTTTAAGCTTGTCATTATCAAAATGGGTTCAAAGTAAAAATATATAATTTCAAGGTAATTCAGGCGATAGTTTAATGGAGTGCCCGGGTTGCTAATTCCAATTACCTTTTTTATTGACACTGCTGTTGTTCCTGTAAAAAGCTGCAAAGTCATCAATAGCGCAATTAGCGGGTTGTCATGGCAACACAACAAACAGCGAACGCCTCCCGCGCTTTTGTCGAAACTGTACAATTCGATTTTAGAACTACAGTTAAGTCAAAATTGTATAACAATTGCGGTAACTGCTTTGGGCCGCCGCGCTGCCGCAAAGGTCATTCGCCGAGCGAATGATTACTGTCAAATGGGTAGACAAGCGAATTTGCGGTAAAAAATAGCGCCACAGTAAGCCGAAGTAAAATCTTTTTTCTTTCTCAAAAGAGGTGTGATTTAAGTTAAAAGCCTATGTATTTGTGTTGGTCTGTGGAATATCAGCGCTGAAATGAATGGGCCGACCACGGGCCGACCTTTTGACGGTTGTTCTAAACTATGTTTGGTGAAAATAGGTCCATTGGTTTTCGAATTATACGAGTTTGACTTACGGGGTGGTAATATTCTTCTTTTTCTTATTATTATTAGGCGGTGACCCTTCTAAGACCTTCTATTTACAGCACTGTATACAGGGTGTAAGGGACAGGTTTTCGAAAACTTTAAGGGCTTGCTCAGTAGACGAAACTGAACAACTGTCTACAAGAATTTTTTTCAGGAAACGAAAAAAAATCGGTTTCTCCATACAAACTGTTCAATCAAATTTATAATTTTGTATGGAGAAGCCGAATTTTTTTTTCGTTTCCTGAAAAAAATTCTTGTGGAAAATTGTTCGGTTTCATCTACTGAGCAAGCCCTTAAAGTTTTCGAAAACCTGTCCCTTACACCCTGTACGTTTATTTCACCTTTCTGTAAATTATGTCTTAGTAGTAAGAGAATATTTATTACACAAAAAACATGAATAAACCATAACACACAAATAATAGAATATACGAAAAATAAAATAACACAATTAAAAACTGATTAGTCAAAAATACCGCCCTGAATCGTACCCGGAACAAAAGTGTCCATCACAGAAGCAGCGTTACCACGCTGAATTGCGACGGAAATTCGCTTACCGCTTCTATTTACCGTTTATTGAATTCGAGATTTTAGATTATCAGTACGGCACACGATGCTTTCCGTCAGCCCTGTATAACTTTTCCGGGGTAAAGATGCCCACAAAACTGCTAGACTCGTCTTTATTTTACGTAGGTTGTCAGCTTTTCCCCACTTTATACCATAAAGAAAAAACGTACATACACACACGCTGCGCGCTATACTCACGGCAAAAATGAACATACTGTATAGATATACGTACAAACCGCAAGTACCTCCTTGTTCGATAAGTGCTCATTGTTTCCAATTGCAATGAATACCTAAGAGACTAAATACTGTTCCAATTCTGTACTCTTGTCTCAAGTATACGGATTGGAACAAAATAGGCCTATAAAGGACCCGTTAACTGAGGCTTCTACTCACTATACTGAACCACTTTTGTTTTATGACTTTGCTAACATCGCAAAAACTTTTTTTTATTTGCACTTAATCGCAGTTCATAAGCCCATGGCATTATCTCACCTGATGGTAAGTAAGGATGATGCCGAAGATGGAAGCGGGCTTACCAAGATTCCCCAACGCAATGGGGAACTGGCTATCTTATCTTCATGCCGGAACAAATTAATGCTATTAACATTGATGTTTGGCGGTAAGATTTGATAAGATGGTGGAAGCTAGTAACCAGCCAGGTGGGCTCAGAAAATGCTACCACGAACCAGAGTTCTTCAAAGTTGAACCCCACCGGGAACCGAACCCGCAACCTCCTGATGTAAAGCGAACGGCCTAGTCCTCGAACGCTAATAAAAATAGGCGTTATCATCATCAGCCGAAAGACGTCCACTGCTGGACAAAGGTCTCCTCCAAGCATTTCCACACCGACCGGTCCTGTGCGGCTCTCATCCAACGGCTTCCCACAACCTTCACCAGGTCGTCGGTCCACCGAGTCGGAGGCCTGCCCACACTGCGTCTTCCGGTGCGCGGTCGCCACTCGAAAACTTTATTGCCATCTGTTCTACGCGCTATGTGCCCTTCCCACTGCCACTTAAGTCTAGCAATTCTGGGAGCTATGTCGTCGGTTACTTTAGTTCTCCTACGTATCTTCTCATTTCTGATTCGATCACGTAGGGAAACACCAAGCATAGCACTATCTTGAGACACTGCGGTATTTTGGACGTGAAGATATTGCGAAGCTTCCCGAACGCTGCCCAGCCGAGTTGGATTCGACGATTGATCGCTTTCTCGAAGTTGAACCCTCCTAACTGGACTGTTTGTCCTAGGTATACATATTCGTCAACAACTTCGAGTGTAGAGTCTCCAACCTTCAGAGGAGTAGGTGTAACACGGACGTTTGACATGATTTTCGTCTTATCCATGTTCATTTAAAGACTCACTTGTTGGGAGACTCTACTGAGTCCTTCGAGCATTGCGCCTAGGTCTTCCAAGGTCTCAGCCATGATCACGATATCATTAGCAAATCGAAGGTGAGAAATGTACTCGCCATTTATGTTAATGCCGAGTTCTCTCCAGTCCAGAAGCTTGAAAACGTCTTCCAGTGCAGCGGTGAACAGTTTCGGAGATATAACGTCTCCCTGTCTCACCCCACGCTGAAGCCGGATAAGTTTCGAATTCTGATCCTGGAGGTGGACCGACATGGTGGCGTTTTTATACAAACACTTCAACACTTCGATGTATCGATAATCGATTTGGCACCGTTAGAGAGACTGCAACACAGCCCAGGTCTCTATCGAATCGAAGGCTTTCTCATAGTCCACAAACGCCAAGCATAGTGGCCGATTGTACTCTTCGGTCTTCTGTATAATCTGCCGCAGCGTATGTATGTGGTCTATTGTACTGAAGCCTTTTCGGAAACCGGCTTGTTCGGGAGGCTGGAAATCGTCAAACCTGCGTGCGAGACGATTCGTAAAGACTCTCGAAAACAGCTTATAGACATGGCTCAAAAATAAGCGTTAGCGAAGTCCAATTTTTTCTTGCGATTTCAGCAAAATCTGACACTGGGGTTGGCCCACAACCTCCACCAATACGGACTTGGCCCCCGTGTGTGGAGTAGGTATGGCCTAACCTTCCCTTTTGTATTGTGATGAGTAGAATCCCTAGTTAACGGATCCTGTATAACTGTTATATCCTATATTACTGTGTTTTGTTATATCCTATATTATACATATTTTAATTTTGTTGGAGAGATACGTCACCATATTTTTTGCGAAAATAGACCACTTTAATCGCACCCATTCATTCAAAAAAAACCTTGATTTATTTTGTTTTTAAACTATTCATTTCTTTTCTCGAAACTGATAATTTATCATGCACGTTTCAAAGAGAGGCTCGGCTTCAAAAGATGGGCATAAACAAAACAGCTGTTCAAGACAACCTTGACCTGAAAACAGGTCATTAGACAAAAAGGCAATAAATTTATATTGGTTTGACAAGTCCTTTTCTGCCCTCATAAGGAAGAAGGCAGCAAAGTATTATAATGGAGTTTCGGTATACTTTGCGGCCTTGTTTCTTATGAGGGCAGCTTTAGTCTCGCAAAGTCTATGGATGGAGCGATTTGCGAAATTCATAACAGCTCTTGCGAAATCTTAGCATTGTTAAGCTTTTGATTTTATGGGAATTTCTGTTAATACAGAAAAACAGATAAACAGCTTCATTAATATAATTATTAATGAAGCTGTTTATGTTTATTATGTGGGTGGTTTGTGGCGTATTAGAGATAGAAATGAAATGATGTGAAATCAATCTTTATTTGCCATGTCTAAGGGTTTAGGGTAACATGTTAGATGTTATTAAAAAGCTAGATAGCCAGTTCCCATTGCGTTGGGGAATCTTGGTAAGCCCGCTTCCACCTTTCGGTATCATAATCATTTACCTTCAGATGAGATGACGCCAAGGGCTTACCAATTGCAAAGTGTAAAAATAGATTTTGCAGTGCTAAGTGTCCTTGGATTCATCCCTAAAAAAATTGAACCACTGAAACTTGAAAATGTGGGTTGTCTTTTCTCTGTGATCCAGACGTAAAAACTGTGGGTCAAAAATTAGGAATATCATCATTTTGTCAATTGCACATAGGTGTTTGTTATAGTCTAGTTTCCCTATAATTTTAGTAAATAAATGGATTACTTTGTGTCAAGTATTTCCTCGTTAAGTCGTTGGTTGTAGTCTATAATTAGAAAGATAAAATTCAAATCGATTCAAAGTCCTTGAGTTGATCTTGTATTAATTATTTCTGTCATTTTATTTTAATTTAAATATACTAGATGTCTGTCTAGTGATGCGAAACCTGTCCCATTCGACGTTGTTTTGTCAATTATCTTAATGACATCATTTTGTCTCTTTCGCAGGTGTGAAAAAGAGTGAGACAACGACACACCACCAGTCTGAAATGCAGAAAACGCTCAACCGCCGTAGTGAAAACGTGTTTCCATGCTACTGTGATACTTGTTAATAAAAAAAATAGTTCCGCTTTTTTCTTAGTGTTAACAGAAAATTGTGGTAAAGTGCTTCGATAACCGTTCCCTTAAGTGCTCAGTGAAAAAGCTTTTTAATTAGTGCTCAATTTTGCGAAAAAAAGGAATTAAAGTTACTTGAAAACACAGTTCCTCGCCATGGCTTGTGATTTAAAACTTACGTCCAAGTGAATTTAAGTGTTTATAGTGAAAATTGTGGAAATAAAGCAAACCAATAAAAAAATTGCTTGTTATTATGTGAGGAAAAGCGTTATTCGTTTTTCCTGAACAGCGCCATCTAGCGGAGAGCGTTTGAAATGCTTAGTACGTGATGGAGGCCGGTTTCATACCGGTTGGCGGCGGGGGAGGTTCCAGTGTTCCCCCGCCGGCCGTGATGGCGCTACCGGCGGCAAACGTCATCCGCGCTCCTGGCCTGAAGCGCGGGAAAATGGAGGAGGCCATTTCTGATCGGGTAAGTTAGTTTTCCCTTCAGTATCACAATGTTGATTACATTTTATGGTCCTTCGAGCCGGATGTCGAAGGACCATTAAAATATTCGCAGACTTTTTATTTGTAAATGCGTACTTAAATAAAACTTGCAGAAAACTGTTAAACTTACAATATAAATATTAAATAAATACGAATAATTACATCATCTTCAATCAATAGACCTTCAATATTTAAGATTTTTCAGCGTGACAAGTGTTGGCAAACGTAAATAAAATGTTGTTTATATTAATTCCCAAACAATAACATAACGCGTATTATTATTTGTCACGTTATTTGTACAAATTCAGTCTTTAAAATGAATAACTAGCAGCTGTATGTTAAAAAAAGATACGGATAGATGACATTAAAATCTATACTTATCGACCGTCACTTTTTTTTGGTTTGATTTGCCAAATCAGTTTCAAATTTCAAACAAAATTTTATAACGTATTTCGTAATAACATTTTCCATTGGATGACACTTGTTATGATAAGGTCATAAATATGCTAATCAGTACTAATCACATTAGCGGTTTTTCAATAAATATAATGTTTTGCAGATACACACATAATTGTATTTTTGTAATCTTTTTGTTCTATGCGCTATAAAAAAGGCTTAGGACCACACGGACACTCAAACAAATTGTTGCATCATAAGCACTAATCAAAGTATTACATGATATTACGTTTTTATAATGTGTGTTGCTTGAGTTGAGCTAAGCAACCGTCACCGGATCTTAATCGCAGGGTAAGGTCGCCTTTAGGGAGGGGCAGGGCCATATTGTATTGCAGTACTAATACATAAAGTTAAAAAAAGTGCGTTTGAAAATTTTGGGGCTAACTCAGAATAAAGTGTAGAATATAGGAAAAATATTGAAAAAATCCGCTGTTCACATTTTATTTTCGGTTTTCCAACGAAGCCCTTGATTCACTATTCAGATTTAGTATGAGAATCCGAAAAAAATGCAGAGTTTCAATATTTTTCCTGTACTCTATACTTGATTCTGAGTAACCCCTTAAAATCTCAAACGCACTTTTTGTAACACCCAGTATACAGATCGTGGCCGGATAGTAGAATTGGCCTGATCATGAAACGAGTGGCAATATCGTTGAGGCACTTCGAAAAAAGTCGAGGTTAAGAGAGGGTACTAGTAGTGCCCCTGCGCACTAGGCAGCCTGTCTGCGGCAGCCAGATAATAATTCGTGGCTGCCTAGTGCGCGGTCTCCCTTACGCTGCCGCAGCCAGGCTACCTAGTCCACGGGGGGCCGAATTCGCCCAACGGGGCTTCGGTGACTCTGTTCTGTCGGAGCTCCTCGACGGTATCGCCAGTCACTTCATGATCTAGGCAATTCCTATGATCTGTCCATGACATCAGTACTTTGGTGTAGTCTTAAAACAAGCAGACAAGGCTTGGTCACAGTTCTAGTATTCTGCCCTCATAAGAAAAAAGGCCGCAAAGTGTACGGAAACTCCATATATTAGGTGCTTACCTATGAAATTGCCGTTTCAGTTTTGAAAGTTCAACCTGTTACCCCAAAAATCCAATTTACTTCTATTAAATTATATGTATATCATTTTCTGGCTACATTCAAGGTCTTTCATGAATTAGTGATGTCATGTCTCTCATGTAAAAACTGATTGAGTAGGGTTCCATTAAATACGGTCTGAAAATCGTGAAATATTATGCGCAATATGTTCAAAAATACAAATGGTAACGAAGAACACGCTGGGGGTAAATGTAGCCTTCAAAAATCAAAAATTAATATATTTTTAATGCAAAATGGCGATTTACAGTGACGAAAAAATCAATTTCCATAGCTTCTACACCACTGTGCTCTCAAAATAATCAGACAACGTGCATTTAGCAAGCATCATTTCATTTCTAAATGTCCAATGTTACTTTGGAAACAGTTGTTTTAAAACCTTAATTGTTTTTTATTAATTTTCTCTTTGAACATTTTTAACTAATCGGCAATTTCATAGGTAAGGAGACCTAATACTTTGCGGCCTTCTTCCTTATGAAGGCAGTATTGTCCAGTTACTTGCGCCACATACTTTGTCACTTAACTAGTTAAATAAAACCAACGCTTGTTCTAAGAAAACCCTTCTAACTGTACAATGTTGACTGGCTAAACACATAGTTGCTTAGTTTATCTGTTAGAGTCAAATAAACGGCTTCGTAATGTGGCAAAACTATTTTAAATGTTGCAATTACGACATGCCGTAGTAAACCTTATGCGTTAACAGCACAAGTGGTGGCTTGATAACGTGACTGCGAAAAGCAGAAGAGCGAAAAGTGTTACAGCGAAAACCTAAAGCGTTAACAGCACAAGTGGTGGCTTGATAACGTGACTGCGAAAAGAAAAAGAGCGAAAAGTGTTACAGCGAAAACGTAAAGCGTTAACAGCACAGGTGGTGGCTTGATAACGTGACTGCGAAAAGCAGAAGAGCGAAAGGTGTTACAGCGAAAACCTAAAGCGTTAACAGCACAAGTGGTGGCTTGATAACGTGACTGCGAAAAGCAAAAGAGCGAAAAGTGTTACAGCTAAAACCTAAAGCGTTAACAGCACAAGTGGTGGCTTGATAACGTGACTGCGAAAAGCAGAAGAGAAAAGTGTTACGGCGAAAACCTAAAGCGTTAACAGCACAAGTGGTGGCTTGATAACGTGACTGCGAAAAGCAGAAGAGCGAAAAGTGTTACAGCGAAAACTTAACTGCGAAAGACGTTAAATTAAGTTTGTGCTACACATGATTGCGAAATAACAAAACAAATAATAATAATAATAATTTATCAGTCGTACGGTCATCTTTGTAGGGAGACTTCAATTTTTTTTAAGTGTTGTCTATGGCCGTTTCTCATGAAAAGCCCCGTCAACCGAGTCCTACAACAATTTTGATACAGCCTGTTTAGTTCCATTACTTGTCATTGGTTTTTGTAATCGTTAGTCATTAGCTACAAATAATTTTATCTCTTGAATCCTTTCTTTTTTTATTCTTATTATATTCTTATTATTTTTATTTACAGACATGACATTATATAAATCATCTCTTGACCTAGCATTAAGATGTAATAGAATTTAAGACTTTTTCAAAAAATGTGTTGGAGGGAGTTTCTTTAGGGTCCGTCGTTTCTTCTCACTCCGCAAACACTTCCCGAAACGACGGGTATACGAGTTCGGAGTGATAGGAACCTCGTATTAGGTAGATAAAAGAATGACGTTTGAAAAGTGTACACTGCTACCTACTTCGAATAAAATATTTTCATTTTTACTTACTAATAATATGTACGGTACAGGTTCTTAAATTCGATTATTATTTAGGACATACCAGTGATTTTCGAAATTCGAAATTGTGAATTTCGATATTCTGGGATTTGAAAATGCGACGTTCATTGATTTTGACATATGTATAGTCCCAAATCACACAACTTTTTTTTACTAATCCAAATACCTTGCAAGATGATTAACGCTTTCCCTTATAAATCGAATAATTACAGTAAAATTTAGCTTCAATTTGTCTACATCGTTTAAGGGCATGACTAGAGAAGAAAATCGTCGCCATCCGCCATTAATGAAATATTTATAGTAAAGTGCAGTTTACTGCATGGTTGAAAGTTTTTCGACCAATCGATTAAATTATACATGTTAGAGGTTAAACGCAGAATTTGTCCAATCAGCGAAATGACAAATACACGATTGAGTTGTTTGGAGCTCTGTCTACAGCAATGATATATAATGTGTCTACAGGTGAACGATAAGACAATATACGTATTTAATTAAGAAGATGAAAAGGACGGTAGAAGGGGTATTGTCAGTTAATTGGCAAAAGTATATCTCAGTTTTGCTCCGATTGTGTCCTCTTTTATGACGGGTCCTGACTTGAAGTTCTAAAATACCTGAAAAAAATGTAACCACGGAATCTACTCATGAAACTGAACAACTTTCTCAACCTAGGGAAAGTTGTTCAGTTTCATGAGTAGAAGCGGTGGTTTAATTTTTTTTAGGTATTTCATAAGGATCCTATATAAGTAGTCTTAAAATTTGGGAAAAAAACATGCGGGTTAGATTATAAAATAATTGTGTACCTGCTATTTTTATGCCGGTATCGTGTGTCTATTTTCAAAAACTGTTACCGACATCTTTAATTTATAGTTATTTTCTCAATACAACAAACTTAACTTGAAATTGCTTATCTATATTTGATAGATATCGCAAAATTACCAATCAGTTTTGATATTCAGTCAGTGCACATTTAAGGAATTCAATTCAAAACTCTGCTTCGACGTAGTCACGCAATAAAAAAAAATGCTTATTACGTAATGATTACTTACTGGCAAGTTATAACCTTGGACTTGTATGTAGTTAGCTCCTTCGTTAGCACATCAATGGGAAAACCTTCACTATCGGTTAGTTAACTAACTTCCTTCAGGTACTTACTGATTTCATTTAAATCCAAAGAAAATGTGGGTATTTCTTTGGACTATATTTTTAGTATATCATGTAGTCTTAAGGTGTTCGTCAAATATCTTTTTCAAAAGTAAAGATCAAAGAAGTTGGATGTCTCCATCAAATCTATTATACTATCGTCTTTTGCCTAAGAAGAAGGAATTCTTTTGCATAGCATAGCAATTTGATCGAAATTGGACAAAGATATTTTACAGTAGAATACCACTCTTAATTAAAGGTTGTCGAAAACCGGAGACTGTCCCGGGACTAATTCGCAAAATGAATGTTTGGGTTCTCCATACAAAATTAACCGATTAACAGACTGATTTGTATGGTTGATATATTACTTATTTTTGAATCGCAATATGCGAAAGAGTTTGGTATAGAGGAAGATATATTTGCTACGCGTCACACCTACAAACTATATATAATCTGCTACTAAGCTTCATTCACCTCGTCTAATGTCGGTCTGTTAAAGCATTCAAATAAAAGAGAGCCAATTCTCTTCAATAATTAGGCTGCATCCAGATCCAGACTGAACAGCAGACATCCGTCTCTTGATTAGCATAACACATTACCCCCTATTTACCGACTCCCACATCCCACTACAAACTACAAATCAAATCAGTGACCGTGCGAGCGCTACGCGCATCGGACGCGTGCATTGTGAAACCATAGACGAATCGATTAATTAAAAAAAGAAAACACGAAAAAAGTTCTCTCGCATTCGAGAGTTGTTCGAAACATGAAATCTTGAACGCGCGTGCTGTGCAAAACCGGAAACGCGATATATTTTTTAAAAATTTCAAGTGCAGTGTGTGTCTATTGCTGTTCTGTGCAGCCAGTTATTTTTTAATGTGGAGGTGTAAACTATGGTATGGAGGTGTTTTATAATACGCACTTGCACACACGAGGTCGTGTGATCTCTGATCGTATCGGTGTGATGTCGATTTCCCCTCAAGAAAATTGTGTTTCTCGAGAAAGCATTGCGAATCGTTCCGCAGTTATATTTTATAGCTAATGGCTTAGCAATAACCGATATACGTACAATACACCTAGGTGCGCATAATTTAACTCGACTTTAACCAGTGCGAGTGAGATAAGGTGAAACTTGGTTAAAATTATCTCGTATACGTTTAGTTAGTTATCTGTGGCTGTTGATATAATGAATAGTAGTTAGTCATCTTCACAGAGTCGTAGGCATCTTTTTTGCAAGTTTAAACAATGGAGTATCTGGTGATTAAGATTGCAAGTTGTTACTATTTATAGGTCTTATTTAATGTATATAAAATCTTACAAATTCAATGGAAACTATTTAAACGGAACCGTTTTTCTTAAGGAACCCATGATATATCACTTTCCTAATAAGTTTTATATGAATATTGAGCTGATTGCTCTTTATAGGAAGTTTTTTCTTTTTCGCAAATTGACTATGGTATCGTTGATGTACAAATAAAATAATTCAATAAATTTTGTTGCAAAAAATATGAAGATTCAGTTTCGAAAATCAAAACCGTACCAACTTTATTAGTGCTAAATTCTCTGTTATTATAAAATTTAAAATCAATACATCGCCACCGGCGTTTTAACTTTCTCCTCTCCTAGACACATACATACTCGCATTATGGTCAAACTTTTTTTTGGATAATGTCTGCAATAAATAAATTGAACTGGATAAACTTCATACCAGGACTTTAAACAGAAAACTTCTTAGAAAGCTAAAATGATCTGTCCATAGGTCAAAATTGTGCGGGGATCAAAAAAGAATACGTATAAAAAAGTAAAAAATAAAACAACATTTATTTGACGAATAAAGTATAAATCTAAATGTATCTAATTTTTCTTTTGTTTATGTTAATTTACCATGAACTCTTGGCTGATAAGTTAATTGGTATTGTAAGCTTTGGTTCTGATAAAAATTATACTAATAATAATTAATAACCCACAGCGTCCCCAATACTGAGCACAGGTCTCTTTCCATACTTGCGAAGGTTAGACCACACTCCACACGTGGGGGCAAAACCAGATTAGTGAAAATTAAAATAAAATAACCTAACTTGTGTATGAAGTATGGCCTGACCTTCCCGATGTGTAGGAAGAGACCCGTGCCCCTGCAGTGGGGACGATATGGGTTGTTAACGAACCTAACTATAAAGAAATGCTGACTGCATAAAATGCATCCTATAAATGTCAATCTGGGGATCAAGACTAAGGATACTTCGCAATTCAAATGCTATAGCTGTCCCAATAAAACAGCCATACATTCATACATACACACAAACTTACACATAAAGGCCAAGCAGATAAATGTAAAGTTAACCGACAGTAACAAAATAGGCATTTATGTATAGGCACTTAATTAGTTACGAAAATACGGATTGAGTTCAGGGCCAAGCGAAGCCAGAATCCGCATAGGTAGGTGGTAGGCAGTTTATTTGGATTAGCCAAGGTGAGGTGACAGCCTTTTAGAAAGAAGATATCATAATCATATTCATTTACACTTTAGAAAGTGATAAAGCAAGTGTTGGCAGCCCCGCCACTCAAATAAGCTGTCGCGTTGTAATTGCCTACCTGTTACTCCTACAGAAGCACATTATGTTTGTCGAAGCGTTCATTAAAAAAATAAAAGGAATATCTCGGGGCAAATCACAATCGGTCATCTGGCCCCAAACAAGGATTCACTGTATTATGGGAACCAGAGACTGATATACATACTCTGCTGCTAGCAAAAATGTTTGCGCTGGGTGAGTATCGAACTCACGACTCTCGGATCAGTAGTCAGGAGCACGGTTCTAATTAATTTATTTATTTATTTATTTTACAAATTTATTGCACACTTAAAAAAAGAAAGATACACACACATGATTACACATATTATGTACAATTGGTATAAATAACTCTGTAATTAATTAATCTTTAATTATTTCTAAGCTTAAACACAATTCTAGGGAAAAAGAATAATTTTAACCAAACATACGATATTTTGCTGGAATCTAAATAAACAACTGACATACGACTTGTAGGTCTTTTGTGTGACAAACCGGTTCTCGGATAATAACAAAAAAAATCGTTTCTTGACAAAACGTAACTTCTATCATTACATATATTTAACTTGATGTATAGCTAAAATTAAGTAAACACGAAATGCCAAATACAATAATAAGAAAAAAAAATAGAACAAAAAGTTCTTATTTACGTTAGGCTAACGTTAAGTTTTTCCTATTTTTATACGTAACTTGCTAAACTAATGAACGGTAATTTAGCCAAGCTGTTTTTATTTGAACTGCTAAGCCATACAAAAATGCTTAAAACTTCGGAAAATATGCTTCGGGGTATTTTTAGTGAAAACTATTTCAGAGGGCCAGAGGCTTTCGTAGTAATTAAGATTCATTCGACTCAATTTTATTTTCAACCGACTTCAAAAAAAGGAGGAGGTTCTCAATTCGTCGGAATCTTTTTTTTTTTTTTTTTTTTTTCTATGTATGTTCACCGATTACTCGAAGACGCCTGAACCGATTTCAAAAATTCTTTTTTTGTTTGAAAGGGTATACTTCACAGGTGGTCCCATATTAATTTTATCGAAATCGATTCAGCGGTTTTTGAGAAAACGAAAAGAAAGTTGCTACGATTGAAGTCGGTTGTTTTTAACGTATTCAGCGTGGTCAATTATTGTATAATGTATTAATGCAAGGAAATTAAACCATCCTGAAGTGATATAATTTATTTACTTGTAGAATATTTTTTTAGACAGCAGCTGTTTTTTTTTTCTGTAAATACAAAGCTTAAACACACTGTTAACAAAGTTTTTGATAATAATCTATGAAAGTGTTTTTTTAACCACTATTGTTAGCTCTTGGTATCAACTTCTCTGATGGTAACTCATGATGATAACGAAAGACGTAAGCGGGTACCAAGATTCCCCAGTGTAACGTACTTGTTCAGCATGAGTGGAACTCTTAGTTAACGGCTCCTCCTGCTTCTGTTGTCAGTCGATGTCTATCAGCCGAAAGACGTCCACTGCTTGACAAAGGCCTCCCCCAAGGATTTCCACACTGACCGGTCCTGTGCGGCTCGCATCCAGCGGCTTCCCGCAACCTTCACCAGGTCGTCGGTCCACCGAGTCGGAGGCCTGCCCGACCTGCGTCTTCCGGTGCGCGGTCGCCACTCGAGAACTTTACTGCCCCAACGGCCATCTGTTCTACGAGCTATGTGCCCTGCCCACTGCCACTTAAGTCTAGCGATTCTGAGAGCTATGTCGGTAACTTTAGTTCTCCTACGTATCTCCTCATTTCTGAGTCATTTGATGAAGATGATGATAATGGACCGCAGAAATTTTTCTGCTTGTCGTATCTTGTATATGTAGGTACCTACATGCATTTAGGTACGTACTTGATGTAAATAAAATATAGTGGAATGGCAATAAAGCATAGTTATTACCCACAAACTAGGTCCCCTTTATTAGTCTGTCATACTTTAGTATAGTACTAAGGACATAAAGTTATGTATGATGTCATTCATGGCTCTGATGTATACTTTGCGTATTGAGTCTTTAGGAAGCTAAAGGCTTTATCACACTGGATGCGTTCTGCGATCTGCGGTCAGGTCAAAGCGATCGCAACCCGCATCATGTATGAACAATATTGTCCGTCTCTATATTTTTTTGTATAGATGCGATCTGACCGAACGCAGAGAATGCACCGGGCAAGCGATCGGGAGCGAAAGACACTGACCGGTTGCCCTGACCGACGATGTTGTGAAGTTCATATCTAATGTGGGCTGCGATCGCTTTGACCTGACCGCAGACCGCATCCAGTGTGACAAAGCCTTAAGTGTATAAGTAAATTGAATATTTCTCTGTGGTTTGAAAGATAATCTGTTACTGTTATACGATCATACAGATGAGAGATACTACGATACTTATCATTGATTTGTGTTTAGTTTTGCAGTGATTTTATCATTTTAGGCTCGCGTGTTTTTTTATGTCATTCTGTTACCAAAGTAAATAATACCCTTTTACTGTGTAGAGCATGTAATGTAAGTACTAAGTATGTAAGTAATAGGTATGTCTCTCGGCCGACTTGTGTGAAGTGTCAGGGTGAGCTTATTGAATTTAGAAATCTTGTAATGTAGTCAAAATTATCACCTGTATTAAAAAAAAGAGATAAAGCCAAGAATTGGTACTGTTAATTCTCTTTTATACAAAATTACACATACATTATCAGTGCAAATTTATTTATTTACGTACACAGAACGAAAATAGTTCTTCAATCAAAGAAACTTATTTCAGTCAAGAGATTTCCAGTTTCCTATATAAGGAAAAAATAAATTACTCGGATTAAGACATAAAATGTTTCAAAGTTTATCATTTAAACGAACCAACTAAATACTCGAAACAATAGCATGTGGACTCTTTTTTTAAAAAGTATATTTCTCATTCCAAGAGCGTAACGATTTTACATCACACAATTATCAATCAGGTGTAGTTTGATACGTTCTTCGATTAAAATATATTATTTTTAGTTTCAACTTTTGTTGGTACTTAGATGGAGAAGCAGACGTTCTTGAATCAAGAGGTTTCGATTCTAAATTTGAAAAATGATATTTGTTGAATTGAAATTTAAGGCTTTTTCTAAGATTACGATGATTTTCCGTCCAAATATTTATCTACATGACACCAATAACTTTATTTCTTGGATTTAATATGTTTCTATTTCATGGTAAGATTGATTATTACTCTCAGATAATTATCTGTTATTTAAGCTAAGATCTTTAAATCTTTTGAATTAAAGTGAAAATTACTTGATATGAAAGATTCGTATATTTCAATTAAATTTTATAATTATTTAAAGAAAATTTTATTTTATACAGGGTGTCAATTTGGTCGCAGATTTCCGATCTAGGGATTAAATTATTCAAAAACTGAAGAACTTCGCAAAAAATACTTTTAACACAAACTTTGACGGCTAGTACAACTAGTTTATGTTAAAAGTATTTTTTGCGAAGTTCTTCAGTTTTTTGAATAATTTAATCCCTAGATCGGAAGTCTGCGACCAAATTAACACCCTGTATAAAATAACATTTTCTCTAAATAACTATAAACTATAAAATTAGTGTGTTGATTATTGTGCAGAGTGTTGAGTGAGAAGAAGAAGTTGTTCTATTTTTGGATAATATCACTACTAAATAGGAAGTCTGTAACAAAATTAACACTCTTTCTTAAAATATACAATTATTTTTCACAACAATTATCGTGTTTATATGATCAGCACTTTTAACTTGGCAAATACAGAATCTTTCACTTATATTTTTTCTAGGACTCGATAATTTTATAGTTAAAAGTAATTAAAAAAGTTCCAGTTTTTTTATTTATTTATCAAAAATAATAAAACTTATACCTATAAACATAACAAAGTAAGTATCTACGAAAGTATACAATTCAAAGACTACCAAATCCACAGCCAGCAGTAAGCTTAAAATTAAAAAGATAAATTGTTGTTCCGTCAACTTAGCTAAGTGACATAGGCAACTGGTTACAACAATTACATAGAGATACCAACTTTACTTCATCACTAATTTCGACGTGATATGTTTTGAAATGGTTATTATAGCCACAGATTCGTAACTTGTAGCATGAAAATGATATCAACTTTAAATTTTTGGTTTTGATGAAAAAAAATATTACAAAAAACTTTTAGAAAGATGGTTTCTCTACTTATTTTTCAACCTTATTATTGCCTTGTTCTGTTACAGTTCTCAGTAGGACATTGTAACACATAGTTATTAATTTTAAAAGCTAAATCAAGATTCTAGATGTAACGCGTATTTTTAACATTTTTATTTTCTTTTGACACTCAGGATAATGCATTTCGATAGCTGTTTTGTTTTAAAGTAAATGTCCCAAATAAAATACAAATTACAGTCATAGCAAGTCGTAATACCGTAAATTTTGTACGCTAAGGTACAAGTGTGACGTTGCTTTGGGTAATTTACATGAAAGACATGATAAATTTAAAAGAAGGTCGAATCTCTTTGTGGTGGCGCTCTGAAGCTCATATTTGCCAGATTTCTCCTTTTGTTTTTTGATGACATTGTCGATCTCCAGCGTTCTGAAAACGATTAATTTATTAGCCAAAATATGATAAATTATCTAAATTCAATCAAATCGTAAAATAGAAGAGCATAATATCGAGGGTTCACGGGCGACTTGTATTAAGCGACATTTTTGGAAACACAGGTAACCTCTACTTTAAAAATTTATTTCTTACAAAATACCTCACAAAAAATAACTTCTGAATAATATTTAAAATATTAAGAATATCGAGAATCTATATAATACTAAGAAGTTAAGTTTTAATGATTATTTTTCTAAGAAATATTTTTTTAAATCAGTCTCCTGAACATTTCTAAAAATGTCGCTTAATACAAGTCACCCGTGAACCCTCGATATGTATGAATTTATAATATATTTTTAAATATTCAGGTAAAAATTGCTTACATGTTTTTGAACAATGAGTCCTTCTATAGATTCTGAACTTGAAAATTTTATTTTTCCTGGCAGTCTTCTCTGGGGTGGAACTAAGTAGTCCAGTTGTACAGGGTAATTTGAAGAGTGATTTTTATCTGAAATCAATAAAATTAAATATAATAAAAAAATACCCTGAGACAAGGAGCCCTTGGCAATACCGTAAGTGACACTGTCAAGGGCTTCCATGCTCCCTCATCTATATAATTATCTACCAAGTAGGTAGGTACACGATATTAACAAATAAAAACAAAACAAAAAACGACAAAAAGGAAATGACAAAAGTACGAAGATTCTTACCATGGTCTTCAATGTTTCCAATATTTGTAATGCATTTTCATTTGTATGTTGACTTTGCTTCAATTTTAGGAGCATGACAAACAAGGGTTCCCAATATTTGTAAAAAAACAAAACCAGTTCTTTGTACAAAGATAAATCTGAAATAACATTATTAAACTTACATGGGTTTGATCATAGTTCAAAAGAAAATCAAATTTAAAACTCTTCATACATAATCAGTCCTGATGGATGTATAAATCTTTGGTCATCACAGGGTGCATGCAAACTGGGTAGGTATACTAACCCCTTCACTACAGTAGCAGTTTAAGAATATCCTGTATTCTGTATATTCAGACACACTTTTTGTAACAACGCCTGTATAGTGTTCATTACCAATATAAATGACCTTTCACATTTTTATTCGTGAACTGTTGAAAGTTTTGAATTGGTATTTCAGCATTTTTTTTTTCATTTAGTTACCACCTCTTCCCAAGGCTCGTTATTTGTATTCAGCCATAATACATATTCTGATGTATCTGAAATTACATAAGTTGCATTAATAAAGTCAAAGAGTTCATAGACGGTTTACATTGAGCTGAGTTTAACTGTACTAATATAAGTTAGTTGATTAAATTCTCACAAGTTAAGAGGTTATATATCACTTTTAGCTTTTTTTTGACAATTTAAAAGTCAAATACTCCTCCTCCTTGTGACTCCTCTGGTGTTGCGGGTGTCTATGGGCGGCGGTAATCGCTTACCATCAGGTGATCCGTCTGCTCGTTTGCCACCTATGCCATAAAAAAAAAAAAAAAAAAAAAATATTGTGCAGCAGCTGATGGCTTATGATTATGATTGACCGTCATACGCTATACAGCAGTCAGGTTTGACTACAGCCTGGCTTCATCCAGGGGGAGTGATGCACTAACAACTAGCTACATAACGATGGAACGGTTTCTTCGAAGTCATTGGTTCAGCTCAGGATGTATGACCAGGAATTTACTTGAGTATAAAACTGCAGTCCAGACACTGCAACACAGTCCGTGCAGTTTGATGCTCTTGCTCCACCTGGGTCTTATTGCGCTAATACTGTATTCGTCCTGCTCGTGGTTCTGCCTTGATAGCATGGTTCTATCTCCGTTGGAGCAAGACAAATACACCATAAGCAGGACAATTTACTCGCTAGGACGCAGGTGGAGCAGAAGCATGACTGCATAACTTCCACTGCAAGTGGATGGACAGCTGTCTCAAAGCTCAGGAGGCCACATCCCCGCAGATACGACAGCTTGGTTAGGGTGTAGAGTAAAAAAGGGGCCCAATGATGAAAATCAAAAATATTAAGCATACCAGTAACCAGCGGAGTAAGTAGCTTTTTAATCAGTAACTGGACTTACCGCGAAATCTTTCAATTACATCTTGGGGAGTATCCCACGACGCAAACAGTGTATTTAGAAGTCTCATCCATTTTCTTCAGTGAGGGTTCTTCAATTCACAATTCACTTCAATCTATCAATTATTAAAGTAATAACAAACTATTACATGACAAATCAAGTTTACCGCCTTGGACGGACGAAAAGCGCGGGCAGAGTAAAGCAGAGTAAAGGGTTGCCAGGTATTTTATCTTTATTTTACCCATTTTTTATTTTGACTTCAAAACTCTATTTTTTACCAGCATAGTGCATAGCCAAAAGGATGGGTTATTATACGTTATCTCATACCCTATGTACGTATGAATGAGGAAAAAATCGTTCATTGCTCGCGGCAGCTGAATCTACTGAAAAATTTTGGCAAATGAGATGTCGAGATCGAAAGTGTCCTAGCTAGGCTTTAAACATACAGGATGTTTAAAAAGTGCATTTGAAATTTGTTAATAACAGTGACTCATGAAACTAAACAACTTTCCCCAAGGAACCTATACTCAGTTCCCAAAAAAATTTTGGACTTCTCATACAAAATTGGCGGATTGGTTGATCAATTAGTACGACGAGTCAAAAATATTTTTTGCGAATTGAATATAGGTTCCTTGAGGTAAGTTGTTCAGTTTCAAGATTCGAAGCCGTGGTCAAATTTTTTTCACCTATATCATAAGGACCCTATAGTATATCATCACTCTGAGTGAATTTCAGAATGGTGGAAGGTAAGCGTCATAATGTAAAACCATGAACCCAAAATTTACTCAACTAAATCCTGATAAAAGCGAAGATGGCTTGATGAGTGGACAGGTTTGACGATCAATGGAAGGAGGTGGCTCGGGATAAAGATGCGTGGTGAAATCGAGGGGAGGCCTTTGCTCAGCAGTGGGATAGTGTAGGCTAGTGAAAAAAAATGAAAAATCATATGAACAGAGCTCGGCTCATTCTTGATATTATCCGGTAGATCTATTTTCACTTTTAATATTTTGCTCTTTTAACATATTTTTGAAGACTAAATCATTTTGCGCTTTTAATTACTATTTAAAAACAGGCTCAGCGAAAATGTGTTTTTATATGTAGTTAAAATTTTTACCTCTGTCAATATTCAGGTATTGTTTAATAAATAAAAAAATTAACCTTTAATAATTTAGTTATTATGAGAATTAAAAGGAAAAATATATAATTAATTTTCATTTGTTTTCATTTCATTCGGATACCAGGAGAACAGAACTGGTTTGCCGAAAACCTTGAGCATTTATGTATAACCTTTGCTCGACATAAAACGTAAAGCTGCTCTGAATCACCGCATGAACCCCAGTCTCGATACGCAGCAAGAGTTTCGAGAGGCCAAAGCAGCTCTCCAGCGAAGCATACGTTACTATGCTAACGCGTATTGGACTAGGCTTTATCGTAGGATACAGTCGTGTGCAGATACCGGGAATCTCAGAGTTTCTGTGGTTTGTATTCAAGCATAAAGCGGGATAGAGCCTATTTCCAAACAAACAGCCCCTCTAAAGGAAGTGGATGGCACGGTTATCAGTGACAACCGTCGCAAAATGGAACGCTGGGTAGAGCACTATACCAGTCTCTACTGTCGGAGGCTGTCGAAAGTATGCCCAAATTGGCTACCTGGATCGAGCTAGGTGACTAACCTACCGTTGAGGAACTATACCAGGCTGTTGAGCAGCTGAAACGCGGCAAGAGTCCTGGCAGTGTCGGCACCCAAGCCGATATAGTAAATGTCAAGTGCTTATTGCCAATCCTGCACAATCTGCTGTGCAAGTGCTGGGAAACGGGGCAAGGTGGAAAGGTGACCGCGGCGATTGTAACTGTCACCGTGGAATTTCTGTTCTAAGCATAGTCGGAGAGTTATTTGGATGTCTTATCTTAGTATGGCTCCAAAAGCTTGCTGGACACGTTTATCCTGAGGTTCAGTGCGGTTTCCACCCCCAGCGCTCCACAGTAGACATGATTTTCACACTTCGTCAGTTCCAGGAGAAGTATAGAGAGCAGAAAACCCCGCTTTTCATGGCGTTCGTGAACCTCAACAAGGCCTTCGACGCCGTGAGCAGAGAGGGCTTGTATACTGCCATTGAACGCATTGGGTGTCCACCGAAATTCTTGAGCCTTATGAAATCGCTTCACGAGGAAATGAAAGGCATTACTGTCTTTGAAACATCTGAGCCGTTCGACATGCGTAGAGGTGTTCGTCAAGGCTGCGTATTAGCTCCTACCCTGTTTGGTATTTTATTTTCGATGCTTAAAGATAAAGAAACATTTGTTTAACAAACAACACACAAAAAAAGAGAAAAATAACTTAATAAAAACAAGCACAGTCAAAAGAATAACACAAACAAACAATGTTTCTGAAAACTGCTTTCGGCGAAGACCAGCTGGCTATTCACTTATATCCGAGGGCCGGCGGAAAGCTTTTTAATATCTCCCTACTCAAATTTTAGAGGAACCGTGAACATCTTTTCGTCGACAGCCTTTTGTTTGCTGACGATGCAGCCTTCACTGCGAGTACGGCGAGCGAGCTCCAGTGTATCATGGACAAATTTTCCCAAGCCGTTGCTTTGTTCTCCATGTCCATTAATGCTAAAAGATGGTAGTGCGTTTTCAAGGTTGTGAAAATCCGCAAGCTATTTTGCTGACAAGTCTTGTTACCTTGGATCGACCGTGTCAAACAATCTCCCGCTCGATGTGGAGATCGACATTCGTATTGGCAAAGCAGCGACCACGTTTTGGTAGCTGAGTGCAAGAGTATAGGACAACAAAAATCTTACAGTAAGACCAAGATGGATGTTTATCAGTCTTGCGTACTCAGCATACTCTTGTAGTTATGCAGTTGCGCACGCGCAAAGAAACGTTGGGAGACCGCTATTGCGCTTCGAGGACTGTGTGAAGTGTGACATGATAGCGTTTAATATTGATCACCAAGGCTGGGAAAATCTTGCTGAGGACAAAGATAAATGGCGCAAACGCGTGGACAACTTGTGTGACGAAGCCTGTTTTGAGGTTTTGACCGACAAGAGAAATCGCAGACATCAAACCGCTGCTAATCCGTCGACTTCCACTAACTTCCCCTACCATAGCTGTGGTAGACTATGCGGATCTCATATCGGGCTGTATAGTCGCCAAAAGCAGTAACTCCGCAACACTGACTAAATCGTCTGCCATAGACGACCAAATATTAATTTAAATATTCGGAAAATCAAAGTTTTTAAATGAATTTTTCAGAAGTAAGTCTTTTTTACAATTAAGGATAAAAAAGTATTCTAAATATTTACGAAGATTTGCAACCGTATATGCTGAATTTACCAGGTACTCAGGGAGAGTTTTTATAATGGCAACACTTACATACTGGCAAGAAAGATTTGAATGTAATTGTTTCGTTTAAGAGTGTCTGTTTCTTGACCGGAAAACGAATATATGATACAGTTTTAATTTAAAATCTACACATAAATGTAATATTGAGACTAGAAAGTTTAAGTTCTTGATGCAATACACATAGGTATTTTTGGTTCTAGCTTCAAAAATCTTGAATGAAGCCAAACTCGATGATATTATAAAAATTATGTTTTCATCTGAAAATGCCAGCATTCTCCAAGAAAGATTACTGTAGTTCTTAATTTATATAGATTGTGATAGTTTCATTCAAATTATAATTCTTAGATCAAGTGGGGATTACCAAGACTTTTCACTTTTACGCTAAAAATGAGTAACATTTTTATGTAAGCAATTCTTTTTTACTTCAATACTGTACATTTTGTACTAACAATTTTTCAAAATCTATGAAAAAAATTATAATTCTTTAAGGATGTCTTAGTATCAATTTAAGTCAAGTAAATTATTTTCGATTAAGATATTTATAATTTGATTTGAAAAACATGGTGCAAGACATATTTGCGTCTTAAAGTAAGATATCTTTTCTATCTGTGTACTTAAGTATAAAAAGGCAAAAAACAAATCTATGTCTATGTCTAAATCATAAACAGAAACTTAACTAGCTAATCGTTCTTATAATCTTTTGAAAACAAGTAACTTCGTAATGAAAACAGGTTAGTTATTAATTAGGTTGTAATTCGTCTCCCGCGCAGCGAAGGTCGCGACTAATCTTACGCACACAACTAGACAAGCGAGCGTTTCGAAATTATGTCAACATTTTATTTGTCGTATGACACCAGGTATGGCGTTTAAAATTGATTTTCGTTTAGTTGGAATATTGTATGGCAGTCTACAGGGTGAAATTGAAATCGCGGACCAAATTTTAACTGTGGTTTCTGCTAATGGAAATGAACAACTTTCTGTAAGAAATCAATTCAATCGGAGCAAAAAAAAATGTTGATCTTCATATAAATCGATGATTCTGGGTACCTACCGAACTTTGTATGGAAAATCCAATTTTTTTGGCTCCGATTGAATTGGTTCCTTACTGAAAGTTGTTCAGTGTCATGCATGACTGGAAGCCACAGTCATTTTGTTCGCCGTTTCAAATTCGCCCTGTATATGTCGTGTCCAGATAAAAATTGACCAAATCATGAAAAGATTGGACATATCGTTGAGGAAACGTCCGAAAAATTCCAGTATGAATATGTCAGTGTTTTTCAACCTGGGGGTCGCGACCCCCCGGCGACATTAATATAATAACTAAATCATTTTCTAATTGAAGAAAATTATGCGCCAATATAAGCGTAGTCTTTCAAATCACTAACATTTTGCATGTTTATGGCTCTAGGGGGGTCGCAAGAATGTTTTAACTTATACAGGAGTCGGGTATTAAAAAAGGTTGAAAAACACTGGAATATGTCATTCACACTTCTTACGTAACTTATGTAATAAACCAGACTCTCAATTTCCAACACACTGCCCCGTTATAATGCTTGCGCTACGCGACTTAGAAATAAAATATCGTTGTACTACGCAACCGTCACCGGATCATACACTGGCCCTCATAAGGGGCCATCCATAAATTACGTCACACGAATTTCATGATATTTTAACCCCTCGTCGTTGTCACAGATGGTCACATTTGTGGGACCACCCCCTCCCTGATGTGACGTCACATATTTTGCAATTTTTCGCCCAGAATTGAATAAATGAAAACAAAAATTCCAAAATTACATTTTTTTTATTATTTATTACGTGACGTCACAACGTTTATGACTCCCCCTTAACCCCTTGTCACATAATGTCACACTTTGTTGACCCCCCTTAACGTGTGACGTAATTTATGGATTTCCCCTAAGAAAGAAGGCCGCAAAGTGTATGGAGTTTCCATATACTTTGCGGCTTTCTTCCTTGTGATGGCAGTACACTCATCGCCTTTAGAGAGGGGCAGGATTTGTATGGAGTATCCGGGATGTGCCCATAACATTTATTTTATTCTTGAATGAAATACTTAATAATTTTCATTAGAGTCTCACTTATCGTGTGGCACAATTTAACCGTCCTATCCACAAGGTATAGGCGGCGGTTGCCTGGTTTTGAACTTAGCATCACCCTCGGTCATTTAGATTTACACCTACGGAGGTGTGCAACGCGACCATCATACACATCTAGAAATCAGATGTGCAGTTTTCCTTCATCGTTAAAGCAGTTGGTATGAAAATGCACGTAAGTTTCGAAAAACTCATTGGTGCACTGGCCAGGATTTGAATCCGAGACCTCTGGTTAGGAGGACGTAGTCACACCCGCGGAGCCACCGACGCTTAGAGTAACATATTACTTAATGATAATTTACTCAACGTTACCTGTCCTACAAGTATGGTAGGTGTGAAAAAAATTAATTATAATAATTACATACATACATACATGCATGCGGGTGCGGCCGTATTTGGAGAGTTTTCACAATGATCGCGCACGATTACGCGCCGACTACTCATAAATTATGCTCGATTTAAAGCAAGCGTCCTAATAACTTAATTAGTTTTAGTAGTATGTAATTAAATGTATGTCTTGTTTTAATTAAATATTTGCACATGTAGATAAGACGATTAAAAAATACACAGTTTACTACATGTACACTTACCACCAGGTGAGATGATGCCAACGGTTTACCAATGAGAATAAAATAAAATAAATATAGAATAAAATAAACATACTATAAGCTTTATTTGTCTCCTATTTTATCCCCAATTGGTGAGCCCTTGGCATCATCTCACCTGATGGGAAGTGATGATGATGCCAAGAATGGAAGCGATCTTACCAAGATTCCCCAACGTAATGGGGACCTGGCTATCCTATTTCTATTCTGGAACACATCAATGCTATTAACATTGATTTTTGGTGGCAAGACTTAGATCTGATAACCGAAGGTTAAGGTTTATCACGCCGAAATATGAAACCGAACTTCGGCCTACCTATCAATATAATTGTTTAGTAAGAAAAATATTTACTTATCGGAAATTCTAGAAAATTCTTGCTTATTTTTGGTGGCCCGAGCCCGCGGCTGGCAGTGTCAGTGTGGGTGTCAATGTCATAAGATCATTGCATGTTTGAATCACTCAAGTTTTTATTGAGCAGCACTTGCTTGCCAGTTCTCCGCGTGTGGGCCACAGTGCTGTGATGTAGGCTTTCTAAGAAAAAAAATAAGTATGATATTTCAGTTTGTACATTATCATACGCATCGTGATTTTGACACTTACACGGTTAAACATACTAAAAGAAAAGCAGATTAATCTGCACACAATCAAAAGGAATTGTTTTAAGTGAAGATTGGAAAAGGTTTTAATCCGGGTTTTCAATGCAGTAACTGAAATGGAGACATGATACCTATCTACCACTGAGGCTCGTTGGCTGGCGGCGGCGCAAGCGCGCGCGGTGACAGGCGCAATGACAGCACTCTTGCGCAGCATGCGTATTTCTTTCGCGCCGCGCTCCACACGACTGCTATAGTTAGTTGACATTTTAGTTATATTCCTGAGATAATGCTTTCGTGAAAGTAAATTTTAACCCTGATAGCAGTATAGCGTATTGCGAATCTTCTAAGTATGAAAGAGACAGACTTGTCAGGTAAATTTTACCTTGGTTCTGGAACGGTACCTTAGAAAGCGTTTCAGAACACTTTCATGCGAGTGATTTTTATCCTGACAGAAGGATACCCTATTTTGAATCTTTTAAGTGCGAAAGCGATAGAATCCTACCTCAGCTTTAACAGAAGCTGAGGTTTAGAACTTTGTACAGTCTGACTACGGTCTTTTGGCGTGTGGTGAAAACACGCCGCCATCTTGAAAAATGACGCTATTTATATATTTTGTTATAATTTTAGGTACATTTTTATGATCAATCAATATAATATATATTTTTTACAAATAATAAAATACATATATCCTATATTAATAAAAACAGCCAAAAGCCTATAAGGCCCCTCCGACTTATTCCTGGCTCAAAAGTGCCCATGACATTTTTTTCTCCAAGTAAAATTAGACAAGCGCTCTTAGGGTAAATTAAACTACTCCATTAGGCAAACTCATACCGACGCAGTTCATAATGCTATAATTCACTTTATGTTTGGGTAGTAACACTTCCCGAAACGTTGAGTGTACAAGTTCCGAGTGGTAGGAACTTTTTACTAGGTAGAAAAAAGACGATTTAAAAGTACGCGTCTACTTAAATAAAAAATATTTAAAATTTTGATTTTTTTGAATTTTTACGCTCTTACACAAAGTGCTTTGTCAACAGCTGATGAATTCACACTTATATTGATATTGATGCAGATAATCTGCACAAACAGACTTGTTGAAAACCTTGAGATGCGATGGCATGATTCATTCCGCCCACTACGACAATATTTTATATATTTTTTTACTATATTAAGTATTTATTAACATTTTATTACGGGCTCTTCGTATCGTATCCATGAGGGCAACAAAGACCGACATAGTTCATAAATCATAATGCTACAGTGCAGTGGGTACGGTGCCCATAAAAAATACCCGTTCTCCTTTGTCTCAAAATTCCCGGTCTCTAAGATGTTTTCTCCTGTGGAACATTTGTCCTTGGTTTTTCCCAAAGGGCAATAATATGTAATTCGCTGTGAAAGAGATTTAAAAGTTTCTAGATACTTTTATGTACCTATACAAGTGCAGGTAGACATTTTCCATGAGGTGAGGCTTCGTCGTCTTAATGCAAAATTTTAAAACTGAAAGCAGTTTTTAACTTGAGCAGTACTTGTTTGAACCTAAGTCGGCTAACACGGCCGAGCTTTTTGCGTTCGCTTTCAATATGGCGATGCGATTTCCCGCGTACTTACGGTTTCTTACCTGTTTCCGGTAGACAAGATGGCGCGGTTTCCTGTTTGGCGTCGTCTAGCGGTGCAGCCCATACAAGAAGAGTTGTATTACCTAACTGTAAAGACGTTTATGTGTTAAGCTTTGCTATTTTTATTTTTATTTTATTTATCGTATGGCTAATAACTGAAGCGTCAGAAGCGTATACATCTTTGTTTCAGGTAGGAAACAGCGTGTTGTGTAACAGTTTTAAAATCTGCCCTTTGCCCGCTATATGTGGTTAAAGGGCAATCAAAAACTATGTGCTCAGTTGTTTGTTTTGGGCACCCACACTCACATGCAGCTGAATCTTTCCACCCCCACTTATTCCAGAGGTACGCGCAGTTGCCCACACCCGTTCTAATGCGGTTCAGCAGGCACCATACGTGTCGGGATTCGAGGAAACCCGGTGGACAGCTACCTGTTTTGAGCTCGAAGAGATCTGTACCAAGAGATCGAGACTGCCATTCCTCGCCCTAGGCATCTAAGATATTTATTAAAGATTTGTCATTGTCGTAATATCAGCGCTAAAGCGTCCACTGTTAAACATAGGCAAACATAGTAAACAAATCCACTATACTACTTAAAAATACGTATGTAGACGCGTAAACGTGTGTGACCGTCGTCGTCGTTTCCGGATTTTACCCTTAGGTGAGTGAGGGAGGTTACCTTTAGAAAGGGATAGGGAATAGACATACTGTATGTATTACTATTGTAGAGGTATATACTGGGACATACACGACCCCTATTTTTCTACTCAGCTCGATTCTGAATCACACGCATCGGATTCCTGCAAACCTCAATAAATCACCAGTCCATCTGACTATGGGGTTCCCAACACTACGTCTTTTTGGCAGCGATTGCCATTTTTATTTCTTCCCCATCGTCATCAATTCTGTGAGCTATATGGTCAGCCCATTGTTACTTCAATTTGCTTCAGTGATTTAGTTCTTTTATGGATCTCCTCATTTCATATTCAGTTACGAAAAATAACCCCATAATTGCAAAATCTGGGTCCTCTATATTTAAATCATAATGAATGTAGCTATACATATATGTATTTAGTTCCCAAAGAATTATAGATGATGGTATCATATATGTATATAATAGTGGTTTATGTAACGTATCATTAAGATGTAACGCCGATAAAAATACTAAATGTAGGTGGGCGAGGCGTCTCTTCCGCTAATACTTCATCGATGCGGAATTTCCTTCCCACCCAGCTTATAAGCGTATGGTATAAGTGTATTGTTTTTACCCGAACTCTAAGAACAGGTAAAGGATTTCCTATGAATGTATGTCAGTTTTGTCGTTACCGGCTGAACCCAAATACCTTAAGTTTCAGTTGAATGGTAACTTATTTGAAATCCAAGAAAATAAAAAACATGAAAATTCGATAATCTGGCAACTAACTTCGACGTACACGCCGCAATGCTACTCTCATTGATTTGAACTTAAAATGAGTAGCATTACGGTCGATATTATCGCATCGATCTGCTCGGATTGAGTCGTCTTAAAGCCTTAAAGTCTATGGCTCTCTGCAAAATTGACCGGCCCGCTTCGCCCTGCGCCGTTTGTCTAATTTTATATTCGATAATCTGGCAGCTGCCTTCGACGTAACCGCCGGGACGCTACTCTCATCGATTTGAACTTAAAACGAGTAGCGTTAGGGCGATATTATTTTATATCGCATTGATCTGCTCGGATTGAGTCGTCTTAAAGCCTTAAGCTCTATGGTTTGCTGCAAAATAGATCGACCCGCTTCGCCCTGCGCCGTTTGCCTAACTATATCAGAAATAGATATCAGAGGATTCATTGAATGCCTTTCTATAGCCAACTGCCTAGAAGCTATTAAAGGTGCAGCTAGTCTGTAAAGCTTGCTTTTCACTTTGATCACAACTCGTTAATGAGATGACCGTATTTGGTGTCGCGTCGCGTTGAAAGTATTGAATGGGAAGGTTGAATGAAAGTGTGGTCGTGGAATTGGAATTATGATTCGTACAGTGACCTCTAGGGAAAGGTCCACTGAACGAATGTCAGTGACATGTCGTAGTTGTAATGGGTCGTGTAGCTCACAGGCGGGTAACTGAGAAAGGTTGTCGAGTATGGTCCAGTGGCGACTGCGGGCCGGAAGAACGTAGTGTTTGTTGCCCCCGTGGTGGACTGATGATCTTTCTGGACCTGATTTGTTAATTGTAAACAAAAACAACCTTTATCATCCCCACTGCTGGCTGGTAGACCATTCTCCACACATGGGGCCAAGTCCGGATTGGTAGAATTGGCTAGGTTTGTGTCAGTACTCGGTTACTTATTACTTTTTTGCAAAACATAACAGAAATCGATAAATAGCCATTTTTTTTCGCTAGAAATTAAAGTCGCCTAGTTTCTTTCATATGATAAAATCCTTGCGGTACAGACGTCGGTTAAAACAGTCATGATTAAAAGTTAGATACAACAAAACAAATACACTGTATATACGAATCTATTTCTTTTGTTCACTGTACAGTGTACTATTAGGCTGTATAGCCAAGAACCAAAATCTATTCTTATGTGACAGACAGACAGACATTAACACGCAATATCTAAAGGATCACGACTTACCATCATCATGTTATAAGACTTAGTAAGTCACGAAATGAAATCACATCCCATATACATATGTATTGCGAATGATATTTTGATTGTTGATTGGTACTTGGATGTCGTAACTTGTCTGTATCTTGCATATCACGATTCTTCGGGGCTTTGTTATCTTTGAAAGTCAATTTGACTAATGTACCAGTTAGCGTCCCAGGGTGCTGGTAAATACGATTGGGCACCGCTGAAAATCAGCGCTGTGGCACGAGTCACAGCATATGCTGAGTCGGGGTCCATGTTTCTGGCACCACAGCACTCCAACGATTATTGTTTCAGTTTATATAAAGATAGATAAAGATAAATACTCTTTATTACACACAAAATACAATTTCATTATAAAAATAGTTAGTTTAGTTTTTTTGTAATTTTTGTTTTCTTGTTTGGTTTCTTTTTTTAACCGACTTCAAAAAAAAGGAGGAGGTTCTCAATTCGTCGGAATATTTTTTTTTTTATGTATGTTCACCGATTACTCGAAGACGCCTGAACCGATTTGGAAAATTCTTTTTTGTTTAAACGGGTATACTTCACAGGTGGTCCCATAAAAATTTTATCGAAATCGATTCAGCGGTTATTGAGAAAAATCAACAAAAACAAAATTGGAGTTGTTGCGATTGAAGTCGGTTGTTTTTAACGTATTCAGCGTGGTCAATTATAACTTGTAACTTTTCTTTTTAATGTGGTGTCGAAAATAAAAGTTGTCTATTGTCTAAATACCTCTTTATGTATGTAAACTTTTCTTCTTCTTCTTGTAGAGAGGCATAAATTAACATCCTATCATAAGGTATAGACGGCGGTTGCCTGGTGTTGCACTTAGCATCACCCACAGTGTTACAAGTTGTTATGCTACAAGAAAACAGTTCTATTTTCTACTCTATCTGTAGGAGTTTTTTTTTTCTACTAAGAAGCAAAAGAAATCGGAAGCTTTCACCGGTGTATCGACAAAAAGCCGTTTTATGTATGAAACTGATGGATGGCATGCATCCGATCCGAGGGAGACTCTTTTGTTCTGCACAATGCATCGTTTTAACAGCTTTGCACCAAGAGCGTGGTGTCAAGCGGTTAAAGGTTTTAATACCTTTCCACTTAAAGTTACGTGTACCGATTGGTACAAAAATATGTAGTAAAGGTTAGGCCAGGGTGATATGATTAAAATTTCATCGGTTAAATTGTGCCACACGATAGAGAGAATGGATGACGTTTTTTTAAAGACTAATAAATCTTAATCTTATAAAATTTTACTCCAAAGTTATCTTCCTTCTTAGAAGGTGAATTTTTTTGAGCCATTAGTGTTCCATTGCAGGTCAAGCTGCACTCCTTTCTTCTACACATCTCTTTTCCGGGCCACTCCTAGCCAGTCTTCAAGGAACTCCTCTAATATCCTACCCATCCAATTCCGGCTCGTCCCTCCTACTTCTCCGTCTTGGTCTGAATATTATCATATTCTTATACTAGCTGGTACCCGCGTGTTAGGCTATATGTGTTAATCCACATTATAAACTGTTTACAAAAATTGTACTCATTCAGATCCGTTCAACCGTTTTTGCTTGATTGAGTATCAAACGTCTAAACTCGCATTTATAATGTAAGTGGGATTATAGTAAGATGAATATTCTGATTAAATTTCTACATTGTATCAATAACCTCTTCGATTAAATTGTTTTTAAACGGTTTTTATTAGCTTGATCCCGTATATGTGAAGATAAATAAGAGCATAAAAAAAAGAAATATTATATTTCTTCGTGAAAAGAAGGAAAACATGTTTACGATGAAGTATTTTAACCGACTTCAAAAAAAAGGAGGAGATTCTCAATTTGTCGGTTTTTTTTTAATGTATTTTCACCGATTACTCGAAGACGCCTGAACCGCTTTGGGAAATTCTTTTTTTGTTTAAAAGGGTATATTTCACAGGTGGTCCTATATAAATTTTATCGAAATCGATTCAGCGGTTTTTGAGAAAATCAACAAAAACATATCAAAATTGGAGTTGTTGCGATTGAAGTCGGTTGTTTTTAACGTATTCAGCGTGGTCAATTATGTGGGTAACCTATGAAATACGATATATTTGGAATGTTTTTGTTTGCTACGACGGTGGATGTCCAAGCCTATTTACCAAAGGTTACCAAGCTGTATCTATCAGAAGGGAAGTGTTTTTTGGGGATACATATTTATGTAGGTATACCTGTTTCTTTGATAGAGGTTTTTGGAATGTGAGGTTTTGTAAGCGACTGACTCGGTGGCTAAGTGGTTAGCGATCCTGACCTATGATCCGAGAGTCGTGGGTTCGATCCCCACACAGGGCAAACTTTTCTGTGATGAGCAGAATTGTTTGCTCTGAGTCTGGGTGTATTATATCTATATATGTATGTATTTAAAAGTATATGTGTATGTATATCAGTCTCTGGTTCCCAAGATACAGGGAATCCTAGTTTGGGGCCAGATGACCGTGTGTGATTTGTCCCAGATATTATTATTATTATTCGTCTTAGTTCTCTTGAGTATTACAGCAAAGAATACTATAATTTTATTACGGCTATGTTAAGAAGTGACACTCATTATAGGATTTTACCTGTAAATTTTTACCAAGACTCATGAAATTGAAGGTTTTTTTTTTCTATATGCATATCCGGGCAGCACATGACCGGTCAGCGTGGAAATCCTTGGGGGAGGCCTTTGTCCAGCAGTGGATGTCATTTTGGTGATGGATGATGAATATGATGATGCTTATAAATGTTTTTAAATAAAAAAAATAAAAAAATAAAAATAAGTTTATTATCAAAACACATGAAAACAGCAAATTATTTTACAGAGATCCCACACTAGGCTAGGCCTGTCTCGTGGCGATCAATTATACGATTAACAAATGATGTATGTAATTATTTTTATGTTAGTAGTAGTTTTTTTCTTTTGACAGTTTTTGGTATTTGTTTTTTTTTTTGTTTTTTATAATTAATTTAAAATGTTTTAAATTATCCTTCAGAAACACAACTGAGGTTATCGACACCTCTAACGTACATGCAAAGTACAGTAAGCTAAAAACGAATTATTGAAACCATAACTATAAATGACTTATTACTTGAATAAAATCTTGATAGCTATTGATAATAAGTAGTACTTATATAAATCTAGATTCCGTCTACGCCTAGCCCATAGAAGGCTGCTACTCTGGCCCTTAGCTTTCACTTGAAAACATGAAACTATCAACTTTCTACGTTATAGTGTACTCGGACACGATTCGCTAGATTTGATTACGGCTATTGACTTACCAAGTTAGTACATCAAATTGGCATTTTTAGACTTCTTTTCCACCAGAGATGTGCGAGGAAGCGGTGCGGGGTGTGTGAGGAAAAATCCACCAATAGAATCGCTTCATTTTCCTAGCCTCGCTTAGCACAGCTCAGGTGGTCGAGAACCTAGCGAAGCGAGGTCTTTTGTATTGAGAAATGTGTGCGAGGGATGTGTTCTGAGGGATGTGTTGCGAGGAATGTGTTGGGAGGGATGTGATATTGTATTGCGCCCACACATTTCACAGCTTCGCAACGCATCCTCGCACCGCACATTAATGCGCATTTTCACAGCTCCGCTGAACATCCTCGTACGAGACATTTTCCTCGCACATGTTTGGTGGAAACCCCCACACATTGCCACAGCACAGCTACACATCCTCGTACGACACATTTTCCTCGCACATCTCTGGTGGAAAAGCTGCCTTATCCTGGACGATTTTTGGTACTATCAATCGGACAATATTTTGAAAAACTTTGAGAAGTATTATTTAACTTGTTCAAAAGGATTTTAATTGCTTATGTGATACAATTCATTCACAATTGTAGCTATTGTTAATTTATTAAATTTTATTTGTTCGATTTATTTATTGTATTTATACACAGGTAATAAAATTATAAAAATCGGGGCATATTTAATTACAGATTATAATTTGCTAGTTAGAAGCAAAATTAAAGCAAATTTTAATGTAGTAAATAGAGACTAGTCTTTCGGGTATTTCGTATTTATAGGGAACGACATATTTAAAAAAATTAAACTACACTCGACTTCAAAAAAATCGCACGTCCATAAAAATAGGCTTCAAGCACTGTTAATCCTTAAGACAAGCAGTTATTCGTAGCAATATTGGTATCATTTGAGAGCCATATAAAAACTCTTTAAAAAAATATCCATTTCATTTGATTAAACAAAAAGCTTGACACTTTTAGTCACTGTGAATGACAATGGAACTGATTCTCCTCTTCAAATTTTGTTTGTATTGTTTTGTTTTTTGGGTATAAAAGGGTCGATACAGCTTATCGGGGGATAAATTTGCTACCAACAGTCGAAGAAGACACAGAAGAATATCTTTCATCAGAAAAACGTCCTTGAAGATGGACACTACTGCTGCTGAAGCCGCCCAAGTTATCGCACTACTGCAATCAGGACTACGTCAGTGTGATGTTGCTCGGCAATTGCACTTGAGTCGCTTTTCTGTTCGAAGAGTGTACCAGCGGTTCCTGCAGACCGGTGGCTTTGTCCGAAGGCATGGGTCTGGTAGAAATCGCTGCACTTCTGCGAGAGATGACCGATTCGTCGTATCGAAGTCTTTGAGAAATCGGTTCTCTAATGCTGTTGAGTTGCAACAACAGATTCAAGCAGTTCGTAGAAGGGCCGTGAGTGTCTCTACAGTTAGAAGAAGACTAAAGGAGAGAAATATTGTGGCTAGAAGACCTGCCACGGGTCCAAAATTAACCGCAGCGCATCGGCGAGCACGCCTGCAATTTGCTCGCACCCACGTCAATTGGACCCTGGACCAATGGAGAGCTGTTCTCTTCTCAGACGAAACGAGAGTGTGCCTTTTCTGCAACGATAGACGCAAAAGAGTATACAGAAGACAATGGGAACGTTTTGCCCAAGCCTGCATCCAAGAGACGGTAGAATACGGGGGCGGTTCCTGCATGTTCTGGGGCGGCATATCTGCCGACGGCAAAACTGAACTTTCTTGCGTCTCTCGGACCGGCGGTGCTCGATGACTGCTCACCGGTACATCACAGAGATCCTGGAAGAACATGTGGTCCCCTATGCTGGATTTATTGGCGACGGGTTCACATTAATGCACGATAACGCTCGCGCGCACACTGCTGGAATTGTGCAGGGCTACCTTCAAGAGGTTGGGATCCCTGTCATGCAGTGGCCAGCGAGAAGTCCAGATCTGAACCCGATAGAGCACCTCTGGAACCAGCTGAAACGCAAGGTTAGATCCCGTGATCCCGCTCCCGCGACTCTTCAGGAGCTCCAAGACGCCGTTATTGAGGAATGGGACAGAATCCCTCAAGAAGAGGTCCTAAAGTTGGTGCGATCCATGAGGGAGCGCATGGAAGACGTCATTAGGGCTAGGGGGGGTAACACTAGGTTTTAGGTTAGTTTTAAGCAACTTTGTTTTGAAAAATTAATCAGATTTCATTTGGGTTTTTTAAGGATTTTTATTGTTTTGTAAATTTTTCTCAGTTCCAATAAAAAACATTGAATGAATTATTGTTTTTGCATTCTCTGTTTCCTTACCTTTCAAATGATACCGAACATTACCAATATTTCATTATACAAATACGATTGAAAGATGTTTAAAATAGATTTCTTAAAAGGTGCGATTTTTTTGAAGCCGAGTGTATAAAGCTCACCTACCGTAGTTATCTACCTCTGACATCAAAAAATATATTTACAGAGTAATAAAATATATAAAAAAAATCGAACGTGCAAAAAAAATTACTCAAACTATATAACATAATAACAGTACGTATGTGATAATTGTGGTAATCAAACGTCCTTGTGTTGTGTTTGGGTGCCATCAACAAGCAGAAAGTGTATGTGTGTGTACTAAACGAAGTTTATGAGGTGTGAAACAGTGATTTATCTGCCGACAAAAATCGGTCAAGTTTCTGAACGCAACCCAGTAACCCAGTGCCATAATTCAAAAGTAAAGTTTGAAAAAAGAATCGGAAACTTTTTAACTTCGAACCTGAAAAAGAAGATGCTATCTTAGTGAAATAAAAAAAGAGAACGTGCTAACTTTTTAAACAAAAAAGCATGTGGCAATGGCTTCAGTGATATACAGCCAATAAATTGAAATCACGCTAAAAGTTTATAGTGCAAGGGCTGTAAAGTTGTTGTTTATGCTTTAAAATGCGAACATGGCGTTTATCGGGCCGCGGAACAGTGCGCCGGTCATCAAGGACAGCCTTCACATGCCTGCGTACGAGGTGAGTGGAAACATACCATAGCATAGAGAGTGGCATAGACTGTAGAATAGACTATGTAAAGCCGGTTTACCATAATGATGATAACAGGAGGTTGGAATGAGTGAAGTTTGGCGCCTTCTTGGACTGATTGTTGACAGTTTATATTTTATGTCACACTTTAATTTTACACTTCGACATTCTGTCATTGGTGAAATCATGGAAATTATTCAGAATTTGGGATCGTTTGACTCCAATCTCAGCTAATGGTTTCTTTAAACTAAAATTAACATGAGTTAAAGTTCAAAATACAATTGGTACCTTTTGCTAGAAAAGAGTTGAAGTTAAGAAAAACAATTGTAGTTTAATAGAAGTATCGTGTTAATGTTAAAATGCAAATAAATTAAAAATTTCTTCTCGCTTCGCAAACACTCCGAAACGTTCAGGTTCAGTGTACTTACATGTTCCGCGTGGTAGGAATTGTGTACAAGATAAAAAAAATATTAAATGAATATGTGAACATTTAATTAAAAGAATATGTGAACGTTTAAAGCATTTTGATTTTTAACAGACTTCAAAAAGGAGGTTCTCAATTCGACTGTGTTTTTTTGTGTTCGTTATGCGATTACTCCACCAGTTATGTATTGATTTTGATAATTCTTTGTTTGTTTGGTAGTTCACACTTCAGAGGTGGTCCCTTATAAAAGTTATCTTAATTGATTCAGCGCTTTTTGAAAAAATCAACCAAAACAAAAACAACAAAATTGTTGTTACGACTGAAGTCGGTTGGTTTTAACATGTTCAGCGCTGTCAATAGGGAATTTTCCACGGGTTTCTCCAGGGGCGGATCGTGAATTTGTGGGGCCCTGGGCTAATACTACTTAGGGGCCTACCTAATAAGTAATTACACACTCAACTAATTGCCATTTTGTAAAAAAACTGTTTTCTATAGTGATATAGAGAAAAAAAGACAAATATTAAATTTTTATTAAGACTGAAAAAAAAAGATTATAGATCGTATTTCTTCAGTATTTTCCCTTCACTTCTCTGTTACTGTTGTAGTAAAAAAAAGCCGCGAGCGAAGCGAGCGCGGCAATTTTTAATATGTTTAAAATCTCAGTTTACCAGAATTTGCGCATGTGCACCCAGTATATCGTTCAATCAATAAAAGAACCTCCGGCCCTGTTCATACAAAAAGCCGCGAGCGGAGCGAGCGTAAAAAAATAAGCTGGTAGGCTATTATTTATTATTCGTAAAAACATTCGTGAATTATCTATAGGTTTTTATATAGAAGGTTTGGTGATATGACGTGCATGACAACGACGTGACTGTCGGCCCGCGCCTGAGACTGGGGGCCTTTGTATCCCCGGGGCCCTGGGCTGCAGCCCAAAAAGCCTATAGGAAGATCCGCCCCTGGGTTTCTCTAAACTTAACTAGATGGCGCTAATCAACATTGGAAAAAAGAAAATCTTAAAAATCGTCAAAACTGAGTGATTTTACCGACGAATATCCTAATAATGATGAATAGCTTTCGAAGACTACTTTTCATTGAATATTTTTTTGCATTTTGATCCAAAAAAGACTTTTCATAATTTTTGATGCACAAAGCTTATCAGTATTGTTTTTGTATTTCGTAAAAGAATTCTAACATGATACCGAGTTATAAATTACATTTTAATCATAAGAATGTATTAAAATCAATTTATTTTTAGTTCGGAAGAAGAAATTACATATAACAGAAAAACCAGAAGGCACCCAGGTTATCCATACTTGACCAAGTTGGAAATTTATCGTTTCTGTTAATCCAATTAATAAGAATCTATGTTTCAGGTGGCTTTTTATATGTTTCTAAATCTATTTTGCTATCGTAAATTCTACGCTGTTTTTAAAAATATATTGCCAAAGTTCAGAAATGCCATCTATTGAGACACTTATGAACGGTGTGACATAAGTCATCTGAAAACTCCCTATTATGATTGTTGATTTCGATGGCGTTGTTCAATGATGGAAATCTCTAATCAGCTGTTAAAGAGATATGTAGATACTGTTGTACGTCTTCGGAGCTCCGCCTACAGTTATTCCAATTTAAATAAGTAATGTATAACAAACGCTGATCTTGAACGATTCTAAAATGGTAGCAATTTGTTTGTTTAGAATGAGATCATGCATGAAAATAATACTGACTGGTGCACTGATATTATCTTGTTGAGGTTGTAATTTGCTTCTATGAAGAAGACATCTGTAGGGCAATTTATTTGGACAGATCTTATTGTCTGACTTCGCGAAGCAAGAGGAAGGTTATGTATGTATTTTGCAGCGATGCCGATGGAATAAAGTTTTTTTTACCGACTTTTTTTTACCCAACTGCACTGAGAAGAGTATGTTTCGGTTCCCGATATGTTGTCTATACCTATGTCATGGCTAAGTCATAGAAATGACTGGGAATATCGATGAGGAGCTCCGAAAATCTAGGTTAGGTAGGTACTGGTATTACCGTAGTACCGCGAAGCGGGCCTCCGTTGACTCTGTCGGAGCTCCTATTTGGCTACGGCTTATACATGTTATTGTTCTTAATATTCCATCACACGTAGATTATATAAACTTCTACGGATCTAATAAGTTAAAGCTTTGTAAAAACCATTGATTGACAGCTATAGTTAGTAGAAATCACTACTGTGCTATTCAGTTTTAAACCGTACACCATGAGAATAAGACTCAAAATTACTTAACGGCTTCGAAATCTCATCAGTGTATAATTATGTTTCTTGTAATGGTTTATGTGAACGTATTACGATTTTGTACGGTACACATTATTATTTATTATTACAGTGCTGTCTATTATACAATAGTTTACGATGTCAGCAATACGCGGAAATGGGGGTTAAGAGAGTAGGCTCTTATTATGCAAGGGATGTATTCTATAAAAAAATATGCTTTCCACAACAAAATTGTTGGTTTGCACTATAAATTATAATGCTTTACACAACACCATGAAACTAAGGTTGCACTCTGTGGTTGCACTGTAACGAATCAAAAGTAAAAACATATATTTACGAAGAATCAGAAGAAACGCATAACTTCAGTGCTGCTATCAGTGGTGTTCATATCAGTCATTCCATCATAGCCTTCAGAAAGTTTTAAAGGTTATTTATTATGTATATATTCCACTGTGAAAGGTCCGATTCGATGTCTACCACAGCTGACGTTGTCTCTTAAAATCGCAAGGGTATTATAAAATATAAAATTAACTACAATCCTTCCCTTATAATTGATTCTAATAACAATCACTTTAATTTTTTGATGCATTACGTCTATTTAAACAGCTCCAAATTTGAGTCTGTTAAAAATAACGACACCTCAGTGATCTGTTTATGAATATTTTGATTTATTTACTATTAATTTTCAATAACGTCTGTCCACACTTGGAGAATTAATTGTGATCAAACAGCACGCGTAGGAGTTAGAATCAATTAAATTCATCATATTTTATTTATAGCCCATAGTATAAGCAAAATGAAGGTTGCGGGAAGCAGGTGGAAGCGGGCAGGGCAAGATCGTTGTGGAAGGGAGACTAGACTTATCCTTATGGAAATCCTTAAAGGAGACCTTTGTTCAGTAGGAGTGCATTTTATGGTCTATGTTCCCGTTCTTTCTGATAACACGAAGTCGTTCTCGTAAGTGTGAAATGGGCGGTACAGAACTTACCTTACCTTAGAAGCCGCTTGAAAACTTCAGACACTGGGACTCGTCTGGCCACTTAGCCCCAGCACCTCCGTCCGGACTTGGCCCCCGTGTGCAAAGTATGGGCCTACCTTTCCAAGATATGAGAAGAGTTCCGCTCTCCCTCCATCAATCCGGTCAATCTGGTCACATCCCTGATATGAGAAGATATGAGAAGAGTTCCGCTCTCCCTCCATCAATCCGGTCAATCTGGTCACATCCCTCCATCAATCCGGACTTGGCCCCCGTGTGCAAAGTATGGGCCTACCTTTCCAAGATATGAGAAGAGTTCCACTCTCCACTAGAGGGCTTCCGCTGGCCACATCCCTCCATTAATCTGGACAAGCCCCGTTTGTGGAGTATGGCATAATCTTCCCGAGCTAAGTGATGTTCCATGTGATGTTCCAGCAGTAAGGACGAAGCTGTGGGAAGAGTCCTTGTAAGACGTTATGGGTTGTTAACGATAAAAACCTTATGTTCGATCATACTGAGTCGAGTTCGCCATGGTCTGCGTTGGCTTCGATTTCACGCGTGGGTTGCTGTGTCGGTCATTAAAGCGCGAAGATGAGCTCCGTCCACTTTCCATTTCACTTCGACAGCGCCACCATGAAATTCGCTTTCAATATACATTAATGAATTATTTACGGCATTATACACTATAATATATAGTGGTTGTAACATCCATTATGTTACTACTATGTATAGCTAAAGTTAATGCACTGTTATGATTTGGTTGGATGTACGTTTTATGAACCTGCGAAGCTACCACCATCTTATCCAAGTCTTGCCCCCAAACATGTTTGTTCTGGCATGGAGTTAGGATAACCAGTTCCTTATTGCTTTGGGGACTCTTGCTAAGCCCGCTTCCATCTTCGGCATCTAATTACTTATCACCAGTCATGCAATTCATATCTCTGTACTATAATAGTTCGTTGGATGAAAGAAAGAAAAAAAGAAAAGAAAGAAAATCCATTTATTTGACAGTCACTAAGATGTCACTTTTGTAAAGATGCTTAGTTACCTACTTCGCTGACTCTTTGTGTGCCTCTCCCTTATATTATTACACATTTTTGTTACAAGCGTCACCTAAGTTGCTATTCAAATCATTGCCTTTCGTGTAGTCAGATCCTCATCATAATTAGTTCGCAATTTTTAACACCCATTCGCAACTAACGGTTGATCTCATCAGCAACTTTGAGATATCTCACGCTACGATTGCCCAAACGCGGTCTCCACTCCAAAAGAGCCTAACCTTTTGCAAAAGCTAGCCACACACAGACAAACAGCAAACCTCGTCAAGTTGTAAAAGAAGTTTACGCGACATATATTGGTGATAAATACTATAAAATTCTATAAATAGTGTTGAATGGTTGACGTTTTTGGGATTCCATTGTCACCAGTTGTATAGTTGTTTTATAGAGTTCAGTTACGGTCTGTGGCATACCATAGTTACATTATAATCAGTTGTCCTTCTCATAAAAATTTGAGAAGCCTTTTATTAAAGGTTACAGAATATTCCGTTATCGTCTGGTTATCACTTATGATGTTGCCGAAGATAGTATTGTGTCGTAACAAGAATAAGGATACTTGACAATCTGGCTAGCTTTTCGGTCATTGTGGTATTTGTTTACTTACTAACCATGGGCCTCTCCCATAGATTTTCATTAGCACGGTTTTGATCCACTTAGAGCTAACGGTATAAGATGATATGAACGGTAAGTCTGGCTGGATTATCAGTCCACCTGGTGCGAGGCCGTTTGACCAGGTTCACCACTGTGTCCTCAGGCTCGCCGTCGCCATCTTTCTTCCAAATCGTTTATCAGTTCTGTGAGTTACATGGCCTGCAAGCCCTGCCTGCTGCCACTTCAATTTGCTTGTTCGATGAGCTATTTCGGTGGCGCTACTTCTTCTACGGATGTCCACGTTTTGGATTTACCTTACAATACATAAACTCCTCGTTAAACATTGTAATTTCGTAAAATAACGTCGTCCGAAACGAGAAATTTTGTTATTTTTTTATGTAAAAGGTGGCAAACGGGCATACGAATCACCTGATGGTAAGCGATTACCGCCGCCCATAGACACCCGCAACACCAGAGGAGTAGCAAGAGCTTTGCCGGCCTTTGAATACAATTACAATTACCTTGCAATACATAAAGTCCTTGTTAAACTTCTTTATCTCGTAAAAGAACGTCCAATAAGTAAACCGTTTTCCTGCATTTAAAAATAACAGATTACAAGTAAACACTACGTCATATTCAAGTTGAGAACCTGCCTTACGAATATGGGTATGGCATTCGAGTGGGCGTTCGACGTTTTGCGCTCTTTACCTACATTCTAGACTTATGTAGAGACTTATGTGTTTATAGATCTAATAATATTGGCAAAAGTGAGATACCAACTTAAAACTTTGTTGCGAGCATCTTAGACTTCGTAAATAGTGGCTTTTGAATTTTGAAAAATAAAATCAGCTGTTAAAAATAATGTTTTATACCTGTAATCGCATTACATATGCAGAATGCATGTAGGACCTGTAATTTGGCGATTTTATTATTTGTAGGTATTTTTTATTTTTTTTAGCTCTGCGTCTTTGCTGAAATCGCAAAAAACTTTTGGAGGCATTTGGATGAGGTTTTGGCGTAAAATAGAAGAGTTGGACTGAAAATAAGCTTTCGTTGGTATCCGTCTTTTTGCTCGTTTTGATCAATTACTTTGGGACCATCCATAAATTACGTCACACATTACGGTGTCACACAATACGGGGGAGGGAGGGGGTCAGCGAAGTGTGACATTATGTGACAAGGGGTAGGGGGAGTCATAAACGTTGTGACGTCCCATAACGAATAATAAAAAAAAAATTGTAATTTCTGTTTTCATTTATTCAATTCTGGGCGAAAAATTATAAAATATGTGACGTCACACCAGGGAGGGGGTGGTCCCACAAATGTGACCATCTGTGACAAGGACGGGGAGGGGTAAAAAATCATGAAATTCATGTGACGTAATTTATGGATGGCCCATTTACAGGTGTACCTAAAGGTAGCTTTCTCGACATTTTTATCATAAGAAGTATTCCATAAGCCTGTTAGGATCAGCAAGGCATTGATTTAACAGATAGCCCTTCTGGGGTTACAAAATGATGTCCATGCACTTTGTTAGCCAGTTTATATCATCTGAGTCATCAGCAGTAGCCTTTTACACATTAAAACATTTATAATAAAGAAAGATGGGAGCACTATTATCAAACCTCCTTAGAGTAGTTTACATTAAACTCATAGCTTATAAAATTAAAAGTACGTACTCCTGACTGATATCTTATGGCTCCAATTGGACTCCGCCAAAATTACCCACTTTCAACGCCAATGGGCTTATCCGTATGAAGCATGCAATATTAATGTCTTTGTTTGGTATATGTAGTTTCGACACGCAAACCCTATCCGGTTCGCCCACGCCCACTGTTGGGCCACCGATCAGCTGATACGGAGATAAGTCCACGCGTGGTCTACTGTTTTGAAATGATTGAATTGGAGCGTCTCAATGAGATTGCATTCTGAATTCTGATGGTCTCAGATAAGCTGCTCGCATTATTTTCAGTGGCAGTTTGGCAAGTCATATCTGAAGAGATGTATTAGTGTAGAGTATAGATTATAAGCAATAGTATACGTGTATATTGTGGCCAGATTTTGAAATGACTGGCCATATAGTTGACAATATAAAACTGAATTTTTTAAATTAATTTATTAATTTATTTAGGACAACGGATCTTACATGCAGGAGACGTTAGGTCGCCATTAGAGAAGGGCAAGGAGTGGATATACTTTACGAAAATACGTGGTCAGATCAAAAGAATTGTCCAGATCAGTGTTTTTCAACCTTTTTTAATACCCGACCCCTTTACAAGAGAAAAAATTCTTGCGACCCCCCTAGGGCCATAAACATACAGGGTTATTTTTGGACCCCCCACCAAAACTTTACAGTGGCTTCTACTAATGAAACTGAACAACTTTCCCTAAATAAATAATGGTCAATATGCAAAAAACAGTAGGGAAAGTTGCTTGAAAAAAGAAGTTTGAAAATGGGGGGGGGGGGTTATTGAAAAATAACCTTTTATAAAAAGGTTAGTGATTTGAAAGACTAGTTTATAATTTTCTTCAATTAGAAAATGATTTACTTATTCACATCTTCACCTTCTCACTGAAATCTTATTTTTTCATTGCAATTTAGAACCTATAAACATTTACTTTTTTTACCCGCGACCCCCTGAGAAAGGCTTCGTGACCCCCCAGGTGGTCGCGACCCACAGGTTGAAAAACACTGGTCCAGGTCATGAAGCGTCATGAAGCGAAAATCTAGGTTAGGTTACTAGTGCTACAGTATAAAGCGCAACACACACACACACAGGCGGTGCGAAAGCGTTCCGGGAGCGCTATTTTTTGTAATGTTCGGATTACTATGAAACTCTCATACCAAAACCGGGCAGGCGCTCTAAGTTCGCTTCCGCGCCCCGCGGTCGCCTCTGTGTGTGTTGCGCTTAAGTGTGATTTGTCAGTGCTTCTCGACGATATGGCCAGTCGCTTCATGATCTGGACAATTCTTCTGATCTGACCACGTGTTTTCGTAAAGTATGTCCACTCCCTGCCACTCTTTAAAGGCTACCAACGCCTCCGCAAGTAAGATTCGTTGCCGCTTGCCTAGAGCGAGCCATGCAGCATTGCAGCACACATTTACGCGTGTATAGAAGTTTTGTTTTTAAGTAGAAGTAATAGGCAGTTGTAACGGTACAGTTTGTTGCAAGTGTCCGGGGTGTGCTATAAGGTTAACGATTCTAGTTGGCCATCTTATTTCCTCCGTCATTTACAACCCATTGCGTCTCCACTACCTACTGCAATAATTGACCACGCTGAATACGTTAAAAACAACCGACTTCAATCGCAACAACACCAATTTTGCTATGTTTTTGTTGATTTTCTCAAAAACCCCTGAATTTATTTCGATAAAATTTATACGGGACCACCTGTGAAGTATACCCTTTTAAACAAAAAAAGAATTTTCCAAATCGGTTCAGGCGTCTGCGAGTAATCGGTGAAAATACATTTAAAAAAAAGATTCGGACGAATTGAGAACCTCCTCCTTTTTTGAAGTCGGTTAAAAAGGGTTTCATCTCGAGTAGGTTTAGCCATACTCTGTACATACCCAAGTCTGGACTGGGGTATGTCGATGGGATAGTGGCAACCTTCACAGTTAAGTTTTCAAGATCACTGCCACAGTTACGGCCTTAACGGGCTGAAGTACCTTGCGAAGCATGGAAACTGTTGATATGAATACAGCTGCAAGTTCTTAGTTTTATTTTATCCAAAAAGTTTTCTTAATATTGCGCAAAATTACATAAAAAGGTTCATTGAACTCGCATTAATAATAGGATAATATAATAAATTAAAAGAAAAAGTAGTTTCGGTGACTGTTCTATCTATTATTGCAAATTGTAATTACATATTTTGACAAAGACCTTTTATCTATGGACGAGCTTTAATAATTGTAACATAGTCATCCTTCAAAATTGGGCCGCGCTCGGACCTTGTCTCCATCAGGCAAGAGATGGCAAAAGGTTACCTGATACTGGTGTTCGAAGAGATGGAATACTTACATAACTAAAAGTAAAGGAGAGCAACCCCTATAAGACCAATTCGTGAACTAATGTTTCTGGGGCATTACTCGGGAATTCTCTGTATCCATTTTTAACCGAAAAAGAGGTGGGCGGAGCTTCTTAAGTTCGACACGTATATTTTTTTATGTATGATGCACCACTTCTACAGAGAACCTAGTACGATATTTCTTTTTTTGTATAAGATAGGGTATTGAAATGTCAATCTATAGATACTAGTTATAAAGGGACTAAATACACCTACAATTATTATTGTGCCTGCACTCGGATCGACATTCTTTCTAAGCGTGTCCCATGCTTGAAGGCCTACTCTTTTTATACCTCTACATTTATGGATGCTTGTTAGAAAGGGATAAAAAATCTACAAGTGTGCCTGTACTCGGATAAATATTATTTCCAAGTGAATCCCGTGCTTCAAAGTCCGAACAAGTGTGCCTGTACTCAGATAAACATTCTTTCCAAGTGAGTCTCGTGCTTCAAGACCCAGTCTCTATACTTAAGGTCTTTGGCTTATAAACTTTCTTTCTTTACGATTCGAAGATTGATATCGACGGGCGTTCACTTTCTCTCGTTAATCGATTACAAACGAATTCGTGTTCGAAATGTAGTTGGAATTTATCTAACTGGTTCTATAAATAAATATGTAATTGAAATGGTTAGAAATGTCCACAAAAATAATTATACATTTCTCTTAATACTTACTGAGTTTATTTTTTTACTTTTTAGAGTGATCATATTCTATGGCGGAAAACAGGAAATATATAATACTTGTAAAACTCAAAATTAGATCCTGAACGATGATTTTGTTCATTCCAAGTAAAAAGAAATAAATACGATTTTGTAGTACTAAGTAATAACGAGAAGCCAAGAGACATTCAGGTCACATTCCTTTACATGTTGTTTGTTGCTGGAACTCGGTAAACGGAGTTGTCTCTTGAGTAAATCCTCTTATTCTGAATCTGAATTGAAGCTATTTCTCCATCGCGAAAATATAATTGAAATTCTTTTAAAACTGAAATGATAATAATAAAATTAACAGAGTTCCTCGACCACAAGAGGCTGTGCGCCTTAATAAAATACCAATCGTAGTTTTTTTATAAGCAACTACACCAAGGTTGCTCTCATGAATAAGATGAAAAAAAGTTGGAACGAGATTATGAAAAATAAAGACTAAAAGTTCGAACACCTGCAATTCCTGACGCTGCTGATGTAGTAAATCCATTACCCTTTAATGTTATCCTCCAAACAAGGAGATTATCTTTAAGTAGTTAAACATTTTACGAATATCTTTATCTGTGGTAACCAACAAGACTGGCTGGCTACTTAGGTTGTTGAACAAAAAACAAAAAACGTAACACGATAACAGAAAAAAGTGAAATAAAAACGTAACGAGATAATGCGTGGCGTGGATCGAATAAAAAACCCGTTTCTGCGTTTCTGGGCAGCCTTGACGAGGTCGCATGCGCATCCCCGCGTCGTCGCAAGGACGACCGCCATCTTGGATTACGTATGAATGTAGACTTGTAACGTGCGCGGGAGTAGCGACCTTCACCTGATGTGCCTGGCTTCGCAGAAAAAAACATGTTCAGGAGTGAAAATTGTAGAGCCTTGGATCAGAAATGTAATAAGTACTGTTTTGTTTTTTGTTGGGTTATGTAGGCAGTGAGATATTTTTTACGTAGGTGCCTACGATTATTTGACTAGGCTCACGAGTTAGTTAAAAATAATCATAGATAGATACTTATTGTGTTCGATCAATAAACCATTTATGGTCTCATCTTAACCAATTAATTTGGAAAATGAACTTCATACAAAATAGAAGATAGTACAACATGCATGAAAGCATAATCGGCGGCTTGAAACCTCCACTCCACTCCAATCCAATCCAGACTGAACCCCCATGTGTGAATAACTGCCCTCACCTTCCCGTGTATTATGGAAACCATCGATATGGGAGAACACCATATATCGATGATGGAAACATACATTATGTTCTAATCACGTTCTAACAGTCTGTGGTTGTACCCAAAACAGCTTGATGGATTTTGAAGTGACAAATGTCTTTGTCTTGATCCCCAGATTGACATGTCACGCTTCTTCTTCTTACCCTATCTTCTTCTTCTTATCATATAACACAATTTAACCGTGCTATCAGGGATATACGGCAGTTTCCTGGTGTTGCACTTAGCATCACTCATTCATTCAGTCACGCCCATACTACCGTGCTAGCGATAAGAGCAGTAAGTCTGTGAAACACACTTTCGGGTTTTCGTCACATTTTTGCATTTTCCCGAAATGTTTCCTTAGATTATTTTAAATACGATTTTTGTAATGTGTAGCTCAGATTCTGTATTTTTTATACTGCGTTGTTTATCATTTAATTGTCTTATTTATTATAATAATAATAATATCCGGGACTTATCACGTGCGGTTATCTGGCCCCAAACTAGGATTCCCTGTATCTTGGGAACCAGAGACTGATATACATACACACATACATTTAAATACAAATATATATAGATATAATACACCCAGACTCAGAGCAAACAATTCTGCTCATCACAGAAAAGTTTGCCCTATGTGGGGATCGAACCCACGTCTCTCGGATCAGGATCGCTAACCATTATTATTCGCTAATCGCTATTAGTTCTTACATTATTATATGACGAAATGGATGACTGCTTTTATACATATACTTACTGCTTTTATCGTAAGCACGGCAACATACAGATCTCAATAATTTTTCTATGGTCACGCAACATTTTATACATTAGGGTTGTAATTTTTTTTGTCTTGTGACGTGATAGCTTGTATGTAATTAATTATCAATGCCTGTAAATACCATCTAAACTGACCTTGTATCACTATCTATAAGGCCTCTTTACATTAGGATTAACCAATTTGGGCAAACAGACAAATAAACGTAAGCGCAAACCCATGTTTGCGATATTTTATTTCTGCTAAAAACGTCTTAATATTTGTCTTATAAAACGAACATTATTTAATTGTTTTTGGTATAGAGACCTTTTTACGTCTTTCCCTGATCGAAAAACTGCATTCATCTGTGACTACCGATAGATATTAATTTTATTTAGAACCATTAAAAGTTTGCTATAGTTTTGCCACGGAACGCCCAACAAAAATGAAAATAAAAATATTTCATTCGAATCAGGTTGCAGTGTATTTTTGGAAGGTCATTTTTTGTCTACATAATACGAGGTTTCTACCACTTGGAACTCGTATCGCAGTTTTGGGAAGCCTTTGCAGATTGCGAAGAAACTTCGGTCACAACGAAACGTCCTCCAATTTTGTTTTTAAATCTTAATCTATATATGTATCTATTTAATCAGCATACATTAGCCCACTGCTGGGTGTACAGGTATCTTCTTGTGCACTTTAAATAACTGACTCCTTCGCCAGTTGTTCAGTTACGTCCAGGAATGTCATCTGTATGTTAACAACCCGTTACGTACCCACTCTTTCTTCCCATACATCGGGAAGGTTAGGCCATACTCCATACACAGGGGCCAAGTCCGAATTGGCGGAGGTTGTGGAGCTAGTGGCCAACCCCAGTGTTAGAGGTTTTCAAGCCGCCTATAAGGCCTCCGACATGGCTAACAAACTGAATGCATTTAGTCAACACATGTTGATGTTCTACCTGTACTAACATGTCCATCTGTTTGTCATCAGATCAAACTGGAGAGCGTGCTCGGGCTGACTGTGGGCAGTAATGCGGCTCTCGATTGCGACCCCAACACGGAGCTGGTGGCGTATCCCGCAGGGTAAGTTTCAAGTTCCATCCTTATTCCCTTAGACAGAGACAGTGCTCTGTATTACATATAGCGCCGTCCTTTGGGAATATTCCCATGGCATGCCCAGCATCAGTATAGTCATTAGTATTACCTGTATGTCATCCTACAAGTGTTGCAGGCTATACGTTAAGTTTACCAGACACTTTCAGTAATTTTTACAGTATTTTTACATCTGTGTTATTGTCAGTCCATTGCTCAGTATCACTACTTACCGTCAGTACCTCAATCCAGTCAATAATAAGATAAGATAAGATAAATATTCTTTATTGCACACCAATAGTACAGAGACATCAAAAAATATTTACAGACAGTGCAAAGGCGGCCTTATCGCTTTGAGCGATTTCTTCCAGGCAACCTTGGAAACTTATAGGATTGTATAGTTTTAAAAGCAAGTAACGGGTGGCTGCAATTATGGTTTTTATTTAGACATAATACATATAGGTATCAATAAATACATAAATAATATTATATTAATATTAATAATATTAATATAATAATATTGACAATACTTGAAAATACTTTCAATAGTGTCTGGCTGGTCCGGTTGAAATGTCCTGGGAGCGGGTGAAGTCTACAGCTGGGAATAGATCCGAGTGGAAAAAAAGTCTCGGCCCCATGCACCCCTCCAATCCAATCCGTCGTTCCCTCAATGCTGAGGATCGTGACCGTCATGGCCTCGAGAAGGCGCAGAGTGCTCTCCATCCGGCTCTGTCGCTCGCTGCGTGCACTGCCTGCTGCAGCTGCAGATTTGTGGCACTGGTGACTTGGCTGCACCACTTAGCAGGAGGTCTGCCCCCTAGGTGTTACGGATCTAAAGAAGATTACCTCTATGATAGTAATCCAAAGTGCGATAATTTTTTTATTGTAGATATGATTTGTTGGTAGAGTCGGCGCCTTGTGTACGTTTTCTGTGAATATAATTTTCTCAAAATAAAGAAACTATTCAGGCTATTCAGGTCAAATGTGTAAATCTTCTACTTCCACTTTTTTTTATAAACTTTAAAAGCTTTTAGACTCTCAATCTCCATACAAACGCAATCAATACTCCTTGGTGTACATTAATTTTTGAAGATCTCCGTTTGACATTTCAATCATTCTACGGGAGACGAGATGAGATGTACGTAGTACCGTGACCTATGAAACGAGCGGTGACCGGAAAATGGTCGCCAACAAACCGTGAAACTGGCATTTAACGCGTTTACCTGGCAGAGGATGTGGAGTTGAGGCTAGATTTTTACATTTTACCTTTGAGATTTTTAAACGTTTTGTATTGCTAGTGCGACTTTCTTTGATGACTTCAGCTTAGAGCTCAGACTAATAATACTGCTTTTCCACCGGCGAGGCGAGGCGAGGAGTGGAGTTAAGAGAATTGAAATCTCTAAGAAGAAGACTATTTCCACCAAAGACGTGCGAGAAGAGAATTTATTTTTTCTCATACAATTTAAATTCTCTTCCCTCCTCGCCTTGCCGGTGGAAAAGCAGCTCAATGTGATTGGCTTGTCTGTAAACGATGGTCGAATAAATGAAATGAAATGGAGACAGTTCAGGACAAAAAAGAGAGATGTAAAAAAAGAGTTATGTATGACTTCAAGTCAGTTCATTATTATTCACTTCAAAAATGGTTAAAAAGCATTACCTCTTACAAGCACGGAGTTTAGCATGTTTCATCCAGCGTATGATAATAATATGCGAATATACATAAAATTTAAACATTTCACAAAATAGTAATTATATTAATGCAGTAATTATAGTAAAAATTTCAACAAAATATTTGATTTTCCGTCACTAATAAGACGGAACTTTAAGAATATGCAAAATTATTGAATACGATAAGATGATTATGTCAAAATAAATAAACGGATAGACTTCCACGGGGAAAGTTGTTCGCTGTTTTCTGTTTCCGCGAAGAAGTCTTTTTTACATTCTGTATAGTGTTATTATAATATGTCATTAACATTAATAACGTAGATTTCATACCACAATGATTTCCAATGATTTACAAAGTTCAAAAAGGAAAGGTTTATATCTCTTATGGAAACCACGTAATTGCCAAACCACATGTTTTTGTTATCAAGAAATGATGAGCTCAACCTTTGACATTAGTATCTAAAGTTATGTATTCTGTGCGGTTGTCGCCCTGAGTTGTAGTAGAAAATGGTTATTTGTTCAACTATAGTGAGCAAAGTTATTTTTTGCTACGAGTGCTGACTTTAAATCACGAACTAGCGAAGTAGTCTAGAATTGAATCACGAGTGTAGCGAGCTGCTTGAAATATTTATGAAATATTTATTTATGAAAACCTAAGATGAAAACCAAACATGATATTTTTAAGTAAGCGATATTAATGTTTGCTAGTACATATTTATTTTAATTATTACGTCTTTTAAATGCAATAGCACAATTTATAAACTTAAATTTCACTAAACAACATACAACATAAGATAAGATAAGATAAATACTCTTTATTGCACACAAAATACAATTTCATTATAAAAACAAATAAAAAGATATGTGGGGGTGCAACCTGGGCGGTCTTATCGCCAAAATGAGTTTCTGAACAAACCATCGCCCACATTTTTTCAGCGCTGCACAAAAGGTGGTGTTCGAAATTCGAATCACTTTTTCTCACGCTCGCAAGAAAGAGCGTTTTTCCTGCGAGTTTTTAGGGACCAAAGGCTGGAGAGGTAAAAATGGCGATCAATTTTGACGCTCCATACGAATTGATCAACTGTTTTATCAATTTTATGTGAAGAGTCCAAAAAAACGTCTTTCGAATTCAGCAAGGTCGTTATATCATCAAATAATGCATTACTACAGGAAGTAGATTAAACATAATAAACATTTTCTTATTAGTATTCTCCCGCTTTGTGCTATGCAAAAGTGCTTCATTTGTTCATTTTCTTCCGTAACTGCTGAAGGCAGACTATTTTCTATATCCGTATATTCTAACCGAAAAGGTTAGTAGGTCAGGTCTAGCCATGCTCTAGGTTAAGAGATTATTGCGGGCCATTTCTAAAGGTGCTTATATACTTGCACTGCGAAAGAAGATGTTTCTCGGGGGCGTTACTTCACGTGATATTGAGGATTGAACATTTCATAGTGAAAATACGGTATCTCATCTCGTAAAACGTGTAATTAACGATAACGCGATCTTTCGATTTTTCATGCAATTATGCTTATATTAATGGAGTAATGTATTACGTAAAGTTACGGTAACATATCGTCACCTGAGTGCTTATTTGTTCAATGTCCATATGCAACACTTTATACGACAAAGTTTTTACTGATTATTTCACGTGAATTAAATGATTTCTTACAGATTGCGTTTTCAACAGGTAATTATATTTTTAATGTTCTTAAGTTCTAAATTATAAAAATCATTCACCAATCGACAGAAAATTTAAACCTTATGATAACGGCATTTAAAAGTGATTTTCGTTAATATCGACCATATTAACGAATTGGACAAATGCTTATTTGTCCAATTCGATAATATACTCAGGTGACGATATCTATAAAATAAAAGGAAACTGAAACAAGGGTTCAACATTCTACATTAGAACCCCAGTATTACTTGGGGCATAGTGTTCAGTATTTTGAGTAGAGAACAATTTTATCCCCAGGAATACTGATTTTTATTTATGGAAAAAAATTTGATTTTGAGAATTCAGTTTGTGTTCCTTGAGGGAATGTTGGCTATTTATATGAGTGGAGTTTTTTTTTATGGGACACGAGGCAAACGAGCAGACGGATCACCTGATGGTAAGCTATTACCGTCGCCCATAGACAAGAGTGGAGATTTCCGGAAAAGGGCTCTTAAATACACCCTGGATACTTTTTGGATCCTCATTCTTTTAGAACAGAAAAAGTTTTCCTTTATCTGTAACGTATCACATTAACTTTATTTTATAGAATTTCAATAGTTATGTTAGAATTAAATAACCTTTAGGTACATATACTCATGGACAAAAAAATCGACTCAAAGTATCATGCACGACTTTTGGAAAATTAACTCAATCTAGCAAAACAAAACTCAACCAAAAGTTCAAAAACTGTGTGTTTACTGTTTATGATTTTATTTTGATGGTTTTCTAGTTTTTTGCTTTTAGTGTTTAGCAGTTTTGTAGACTGAGTTATTTTTTCAAAAGTCGAGCAACAAATCTTCAGTCTATTTTTTAGTCCACCAGTGTAGTTTTTACATTAGCTCTTTTGTGTAAACTCTTCCTTACAACACAATATATCAAGCAACACTATTTCCGTAGACTTATATACGAGAAACGTCATTCTCCTATAGGAAAACAAAGAAATTAAGTTTCTACGGACAGTTTCTACTAATTCTACAAAACCACTAGATTTTCTACTAAATTGCGGTAGCTTTAACTTTTTAATTGAATGCCGGGGAAAGTCACGGATGACTAGATTGCCTAATTAGCTGCGAGGATGACTTAATGCTGGTTGATTTTAGAATAAAGTAGTATTTTGTCATGTAAGATGTGTGCTTGGTTTTCTATAGGACACAGCTATACAAACATAATTGACCACGCTGAATACGTTATAAACAACCGACTTCAATTGCAACAACTCCAGTTTTGATATGATTTTGTTGATTTTCTCAAAAACCGCTGAATCTATTTCGATAAAATTTATATGGGACCACCTGTGAAGTATACCCTTTTAAACAAAAAAAGAATTTTCCAAATCGGTTCCAGGCGTCTTCGAGTAATCGGTGAACATACATAAAAAAAAGATACCGACGAATTGAGAACCTTCTCCTTTTATTTGAAGTCGGTTAAAAATGAACTATTTTAACTAGAGCTTACTGCTAGTTACAAGGATTTTGTTAGAACTTATGCTTGTTAATTTAGTACTTGACCTATCGATGTACAAAATTCCACACTAGTCTGTTCAGCAGTTTCGACGTGAAAGCGGAACAAACAAATAATAATATAATATATAATAATAATATCTGGGACAAATCACACACGGTCATCTGGCCCCAAACTAGGATTCCCTGTATCTTGGCAACCAGAGACTGATATACATACACATATACTTTTAAATACAAACATATATAGATATAATACACCCAGACTCAGAGCAAACAATTCTGCTCATCACAGAAAAGTTTGCTCTGTGTGGGGATCGAACCCACGACTCTCGGATCAGAGGTCAGGATCGCTAACCACTTAGCCACCGAGTCAGTCAAATATCCATACTTTCGCATTTATTATATAAGTGAGATGAGATAGTGAGTGAAAAGTTAGTAAAACATAATTTCCTGATTCCATTCCCTTTGTGCTTCTCTCTTGCTCTTAACTATACTTGTTTGCCCTCTTACATGGTATTGTGGGGTGTTGCGCAATGCCATCCACTTAACATACGGTTTAGGAGTGGAGACTCTTCAACACCGACGACGGACAATAGTGTTGCGTCATTCTGCCCTCATAACAACAAAGGCCGCAAAGTATACGGAAACTCGTATACTTTGCGGCCTTCTTTGTTATGACAGCAGCATTGTTATGCAGCCTCGTTTCCGATCTGCATTCTATATGCCGACCGTTGACGCGATTGGTTCGCCACTCGATTAGACTTTGGAAAGGTTATTAGCATGATCGATATATTGCACAGTGTCGATCTGTGTGCACGGGTTTGTTCCGAAATGGCGAAATGGTTAGTCTATCGATAATGCTGTACAGTGTCGTGCAACTATAAGTATACAGCCAAGTAGTGCAAGTAGTACTATCGTAGATGTCACTGCTACCCTGTATACTTTTAGGTGCACGGGACTTTACGCGTTGTGGAGTACAAAAAATGTGTTTGAGGGAGTTTGTTTTGGACCCGCCCGACGTTTATTCTTTCTCCGCAAACATTTCCTGAAACGTTGGGTATAGGAGGTCTAAGTGGTAGGAATTTCGTGTTAAGAAAAGTGTACATTGCTACCTACTTGGCATAAATATTTTAGATTTAATTTGATTTATTCATCATCGATTGGACAAAAGAAGAAGGTGCCATCGTTGTACGAAATTATGAATTAAATGTTCGACTTGTTCTGTGAAGCAGCGCGCTGCGTTCCGCTGGGTTGAGCAAGATAGCCAGCGCATCAATTACGGGTATACGAGGAATTCCATCTTAGGTTCGGTCAGGATCTGAAAACCCTTCAAGGTGGGTTTCATTCCACTCAGCCGCAGTGGAGCCGGGACTTGGCGAATTGATGAAGCAGATTGCTTGAAATGAAGTGGAGCAGAGATTCTGAGTACTGATTGGTCACTTCTGCGCGTCTTCGCTCCGCTCTGCTTAAGTGGAAACGCTCCCTTACACATGGCAGTATGTGGCAGTGCAGTAGGCACTTTACGCTATACTTTTTTTTCTGGGTTCACCACTGTAGGAACAACGGTGTGTTCCCACTCTTTTAAGGAAAAGGGTGGTACCTCCGCCAGGCGACGTGGTATGTCTAGGGACCGGCTCTGGTCAAACCGTTGATGGTTGGAAATTATATAGGAACGGTGTGTTCCCACTCTTTGAAGGAAAAGGGAGGTACCTCCGCCAGTCCAGGTGGTATGTGTGGGGACCGGCTCTGGTCCAACCGTTGATGGTTGGAAGTTGTATATATGCGTACGAACGAAGAAACTTCGATATCGCATTCTAGATTAGTTTCGCGAGGACGCCACAACGCCAGTAAGGCCGCCTCAGCCCTTCACCAACTTGCACAAAAGAAAAACAAACAAATTTATCCAGTCCCAAAAGAATAGGCCATTATACGTCCTACAAATTTGATTGAACCATGGACAAAAGTAACGAGTCACGGACATGACCATCAAACGTAGCGGAAACGGATATCAAGCGCAGTGCGACCGCAATGGCGAATGAGGTTGATGACCTGCCATTTTTTTAATTTCGTCGGATTACATAGTTTCATTATTGCAGCTTAGATACGGTGTGTTTTTGTGGTAAACTATACAGGGTGTAAAAAAAAGTGTGGTGATACTTCAAGGTGGGCTTCTTTCTACTCATCAAACTGATCAACTTCTGTTCTACAACTTTGTTGAAATCGCAAAATTTTTTTTGAACTTTCGTACAAATCGATCAGCTGGCGAGTCAGATTTGTTTGGAAAGTCGCAATTTTTTTTCGATTTCAACAAAGTTGTAGAATAAAAGTTGTTCATTTTGATGAATAAGAAGCGTCGGTAGCTCTGCGGTTAGTGACTCCGTCCTCCTAACAAGAGGTCTCGGATTCAAATCCTGGCCAGTGCACCAATGAGGTGTTCGAAACTTACGTGCATTTTCATACCGACTGCTTTAACGGTGAAGGAAAACATCGTTAGGAAACCTGTACATCTGATTTCCAGTTGTGTATGATGTTCGCGTTTCATACGTCGGTAGGTGTAAATCTAAAATGCCCTACACGTGACGGAGGGTGATGATAAGTGCAACACCAGGCAACCGCCGCCTATACCTAGTGGATACGACGGTTAAATTGTGCCACACGATAAGAGAGAGAAGAGAATAGGAAGCCCACCTTGAAGTATCACCACAAAATGACCACGCTGAATACGTTAAAAACAACCGACTTCAATCGCAACAACTCCAATTTTGCTATGTTTTTGTTGATTTTCTCAAAAACCGCTGAATCGATTTCGATAAAATTTATATGGGACCACCTGTGCAGTGTACCCTTTCAAACAAAAAAGAATTTTCGAAATCGGTTTAGGCGTCTTCGAGTAATCGGTGAACATACATAAAAAAAAAAAAAAAAAAGATTCCGACGAATTGAGAACCTCCTCCTTTTTTTGAAGTCGGTTGAAAATATACAAATACAGAAGGTCCGCTCAATACTTCTACAAGCTTACGATTTTAGTGGTTTGTATTGAGCGGACTTTGGTGTCTATTTTGTAGTATCAGCACATCTTTTTGTTACACTCTGTAAATAGATTTACTCTGTGGGTAAGATAGCCAGTTCCTATTGTGTTGGGGAGCTTATTAGGGAACCTTGGTAACTCGCTTCCATTTTTCGGCATCTTCATCAAGTGAGATAATACAAAGTATTACAAAGGGCTACCAATTAATTTTTTTTATTCAGGTGATCCGTCTGCTCGTTTGCCACCTATCACATTTAAAAAAAAATGTGGATTTAGAAAGAAAATAATGATGACCGTAAGGCATTCGTCGCATCGACGATATGTGTATTGGCAGTGGAGGTGAGTTTCGTCCCTTCAAATAGTAACATGCAGTGTTCCTTGATTAAACTTCGGGGGTGAATTCCACTATCGATCTAAGGGTGCGGTCCAACCGCGCCTCTTAGAGGTGTGGCCACACCCCACGTCGCACCGTGAATAACTTTAAACTGCCACATAAGAAAGAAAGCCGCAAAGTATACGGAAACTCCCACATTATAAGGACATTATGCAGTATGGACACTCCCTGCCGCTCTCTGAAGGCTACCTCACACACCCCTATGTGACCGATCTGTGACCATTTGTCAAGAGGTTGGCACAGTTCCAAAACGGTTCCAAAGCACAATATTATAACCAGAAACAATTTTATTTTTTAAGGAAAGAGCTAAGCCTTCTAAGACTATACATCCTTGTCTGGTGTATACAGCCTTTACTTAATTTGTAAAAGTCTAGCTAACAATAAATAACAATGAGGGAATCTCGATTCAACCCTAGCACATCACGCACACATTTACATGTGTACAAACATGAATGTCTTTGTAGTAAACAATGGCGCGAAATTTGTATGAAGTGTCCGGGGTGTGGGAAACTCCATATGCTTTGCGGCCTTCTCTCTTACGAGGGCAGTAAAGTTCCCAGTTCATTCACCCGTGCAGTATATGTAGAGGGGACGGTTATGAGTTAATTATTTTATTGTAGGCCAACCTTTTTTAATGTGGAAGTAAAACCAAGTGACAATGCCAAGGGTTTACCAATAGTGGATAGGGTTGGTTAGTTTCATGAGTAGATTCCGTTATTAAAAAAAAGTTTCAGAGGACTAATATTATAAATGTGAAAGTATGGATGTTTATTTATTTGTTCCACTTTCACGCCAAAACTACTTAACGGATTTGGATGAAATTTGGTAGGTAGATAGATAAAGCACACGGCTAACACATAGGACACATTTATCCCGGAAAACTCAAGGGGTTCCCGGAGGAATGGCTAAAAACTGAAATCTTTACTTCGTCACTAGATGGCGTTGCCTTTCTCTCTGGACTCATTTCTGAAGCCCACGCAGACGAAGTCGCGGGCTAAAGCTAGTTACCGATTTATCTTTTAAAGTTGTAGAACAAAGGTTAAAGTTGTGAAACAATCAGTACTTATGTCAGTCCATACAAGATTCCTTCAAAATAAACTTGACAACAAAAACAACAGAATAAATCCTTGCTAATCGAAAGTCCATAATCAGTTAGCTTTGGCTACGCATCCCGACTAACAGATCGAACTAATGTTTATGTATAGACATTGTCTGTCTGTCTGTACGTGTGGCGTGTGGGTGAATATAGGCAGCAGTGTTTAGCGGTAGCGGAGATGTGGTGTGTGCTTGCTGATGAGCGGAGCGGTTGGCGGATTACGAACTACTGGGGAGTATGAAAATAATAGCTTTAAAACAGTTCACGTTCATGGACGTGTAAAAATGAAAAATATTTATTTAAAATACGAGTAGGCAGCTGTGAACACTTTCGTATGTACGTTTTACTCTACCTAATACTAATACGAAGTTCCTGCTTTACCACGTGGAACTTAAACATGATATACAATTATTTAAACTGGAGCTTCTACTTACGAGTATGAAACTGAACAACTTTTACAAGGGACCAGTAGTCTGTTCGGGTATTTTATTTATACGTAGTTTCCTTTCAACATTATTTTTATTTAGAATTCTGTGATTTGTTTTCTGTTAGTCGTGTAATGATATCCCGAATCGTACTCCCATCAGCAGCTGTTACAACAAGAATTGTAAAATAAGCGGAGACGCAGACGTGTAATGTTAACGTTTCCGCTCCGCCTATCACCCTACTGCCAGCCTGGCTGTACCAAGCGCTACCACCTTATTTGTATGTACGGCGGATAGGCGTTTCTCACGGCCGCGACTGCGTGCAGTGGTGATAACTATGGTACAATCAGTCTAATGTCAATACTGACTTAATCAGTATATGTTGTGCTACAGTAAAATATTGGGCCCCAAACAAGGATTCCCTGTGTTATGGGAACTGTTTTTGATTTTATTTGCCCTGGGTGGGAATCGAGAGCTTGACTGAGCTACGAAACAGTCTCGTGCGTGATTCTGTTTCTGTTCTGTACAGCATTGTGGCAAAATTAATCCTGGTATGTTGAGGTACAGACGGCGGTAGCCTGGTATTGCACATCTGGTTGACAGATGTGCAGGTTTCCTCACGTTATTTTTTAATGTTTGTTGTACGTTTCTTTACCTTTAACTGTATTTTCTGTTTCTGAACCCATGTGATCGAATTTGAATGCAACACTTTACCCTGTATAAGTTGAGGTACACAGAATACTTCTACGAAGCGAGACTAATTTATATTGGTTGTGATATCATCGACGTTCGGTTGACTGTACTTGTAGCATTATGGTGTTTCCATGGTATATTGTAGTTTGTGTAAAGGTGGATGAGGGGAAAGTGGTAAAAGCGAGCGAAAGCTAAGTCGTTCCTAAGTCTTGGGTTTAGCTCCTATTGATGTAGCCACGCTACTGGTTTTCGTGTAAAGGTAATTTCAAAATATATTTGCGTCACCGTGGCTGTTCAACCTATTCATGGATAGTTGCTTGACAGATTTGAAAGATAAGGAATGTGGGCTGAGAATGAATGAGTTACTCGTCAAGTGTCTTCTATAATATATGCTGACGATCAGGTGATTGTTGCGTCATCGGCTAAAGAGTTACAGGAGATGGTAACAGTTATGTACAGTTAAGCGTTGGAGAGAAAAGGAATGAAAGTGAATGTAAGTAAGACGAAAGTCATGGTTTTGGAAAGAGATGAACAAATGACCAAGTGTGATATTATGATTGGAGGAGAAAAAGTGGAGCAAGTGAAAGAGTTTGTGTACCTGGGATCAATGTTCACAAGGGATGAACTGAGTGAGAGTGATATTGAAAGGAGAGTGACTGCTGGAAATATGGTAAATGGTGCACTGCACGCCTTTATGAGTAGCCAAAAAGTTTCCAAAAAGGCCCGTCTGCCTGTGCACAGAGGAGTTCTCGTTCCTAGTTTGGTTTACGGAAGTGAAAGTTGGGTATGGCAGAAGAAGCGTAAGAGTAGAGTAAATGCAGTTGAAATGAGAGCGTTGAGAAGTATGATCGGTGTGAAACTAATTGATAAGATCAAGAATAGTGTGATAAGGGAACGGTGTGGTGTGAAAGAAGATGTAGTGACAGTTATTGAGAAAGGTATGCTCAGATGGTTCGGTCATGTAGAAAGAATGAATGATAGAAGATTAACGAGGCAGTGTAAGTGCAAGGCGAGTGTAAATGGTAATACTGGAAGGGGTAGACCTAGACGAACGTATAACGACCAAGTCGAAGACGTTTTGAAAAAATGTCAGGTCAAGAGTACACAAAACCGACGAGCTTGCATGAAAAGATTGATGAATGTAGAGGAAGCAAGAGAAGTATGTCAAGATCTTAGTAAAATCGTGGAAGAATGTGGTCTCTGCCTACCCCTCCGGGAAAGAAGCTTGATCTTATATATATTTATCTCAATAAAATAATGCACTAGTATAACTAGTAGATAGGTCTGAGATTCCAAGTCGATATAATTAACACAGTTGACAACATTTCAAATTTTTGATTCCCATTTCCAAGTTCGGATTGGTGGAGTTTGTGGAGCTTGTGGCAAAACTCAGTGTCAGAAGTTTTCAAGCTGCCTATAAGTTAACTCGCAAGCCTAAATACTTATAATGCGATAACCATAGCTATTCTATTAAATTCCAGATGCACAGTGGTTCTGTACAATGTGCGCAAAAACCGCCAGTCTCACGTGTTGAACGCTTCGCGCAAGAGTGTGACATGCGTCGCGTTCTCCCCGTGCGGCCGCTACCTGGCCACGGGGGAGTGCGGCCACGCGCCCGCTGTGCGGGTGTGGGATCTACAGGTATATATCATCTCACGTTAGTCACTATATGGTAAATACCGTCAGTCTTACGTGCTGAACGCTTCGCACAAGAGTGTGACATGCGTCGCGTTCTCCCCGTGCGGCCGCTACCTGGCCACGGGGGAGTGCGGCCACGCGCCCGCTGTGCGGGTGTGGGATCTACAGGTATATATCATCTCACGTTAGTCACTATATGGTAAATACCGTCAGTCTCACGTGCTGAACGCTTCTCACAAGAGTGTGAAATGCGTCGCGTTCTCCCTGTACGGCCGCTACCTGGCCACGGGGGAGTGCGGCCAGGCGCCCGCTGTGCGGGTGTGGGATCTACAGGTATATATCATCTCACGTTAGTCACTATATGGTAAATACCGTCAGTCTCACGTGCTGAACGCTTCGCACAAGAGTGTGACGTGCGTCGCGTTCTCCCCGTGCGGCCGCTACCTGGCCACGGGGGAGTGCGGCCACGCGCCCGCTGTGCGGGTGTGGGATCTACAAGTATATATCATCTCACGTTAGTCACTATATGGTAAATACCGTCAGTCTCACGTGCTGAACGCTTCGCACAAGAGTGTGACATGCGTCGCGTTCTCCCCGTGCGGCCGCTACCTGGCCACGGGGGAGTGCGGCCACGCGCCCGCTGTGCGGGTGCGGGATCTACAGGTATATATCATCTCACGTTAGTCACTATATGGTAAATACCGTCAGTCTCACGTGCTGAACGCTTCACACAAGAGTGTGACATGCGTCGCGTTCTCCCCGTGCGGCCGCTACCTGACCACGGGGGAGGGCGGCCGGCCACGCGCCCGCCGTGCGGGTGTGGGATCTTCTGGTAAACATCGAGTCATGTTTCTCACTGTATGGTAAAAGTGCTAAGGAATAGTATAAGTACAGACTTTCTATAACTTTTCGTTAGTACTTAGCAAGTTGATTAACCAACCAACATTAGTACTTTCGTAAATTATGGGCACTACATGCCTCTCTTTCTCTCTATAGGCGACTTCACCCCACTGCACTATTGTGGGTAAGATACAGTCACTGACGGTTGTTTGGCGCAAGCCACACACATTTTCGCGTGTACAAACGCCATTTGTTTGTAGTAGTAATAGGCTAATTGCCAGTCAATAGACTAACTGACTAGACGATAAACTTATCAATAGACTTATTAGTCTTAGTAATAACTAAGACGAATTGTGAACGTAAGCTAATACATAGTTACTTTACACAACAGTAGTGTTCGTGTAGCGACATGTAACGTCAAGTAGCAGTACTAATATACTACAAAAGTTAAGAAAATAAAATAAATCGTCTGTTCGTTCCAGGACCCGACAGCGTCAGGGGCAGTGCAGATCGCAGAGTTCCCTGGCCACACGCATGGAGTCAGCTGTGTGGTAAAAATTGATTGTTTTTAACCGACTTCAAAAAAAAGGAGGTTCTGAGTTTGACCTGTATGTACGTATGTATGTTTGTATGTATGTTTGTCCGCGATTATCTCGCGTTTGGCTGAACCGATTTTAATGCGGTTTTCAGAAAAGTCTTTGTTACATTTAGAAGGTTTTAGTATTTTAACCGACTTCAAAAAAGGAGGTTCTCAGTTTGACCCGTATGTTACGCGATTGAAGTCGGTTTTTTGACGCTTTCAGCGTTGTCTATTATTTGTTTTGATATTTGGTAGCTCCTTATTTTACCGATATAAATCATATTATACAGTGTGAGTCTTTATAAAGTGCACATATGAAAGGGGGTGAAATAAGAGGCAATTTTATCGCCCAGAAAAATATATTAAAAAAATAAAAAAATTGTAGACGTTAATTTTTTTAAAATAACATCTGCTGTCCCCAAGTAAACAAAACGTTGTATCTTTTAAATTAAGCAAGCTAGGATGTTAAAACAAAAAAAGTGCGGACTGGCACAACTAAGACTAACGAAACCTAAAACTATCATTTAGAGCAACAGTGTAAAAAATAACGCTATTTTTTACACTGTTGCTCCGCATCTGGAATACTACTGTTTAATCGCTCATAGCAAACGTTGTGTGTAGGTTAGAATCGTGGGGTTTTTATTATTTGAAAGCTAAACTAAAGTCAAATATCTAAAAAGTAATAAAAAATAGGGTTAATAGGTGTTATTTGAAAAAATAAATAAAATTCCGTAAAAAAGGCTTATATTTAATTGATGGTGTTTATTATTTATGTAATTTTTTTTCAGTGGCACGACCATCTACTACCAATCCTCACTTTTTTATTTTAACCTTCTAACCTACTTAATTCAAAAGTTACAACGTTTTCTTTACTTGGAGACAGCAGATGCTACAATATTTAAAAAAATAAACGTCCATATATTTTTTTTACTATTTTTTTTTTATTTTTTTTATATTTTTCTGGGCGATAAAATTGCCTCTTATTTCACCCCCTTTCATATGTGCATTTTATAAAGACTCGCACTGTATAACTTTTACCACATCAAATTTTCTAAAAATGTATCAATCTCTTTCGCAGGCATTTTCAACGTCATCGAAGTATCTAGTCTCTGTTGGGTCGCAGCACGACATGATCGTGAACGTGTGGGATTGGCGTGCTAACCTCAAACTGGCCAGCAATAAGGTGAGAATCACCATTATAACTTACCTTCTTTTTTTATTGTGTAACCTGGAAAAGATGGAAGGCCCTCTTGAAGGAAAGATACCAAAGCTTTTGGCTACCTGTAATAATAGAAGGGTTAGTGCGTTGGCAATCTTGAAGGGCTTAAGATGGTAATTTCGCTGAAGCACAGTCTGGGCTTAGCCTCTTTATGGAAAGCTACCAAAGCTTTTTAATAGTAGAAGGGTTATTGGTGCCTTGGCAATCTTAGAGGGCTAAGATGGGATGCTTCCTATGGCGTTAATTTTAGCGACTATCTCGCTAAGGTAACGCGCGTCTTGGAGGTGGGAACACACCTATACTCGTAAAGCGCCCGCCTAGTCCGGTTCAATGGTGCCACACCCCGGACACTCAATTAAGTCGTTCGAGTTATAATGTTTACTTCTGTAGGAACCGTGTGTTCCCACTCTTCGGAGGAAAAGGGAGGTACCTCCGCCAGGCGAGGTGGTATGCCTGGGGACCGGCCGTGGTCCAACCGTTGATAGTTGGAAGTTGTATATGTAGTTAATCCGAAGAAACTTTCAATAGCGCGTTCTAGGTTTAGTTCGTGGCGGTGCGATAGATGTCGCCACACTTCAAACCTCTTTAGACTTTCCTTTCTAACATGTAGAGCGAGCGAAAGCTGTATGAATTGTCACTAGATGTTACCACAGGGTGGTTAGGTCGCCTGCAGAGTGCGACAGACAGTGTCCAACCTGTATGTAATACTATTTAATATACTGTGTTGCTGCAGGTATCGGCTCGTGTAAAGGCAGTCAGTTTCTCCGAGAGCGGCAACTATTTCGTCACAGTCGGCTTCAGACACGTCAAGTTCTGGTATCTGGAGTACTCGAGGAATGCTAAGGTGAGATAATATAACATAACCAGTTTTTAAACCAAGAAACATCGATTGATTAAAATAACTATAGTTCATTCCAATCAAAAAAAAGCAAAATGTAAACAATCGTTTGACACTGACACTTGTGATCGGCCATGACACTACATTAGAGATGTGCAAGTTACATATGAATGAGTGAATGAATGGATGAACGAACGAGGAGTTTAAATAAAATTTAGTTATTTGATACTATGTTTTCAGAGTTCGGAACCACCAATGAGATCAAATAGATATAAAATAAATTTCACAATTTTCGGTTACAAAATGGCGGATATGCACTTATAGAAAAATATTGTTATGGGTGTCATTTTTGACGATTTTCGTGATGCTAACTAGGAAAAGCTTATTAAGACCCGGGATCGAGATCACTAGATGAATCACTCATTTCGAACCACTGTAAATTAATAAAAATAACTTCAGTCATGTAGTCAGTTGATTCTGTTAGAATCAAATAAGGATTTTAAAAACTTATCCAATGAGGAGTCGCACGTAGTCAACACAAATCCAATCGTGAGCAATATCAAAGTCCTTAATGCGCAGCGGTTAATCGTCAGTTCCAAGAAAAATCACAATCCAAATCGCAAAGTTAACAGTGTACTTATATCAAAAGCCAAGTCGTTAATATCCAAACACAGAAGAACACACGTACGCATGACAAGGAATCGAAGCAACGAATGAGCAGACCGGTATGTCGAACGAAATTCAGTGTTGCCAGTGCCTGACAGAGTCGAAGCAAGAAATGAGCGTACCGGTACGAACGAACGAAATTCAGTGTTACCAGTTCATTGTCTAATGACGAACGTACTAACGGATATTATTTGCAGTTTCTAACGGCAAACAATGTGAACATAGTGGTAGGAACTGGAACTAAATGTTGATTAATATCTAAAAATATCGATATCGTTGTCGACATCTCACACGGAGCATGAGTGAAATACAAATGTATTGCATGCAGATTGTTTTTCTACGTTCTTATTTTTTTTTACGTTATGTAAAGGTCCTACCATGCGAAATTTTTAAATTCAGTGTTGCTAGTACAATATAGCATGTATGTATGTATATAGTATGTATCTTGGATTTAAAAAGTTACGGATATTTAAATTAAATACATTTAAAATACAGAACAAGAAAACGTTACTGAACGCCTAAAAAGTTATACCACCACCAATGATAGCCCAAAATATAAAAAACAGGCCACACACAACCGTCAGACACTTATCACGTAACACTCATTCACTCATTCATTCACTAGTTCGTTCAAAGTATTGACACAACCTCATCACTATTTTCTACAGATAACAGTAACGTCTTGTCACTGAAACATAACCTAACAATCTGAGATTAGACTGGAAATATTGTATTTTCATGCCAGTTTCGTATCTTAATTTAGTGAAATCTATTAGAAAAGGCAATAATTGTTACGACCTACGATTAGTATGTGTCAGTGTTAGCAGAAAATGTGTGATTCTTGAGGAATTTGACGAAATCGGTGGATGTTTCGTTTGTTTACCTTTTGCTTTTTTTTGATTGGAATGAGGTATATACAGGGTTGAACGAAATAGTGTACACCACTGCAGGGCACGAGTCTCTTCCCATACATCGGGAAGGTTAGGCCATACTCCACACACGGGGGCCAAGTCCGGATTGGTGGAGGTTGGGGGGCTAGTAGCCAACCCCAGTGTCAGAAGTTTTATCTTAACGACTGCCATCTAGTGATAGCAGTCGGCACCAATGGCTTTACGTGCCTTGCGAAGCACAAAAACGGTCGAGATAATCGTCACTAACAGTCAAACCCATCCAGGTTACGACCGCGTCTCTAGTCAGTCAACCTGCGTGATCGACGCGACTACGCAAGCTGCACTGAGCCACGATCGCTTCGAATAACACTAATCTAAAAATATTTCCAGATCAAAGAGCCAGTGCCCCTGATGGGTCGCTCGGCCATACTGGGCGAGCAGAAAGACAACGAGTTCTGCGACGTGGTGTGCGGGCGCGGCGCGTGCGCGGACAGCACGTACGCCATCACGCGCGGCGCGCTGCTGTGCGAGTTCAATAGCCGGCGGCTGCTGGACAAATGGGTGGAGCTTAGGGTGAGTAATAAATACACTGGTGGACAAAAAAATCGACTCAAGATTTGTTGCTCGACTTTTGAAAAAATAACTCAGTCTACAAAACTGCTAAACACTAAAAGCAAAAAACTAGAAAATCATAAACAGTACCCACACGTAGAAACAACTAGAAAATCATAAACAGTACATACACGCCCTACCAAGTATCCGTTGACGCTTCACTCGGCTCTTCGGATCACTGCCTAATCCGGAGTACGGTGCCATTCACGTGCCCGCCGCGACCGCGAGTTGCTTGTCGCCGTCGTGTGTGGCACTACAAGTCAGCAGATTGGGATGGGATGCGGTCTTTCTTTGCGTCCTACCCTTGGGGGCAGATTTGCTTCACGCCGGATGATCCTAACTTCGCTGCTGATTCTGTCGCTGATGTGGTGCTGCAGGGTATGGAGCTTTTTATCCCATCCTCGGTAGTCCCCATTGGCGGCAAATCACAGCCTTGGTTTGGTCGGTCCTGCAAAAAGGCTTCTCGCCGGAAGCAAGAATGTTACCAAGCCTGGGCAAATGCAGCGAAGGTACGGGATGAAAAGACCAGCGCATTGAAAAAGGAGTTTAACTTTGCCTCCAGGTCCTTCAAAAGAGACATTGCCAGGGAGAAGTCGGCGCACATAGGCAGAATTGGCGAGAGACTAGAGCGTCTTCCTTCGGGAACTCGTGCGTTCTGGTCTCTGGCCAAAGCTGTCCAGGGGAATTTCTGCACGCCATCATTTCCACCACTGCACATGGGAAATGATTCATTGGCCCACGACGCAAAGGAGAAAGCCGATCTTCTAGGCAAACTCTTTGCGTCCAATTCGACATTGGATGACGGGGGAAACGAGCCGCCGACCATACCGCGGTGCAAGAGCTGTATGCCGGATATCCGGTTCCACCAACGCTCAGTGCGTAAAGCACTTTTTTCCCTCGACATTCATAAGTCGAGTGGGCCCGATGGAATCCCTCCCATCGTGTTGAAGGTGTGTGCTCCAGAGTTGGCTCCAGTTTTAACGCGCCTTTTTCGGCTTTCCTACTCTTCTGGCGTAGTCCCGAAGTCATGGAAAACAGCTTTGGTGCACCCGATCCCTAAAAAAGGTGACCGCTCGAATCCGTCCAACTACAGGCCGATAGCCATAACCCCCTTATTCTCAAAGATAATGGAGTCCATTATCAATAGCCAGCTCCTTCGGTATCTAGAGGACCGCCAGCTGCTTAGCGACCGACAGTACGGTTTCCGTAAGGGCCGCTGGTGATCTTCTTGTCTACCTGACACATCGTTGGGCACAGGCGATCGAGACTAAGGGGGAAGCATTGGCGGTTAGTTTGGACATAGCGAAGGCCTTCGATCGGGTTTGGCACAAAGCACTTCTTGCGAAGCTTCCTTCTTATGGGCTTCCCGAGGAATTATGCAAATGGGTCACTAGTTTTCTTGCAGACAGAAGCATAAAGGTCGTAGTCGACGGTGCATGCTCAGATTCTATGTCTGTGAATGCTGGTGTCCCTCAAGGCTGTGTGCTTTCGCCTACACTGTTCCTTCTGCATATCAACGATATGCTGCAAATCAGCAGCACTCATTGTTATGCGGATGACAGCACAGGTGATGCCTTTTATACCGGCCGTGCTAACATTTCTCGGGAAAACGTCATCGAGAGCCGAAACAAACTTGTGTCAGAAATTGAGGACTCTTTAAAGAAAGTCTCAGAATGGGGTCGGATTAACTTGGTCCAATTTAACCCCACTAAGACACAGGTTTGCGCGTTCACTGCCAAGAAAATGCCATTTGTCGTATCACCTCGTTTTGAGGACACTCCCCTTAATGCCTCAGCTAGTATCGGAATCCTTGGTGTCGACATATCGAGTGAAGTCCAGTTCCGTGGTCATCTAGAGGGTAAGGCTAAATTAGCCTCGAAGAAGCTTGGTGTGCTCAATAGATCGAGACGGTATTTCACTGCGGCCCATCGCCTGCAACTTTATAAGGCGCAGGTTCGGCCTCACATGGAATACTGTTCTCATCTCTGGGCAGGGGCACCCCAGTACCAGCTTCTCCCTCTGGACCGTATTCAACGGAGAGCAACTCGAATCGTCGGCTGCCAGGATATCTCAGATCGGCTTGACTCCTTGGCGCTGCGTAGAGATGTAGCCTCGCTCTGCATTCTCTATCGCATGTACAATGGGGAGTGCTCCGAGGAATTGTTCGGATTGATCCCTGCCGCCTCTTTCCGCCATCGTTCTACGCGACAATATATTCATCCCCATCACATAGATGGTTGGCAGTCCACAACTGTGCGTTTCACTAGAAACTTTCTGCCTCGCACAACCAAACTATGGAATGAATTGTCGCCTGCGGTATTTCCGGACCGATACGACATTCAAACCTTCAAGAAAAGAGCGTACTCCCATATCAAAGGCCGGCAACGCACTTGTGACTCCTCTGGTGTTGCGGGTGTCTATGGGCGGCGGTAATCGCTATTTTGCTAGATTGAGTTAATTTTCCAAAAGGCGTGCATGAAACTTTAAGTTGATTTTTTGTCCATGAGTATATAAGGTGCTACTTTATTAGTGCCCGATATTTTAGTCAGTGCTCCTACTCTTGATTCTGACCAACTTTCCCCAAGGAACCCATAGTCAAATCGCAATTTTTTTTTTTTTTTTTTTACCCTCAATTGGTAAGCCCTTGGCATCATCTCACCTGATGGTAAGTGATGGTAAGTGATGATGCCGAAGATGGAAGCGGGCTTACCAAGATTCCCCAACGCAATGGGGAACTGGCTATCTTATCTTCATGCCGGAACACATCAATGCTGTTAACATTGATGTTTGGCGGCAAGACTTAGATAAGATGGTGGTAGCTAGCCAGGCGGGCTCAGAAAATGCCCTACCACCAACCAAACCGAGTCCACAAAGTTGGACCCCGCCGGGAATCGAACCCGCGACCTCCTGATGTGAAGCGAGCGGCAAGCCACTACGCTACGGAGGCGGTTTTGGGCTCTTCATACTAATTTGGCCGTTCGGCTGATCGGTTTGTATGAAGAGTCCAAAAACTTTTTTACGATTTGACTATGGGTTCCTTGGGGAAAGTTGATCAGGATCTGGAGTAGAAGCACTGACTAAAACATCGGGCACTAATAAAGTAGCATCTTATATATCGCTGACTTTCGAAAAGTGACACGTCTCAAAAATGATGATTTTTCAGAAGAGCAGTTTAAAAATTGAAAAAAAAAAAAAACTTTTTGTCTATATTTTTTTAAAGGTGACCAGATTATTGATAGTTATAATATTACGTTTTTCTATTTATTAAAGTACTGTCTTGTTCACGATAAAATATAGCTCATTTTGAACACGCTGGTATTCATAACTCAAAAACGGACTATTTCGTTTTGTGCCACTATTTTCGAAAGGCAGCGATATGTTATTATTATCTTGTTGATGGGGACTGTCTAAACAGCGACACTTCGGCCCAAAGGGATCTTTTGTGTCAACCCCTAAAACCTTTATACCTATCCCTAGTCAAAAATATGGGGGTAGGTCTCTGTATTCCTTCGGCGTTGGGTAACCATTACCGAGGAGGCTTATACGCTTGTTGAAAATGAAATGAAAATAAAAATATTTTTATTCGAAGTAGGTAGCAGTGTACACTTTTCGAACGTCATTCTTTTATCTACCTAATACGAGGTTCCTACCACTCGGAACTCGTATACCCACCGTTTGGGGAAGTGTTTGCGGAGTGAGAAGAAACGGCGGGCCCTAAAGAAACTCCCTCCAACACATTTAAAAAAAATGTCTTATATTCTATTACATCTTAATGCTAGCTCAATAAATGAATTATACAATGTCATGTCTGTAAATAAAACATACAAAAATAAGAATGAAGAAAGAAGAATAAAGAAAGAAAGGATTCAAAAGAGATTAAAGTAAAAAAAAATTGTAGCTAATGACTAACAATTCCAAAAACCAATGACAAGAGCAGGCCAGTTCACACGGACACCACCCGATCACGAGTATAACGCGAGAGTCAACCATCGCTCCCCTCAACCATATTTGAGGGAAGGGAACGACCCGACTCCCGATACGCCACAATCCGCCATTGTTAGCAAGAACATCACAGTTGTATGTTAACAAACCATATTGTCCCCACTGCAGGTGCACGGGCCTTTCCCATACCTCGGTTAGGTCATATTTAACACACGGGGGCCAGGGCCGGATTGGTGGAGGTTGTGGGGTTGGTGGTATTAATCAGCTTGTTTTTTTCACTTTTTCAGACGACATCAGCGAACTGCATGGCTGTAGGGTCAAACTACATCTTCGTGGGTTGCGCGGAGGGCATAGTGCGGTGCTTCGCTCCGGACTCGCTACGGTATATCACTACGCTGCCCCGGACTCACTATCTGGGGGTGGATGTGGCGCAAGGAGTAAATATTAAGTGAGTTTGCCTTTTGTTGTAAAGATTTAACAGTTAAGCTTGGACGTCGTATGACGAAAATTAGGTCTAAGCTGTTTCAGTATTTCTTTCCTTCGATTTATTTGTCTATGTATCTGTTGAATACGACACAGTAACATATAAGAAGTAATTTCATGCCTGGTTTCTTTAAACAAAATAAAAAAGAATATACTTATGCATGAAGTATGAACATTGGTAAGTCCGCTTCCATCTCCGGCATCATTATCATCTACTTAAATAAAATGTAAAGAGAAACGCTCGTCTCTAATGCTAATGTAACACTATGCCTTTTCCACAGTCACATGTTCACGCAGCCACCGAACGCTCGGTACCCGGACGCCATAGCGTTGACGTACGACGAGCGGAACCACAAGCTGACGTGCGTGTACAACGACCACAGCCTGTACGTGTGGGACGTGCGGGACATCAAGCGCGTGAGTGTTGCCAGCGTGATAATATATTAATATATAGGGTGTAACAAAATTTATGCAGGACCCGCTTTGGCTTAATAAGCGATCAATTTGTATGAACAAGTCCACATTTTCTTTTTGCGATTTGAGTTAAGTCGTAGAAACAAAAGTTGGTCAGAATGATGAATACAATCCCGAGTTAACGGATCCTACATCAATCTGGTAGTTTCTTCGATATTACAGACTTGATTCTCTTGTACTCCAGTGAATTAAATCATGAATTTTTACGGAAGAGATTAAGAAGAAAACCAGATAGATATGGTTATAATAACTTCTGTATTTCAGGGAATGAAGACAGAAGTTATGGTAGCCATATCTATCTGGTTTTCTTCTTATTCTCTTCAGTATAGTTTCTTGATTTAATTCAATTATTTAATTCTACCATGATTGCATCTTTAACCGCGTTTTATTAGAAAACCCTGAAATATCAAATGTCACTTTAAGGTTCGCTTCATCTTTTGTCCACAGGTGGGCAAGTCCCACTCGGCGCTGTACCACTCCGCCTGCATCTGGGGCGTGGACATGGTCAGCTCAGAGGGTGCCCTACCCCCCGGCGCCTTCCTGACCTGCTCCAGCGACGACACTGTGCGACTGTGGCGGCTCAAGGAGCAACCGCCGAATATTTATAGTAATGTAAGATTAATATATTTGTTTTTATCCACAATAGGGTAGTTGTAATGCCCTTACAGGGTTCGTGTGTGTATCCATTGTCTATTTAAGAACTGCATCAAAAATTTAACAAAAAATGTTATCCACTAAATATTCTAGTATTCCTACTTCTTCCAAAACTTACTTACTAGTTCGATATTTGGATCAATCGGCCGATCGACTTTTCACAAAAGTTAAAAAACACATTCGATCGACTTTTTAGAAAAGTTAAAAAAAAACAGTATGTGTTAGTTACTTGAAGAAAGTATTCAGTTTAAAATCCGAAACGCAATCTTTATTAGTTTCATGCGCGCGCGTTGACAGACGTAGTGACAGCCATTTGCGCAGACGTGTTGCGCGCACCGCGTTTATTTTACGTTGTACCTACATCCATAGTTTAACTGTATTCTTTTCTTACTACAGGAATTAAACAAAGTCCTTTACATCGACCCGGAGCTGAAATTCCTAAAGGACGTCGATCTAACGGCTACCAACGATAAGGACAAGTCGAAATCGTACGACGACAAAACTGGGGTCAGGTTAGTACTGTTTTATTTACCTTTACTTACAATATAAGTTCGAAACTCGAATGTTTTGAATGAAGGAATGTTTTGAAAGAGATTGAATTTTAGTGTCCGATTTCCGCTACATTATTAATATTCGACTGATTTAGTTCCGGTTTTCAAGACTCATCATCAGCCATAATAATTCCACTGCTGAGCAAAGGACAAAGGACAAAGACCGGTCCTGCGCTGCCCGCATCCAGCGGTTTCCCGCGATTTTCACTAGGTCATCGGTCCACCGAGTGGGAGACTGTCCACGCTGCGTCTTCCGGTGCGCGGTCGCCACTCGAGAACTTTAATGCCCCAACGGCCATCTGTTCTACGAGCTATGTGCCCCGCCCACTGCCACTTCAGTTTAGCAATTCTATGAGCTATGTCGGTTACTTTAGTTCTCCTACGTATCTCCTCATTCTTGTTTCGATCACGTAGCGAGATTTCGAGCAAAGCACTCTCCTTCGCCCTTTCATGAATAATAAAATAGATTGATTTGTCTATTGTCACTTGTAACAGATGCGTCCGCGTGTCCCCGGACGGACAACATATAGCCTCTGGCGATCGCGCCGGTAACATCTGGATCCACGACGCGTCGGGAACCCTACTCCATACTTTGGAGGCTCATGATGCAGAGGTCCTGTGCCTGGAGTACTCCACCAAGCCGAAATTGTTGGCTTCGGCGTCTAGAGATAGGCTGATACACGTGTTTCTAGTTGAGAGGGTGAGTTTTATTTATTTATTATTTATTTATTTATTTCAGGCAACGGGGCGCATAGAACATATCCAACAACATACATATATTTTATACTTAAAACACAATCAATCAATGGCCTTTGTGTATTACAGACGATTTACTGCAATGTCTTGGCACAACGTTTTTGGTGACTTATGAGACCGATGCGAGCGCGGCAGACTCGCCCGCAGGCCTGACAGGGAAAGTTTGCGGCAGATGTACTGATGCCGCCCATGTGGCGCTTTTCCCTCTTGGTTGCGAGTTCTCTGAGCCAGGCTTCGTCACATAACTTTCGCCCCTCCGCAATGCATTTGCGCCATTCGAGCCGGTTTTCTGCGAGCCCCCCCCAGTAACGAGGGTCTATTTTAAAGGCTAACATGTCCCGCTTGGCACAGTCTTTGAAGCGAAGCAATGGTCGCCCGACGTCTCTTTTAGTATTCGCTACTGCGCCTAGCAAGACCCGTCGTGGTAATCGAGAGGGTTCCATCCTGTGCTCGTGACCTAGCCAACGTAGACGTCTCTGTTTGAGGAACGCGGTTAAACTAGAAAGTTGTGCTTTTTCAAGAATCCTCTCGTTGGTGACTCTGTCCTGCCATGTAATGCCTAGTCGCCGTAATAAGTACATAAATACTTAATAATAATTATTTATCAATTATTTTTTATTTTTGGACCTTTCATACTACTTTGGTCATGTGATTGGCCGGCCTATTTTGTATGGAGATGCTCAAAATTTTTTTGCGATTGACCATTGGTTACTTGGGGAAAGTTGCTCAGTTTCATGAGTAGAAGCCGCTGTGAAGTTTTGGTGGGGGTCCAAAAATAACCCTGTATAGCTAGTGATATTATGAATCTCTATCAGTGTCTATGCGTCTTTTGGCATCATTCTTTGATAGCCAGTTGAACAATAAGTCCAATAGATTTCCACGCAAGTAACCTATTTGTGATTCAAACTAATCAGCACTTTTCGTCCTAACCAGGGCTACCAAATCCTCCAAACCCTGGACGAGCATTCCTCCTCGATCACGGCGGTGCGGTTCCTGAGCTCCAGCAACGGGTTGCAGATGGTGTCGTGCGGCGCCGACAAGACGATACTCTTTAGGCAGTTGAGGACTGTGAGTTTCATTAATCAATAAATGAATCCTTTTTTTTACTGTGTTAGGTGGAAAAAAGCTGACGGCCCACCATATGAAAACTAGCGAAACGAGCATCTGTAACCCCAGAAATATGAGTTATCAGTGCTATGCCGATTCTTGAGGGCTAAGATGGAATGCGTCTTATGCCGGTGCATGCGCTGGCTCTCGCCCCGCCGGCAGCGCGCTGCTGGCGCAGGTGTGGGGCGAGCAGTGGCACCCACCACCCACTCGGACCTTGCATATTCAGGTCCTATCGCTAAGCATTGCATCATTATCATTACCTCTCATTAAGAAAGAAAGAAAATAAATTTATTTCACAGTAAAAAAGACGTAAAGAAATATACAAATATGAAATTTAACAATGGTTATTAGCCGACAACCAACTGATCCAAAGATTCCGCTTAAGTTTACAAGTGACAGGAGTGGTTCTCCATCAATAACTACAATGGACGTGACGTTATAGTTTTGCGGCGTCATTGAGCGACAATTTTATAACTTTTGTTGATAAAAAATTCAAGATGGGATGAAAAACAAAACAAATAAGGTTTTTTGAAATTTTATTGCGAGATCAATTTAGTGAACGATAGTTTATAATTTATTTTTCATGCTGTCATCTTCCCAATTGTTTTCTTCCAGACGCCCGACGGCAGTTACCAGTTCGCTCGCGGACAAAACGTGTCGGGGCGGACTACGCTCTATGATATGGAGGTCGACGCTGGTGGGAGACACATACTCACTGCTTGCCAGGTAAGGGTGTAAAAAACAGTACGGGGTGAACTTTTTGTGCATTTTACTCAGCTACTACTGGGCATTCGTCGAGAATATTTCGTTTCATTGGTCGAAAATATTCATTAGAATCATATTCCCCAATGTCGTGCCCTCCCCTTGTAAGTAAAAAGAGTTAATGACAATGACACAGATGCTCAACACTTTATTGGTGTCATATTCCCCCCCCCCCCCGTTCCCCATCCCCCATTCTATTTCAAAGGCCTGCAACGCACTTGTGACTCCTCTGGTGTTGCGGGTGTCTATGGGCCGCGGTAATCGCTTACCATCAGGTGATCCGTCTGCTCGTTTGCCACCTATCACATAAAAAAACCAGGGCACTGTGACTTTATTTAACGTTATTAACTTCCAGGACCGCAACGTTCGCGTGTACAGTGCCTCCCACGGCCGGCACACGAAGACTTTCAGGGGGACAACGGCGGAAGACGGTACTCTTATCAAGGTGTGTATTAAAAAGAAGCAACTACAAGTAGTAGTTGTAGTTGCTTCTTTTTAGGGTTCCGTACCTCAAACGAAAAACAAAGACACTCATATAGGTGTCTGTCTGGCTTTTTTGTCTGTCCATCTGTCACATCCAATTTGCTCTTGTGGTGGTGCATTTTGGGCGGTCTTATCGCTCAAAGCGATGTCCGGAAAAATCGCCCATATAACCAAGTGTATTTTTTGTGCGCGATAAAGAGTACTTGACCGATAAAGTTGAAACTAAGTACACATAAAGGTTTCCGTGACCCAAACACAGGCGTATAACCTAAATAGAATTTTGAGTGTGGTGCATTCACTTTTGGGGGGCAAATCAGACTGTATCATGTGATAAATCATACGCATCCAGCTATCACCAGCACCCCTGCGGAAATGATCGCTCTACCTACCCACATCCGGACGGTTCATACAAATCGTCCGAGTTATTTATCTACTACGATCTGCCTTTCTTACGCGTAGGAGCGAGCGAGATAACTAAGCGACGACGAATGAGAGAATGAAAGAATGAACGAAAACACTGCACTAATAATCTTATCTTTAATAAAATCTTCTTTTCAGGTGGCGTTAGACAACAGCGGCATCTATCTAGCGACCTCGAGTACTGATAAGATTCTTAGCGTCTACGATTACTACTCTGGGGAGTGCATGGCTACTATGTACGGACACTCCGAGATCGTCACTGGACTCAGGTATTAGTTTAAACTACAGATAAAACGGATACCGATCATCATCATCAGCTAAAAGACGTCCACTGCTGGACAAATGCCTTCACCAAGGAGTTCCACGCCGACCGGTCCTGCGCTGCCCGCATCCAGCGGCTTCCCGCAACCTTCGCCAGGTCATCGGTCCACCGAGTGGGAGCCTGCCTACACTGCGTCTTCCGGTGCGCGGTCGCCACTCGAGAACTTTAAGGCCCGAATGGCTGTCAGTTCTACGAGCTATGTGCCCCCACCTACTGCCACTTTAGTTTAGCGATTCTGTGAGCTTATTCGGTTACTTTAGTTCTCCTACGTATCTCCAAATTTATACAAGCATAGCGGAATACAGATAGATAAAGGTAAAGAAGCGGTCATGGCTCGGCGATTGCAAGTTAACTAACTACAGACATAATCTGGACGGGTTTGACTGTTAGTGGCATACATCTCGACTGTTTCCGTGCTTTGCGAGGCACGTCATGACTTGGTGCCAGAGGCCTTATAGGCGGCTTGAAAACTTCTGACACTGGGGTTGGCTAAATCCGGATTTGTGGTGCCCCCATTTCATTTCACTCTATTCAGTATATTGTTAGTAAATAGTTTTAAGTCTTAAGTTTTTAGTCTTTTATACTAACTAACAAATAATGTGGAATTTATTCTGAAATACTAATAACTAATATGAAATAATTTGAATGCGCGCAGGTTCACGCCAGATTGCCAGCACCTGGTCTCAGCTTCGGGCGACGGCTGCGTCTTCGTGTGGCGAGTTCCTCACGACATGGTGGTCACTATGCGTGCGAGGCTAGCTCAGCAGGCCATACGGCAGGGCAGGTCAGTCACCTTACCTTAATTTACTTCAAGTTGATGAAGTGTCTCGATAGTACTGCGGTTTGTCGATAGATGGCGCTGTTATGTACTTCAAATTGCAGCCTCTGTAGTACCACGGATTACAGATGAGGTGCCTCTGTAGTATCGCGATTTGCGTATAGATGGCGCTGCCTGAACTGTAACCCTACTACTCCAAGTTGCAGACGATGACATGTTTCGGTAGAACTACAATTTGCGTATAGATGGCACTGGAATTATTGTATTATTAGTAAGTCGCGTGCCTCACGACATGGTGGTCACTATGCGCGCGAGGTTAGATCAACAAGCCATACGGCAGGGCAGGTCAGTTACCTTACTACTTTAGGTGGCAGTTGATGAAGTGGCTCGGTAGTATTGCGGTTCGCCGATAGGTGGCGCTGCTTGAACTGTGCCTCACTACTTTAAGTTGCAATTGATGAAGTGCCTCTGTAGTACCGCGTTGTGCCAATAGATGGCGCTGCTTGAACTGTACCCTTCTACTTCAAGTTGATGAAGCCTATTTATTGCAGGTTCGCGGAAATGTCGTCAATGATGTATATTTTATCCTCAGGAAAGTGACAGCGACCACCAACGGCATGTCGGGGCTTGACAGCGAAACGGACTCGCGCCTGTCGCCGCCATGCGAGGTTCCCACCACGCCCGTCGTACCTGATTACACGTGAGTTACTCTCTTTAAGCTTTCTTCTCCTTCTTTATGGTGTGATACAATAGGGTATACTCTGTTTCTTTAGGTATTAATCAAAACCTAAACAAACTTGACATGTCTTTTTATTCAAATGTGTATGTTATAATTGACCACGCTGAATACGTTAAAAACAACCGACTTCAATCGCAACAACTCCAATATTGCTATGTTTTTGTTGATTTTCTCAAAAACCGATGAATCGATTTCGATAAAATTAATATGGGACCACCTGTGAAGTATAACCCTTTTAAACAAAAAAAGAATTTTCCAAATCGGTTCAGGCGTCTTCGAGTAATCGGTGAACATACATAAAAAAGAAAGATTCCGACGAATTGAGAACCTCCTCCTTTTTTTGCAAGTCGCTTAAAAATTCAATACCTAAAAATGAAATGGAGTATAGTTTACTGCATGAATAATGGATGATCGTATATTTAACCTTTCTTCATCATCAACATCATGATCATCAGCCGAAAGACGTCCACTGCTGGACAAAGGCCACCCAAGGATTTCCACACCGATCGGATTTTCATTTTCACCCTTTTTTAAATTAATTTTATTATTATTTATAGACTCCGCATCGGTCGGTTACCGTCGTGGGCCAAAAAGAGTCTTGGGGATGATTTGGTCGCGCCTGAGACCCCTGCTCCCGAGCCCCCGGCCCGGGGCAAGTGGGCCACCAGGATACATCAACCTAACGGTAAGTAGACAAAAATAACCGAAAAATTTTAGAACAGTAAAACTCTAAAACCGCTGAATCGATTTTCATCAATCACTCAATCCAGTCCAGCCTAGGCGACTGCAATTATTTATAAGAGCGACGCTCGTGTGTTCTAATGTAATAATATTATCTGTGACAAATCACACACGGTCATCTGGCCCCAAACTAGTATTCCCTGTATCTTGGGAACCAGAGACTGATATACATACACATATACTTTTAAATACATACATATATAGATATAATACACCCAGACTCAGAGCAAACAATTCTGCTCATCACAGAAAAGTTTGCCCTGTGTGGGGATCGAACCCACGACTCTCGGATGGTCGTCTCGGACGTCAGGATGGCTAACCACTTAGCCACCGAGTCAGTCAATGTGACTGATGTAGCTAAGAAAACTCGATTAAGTCACCTTTTAAACAAACAAAAAAAAAATAGGAGCTTCGGTGTCGCAGACAGGTTCACACGTTAAACTTTTAAAACACCTTTTTTGCGTCAGGGATTACAAAATACCTTCGAATAGTGTACAATGCTATTTACTTACAATCAATATTTTTGATTTGGTGAGTAAGGACACGCGCGAACTGTCAATGTTGCGTTCGATCCCCACCCAAGGCAGACATTTCTGTGATGAGCAGATTTGTTTGGTTTTATGTATTGTGTGTATATCAGTCTCTGGTTCCCATAATTACAGTTCACATAATACAATCTTAGTTTGGGGCCAGATGACCGTGTGTGATTTGTCCTGGATATTTATTTTTTTGGACATAATACAAACGTTAATATCTGTTTATTGTCTTCACAGAAAAACGGACGGACTCCGATGGCTCTAAGGACAGTTCCCTGGACAGCGGTACTGATACTCGGTATATCGAGAAACGAAGAGAGCCGAGTGCTAAGCAGGTATGTTTATTTTTATGTTTAATAATATTTATTTAAACAAAACTTAAATGACAACATAACGACTAAAACTAAGGTTTGTTTGTAAATAGAACTAGGATTGTCTTTGGTTCAGGTACAGGGTCACTTGTTATTTATTGTTATTAACTACTCTTAGTTTTTTTTAAGACTGAATAAACTGAAGTTTTCAAAGTTTACTACTACTTGTTATCTCCAAAAAACTCAGGATAACAACTAGAAATCTAGCAACACTCAAAATGTCATATTGTTCTGTTTAAAAAATTTCTGATTTTAGAATCCTATCAGCTGAGCTGGTGATGCTGATCCTCGACACTGAACAACTATTTTTCGACAACTTTGTTGAAAGTAAATAAAAAGACTTTCATACAACTTCGATCAGGTGATTTTAAAAAACAGTGTGTCAAAAAAAATCTTGAAAATAAATTGGGGTGATGTTCGTTCTTAAATGGCGACGTTTCGGTCCAATTGTATGGGTTTTTTGTTCTAAGTGCGTGCTTTGGGTCAGGCCTATGTCCAACAGTGGACTAATGCAGGCTAATGATTTGTGGGGTCTTTGTGGTCGTACAGTTTCTTAAAAAGAAAGTTCAGTTATGTAACTTCGACGTAAGTAACAATATTCCACACTGTATGATAGTGTTCACTTTAAGTAATTCATGGTTTGTATGGGGACTTTAAAATGGTTTTTGCCATTTCAGAAAAGTTGTAAAATAGAAGTTCCTTCAACAGAATACCCAGCTGAAACTAAATAACTACGTCATAATATTACTGGGCCGTTTGAAATACCTGTAAAATAATTTATGGCCTGTATTCATGACACTGAAAAAATGCGTCATAGTTTATGGTTTTGATCCCCCTATACAAAGTGGCGATAAATTAATATGAGAAGTCTTTCTTAACTAGTTGTTCATTTATTGATTTTGTAGTTGTATTTTTCAGCAATTTTTTGTAGAATTAATCTATATTTTGATAGAAAAATAATCCATAGAATTAAATAGTAGTTTAACTTAAATAACATAGAGTTTTGATTATTCTTGGTTTACATTAAAATCACTACGTTCATGGTTTTGGAAGTGACTCACTTTTTGGTGATGGTTTTCTTGTTTTCTCCTAAAATTTTATTTCTCACTTTGTTTATGTATTTGTATAGTGTATAATTGTATATACTATTTTTGCCATATATCCATTGCTGATTTAAATGTTATTTTAAAACTAAACAGTTATTGCGAGTAACGTTTGAATCGCATTTTTTTACATTAATATTACGTAAAAGTATCTTTTTTTTATTAATACATATATTGTATATACAACTTAAGATACTTATACGTAAACAACCTTTCCGGACCTGGTAATGGATTTTCGACCTTATCCCTCTGTATATAGCGGCCGAAATCGCTCAACCTGTCCCAGCTGCCACGCGTAGAAGCGTTGTTTCGGAATTTTGACGCATCGATTAAGAAAACATACGATATTCTTACGATTTCGCCGAGAGTCGAGAAGGTTTTGTTTTATTTTTCTTATGTTGGCATTATGATTGTTTCTTTTCGCATCTCACCATGGCTTTTGTTTGTATTATGTGCCAGTCATTATTGTTCGTTCAAAAGAAATAGGTTTCATTTATTTGTACTCAACGAGCGCATTTCATAAATTCATAGAAGATGTTCATTAAAGTTTGTACGTATGTTCGCAATCATCGTTGTATTATTAGTCATTTTCTGTTTTTTTTTTAATTACGCTATTTGCATGTTGTAAACTATCCTGCATGAAGCATGAGCATGTGTGTGCAGAATTACTAACTGAAAGCTGTAGCAGTTAATTCAAATTCAAAGGCCCCATTTAAAAGGTTCGGCAACGCACTTGTGACTCCTCTGGTGTTGCGGGTGTCTATGGGCGGCGGTAATCGCTTACCATCAGGTGATCCGTCTGCTCCACTGCCACCTATCACATAAAAAAAAATGTTTACGCATTAAACATCAAGAATTATATACTTATTATTATTATAAGCTGCATGCTTTATTATTTTTTAAATTTACGTAAACTTTATAATTATTTTTTTAGACAAGAATAGACTTCCTTTCTCCTAATTTTGCTGTGCCCTACTCAGGGTCCATATTGATACAATTTTACTTTTAACAGAGGTGTTAAAAGTAAAATTGTATGTATGTATTTTGTAAACACATGGAATGCAATAAAGAATTGAGAATCAGTTCAGTCGAATAAAATTAAGGATACGACGTAAATTCTTTATTCTTTACGTGCGAGCTAATGCTAGACGTCTGGAAAAATTTTGGTCCTTCAAAATTTAATAAGCCTTTGAACATCCGTTCGCTGAGAAGAAGACATACAGACATAGAAGAAATTGAAAAAAAAATGCGTTTGACCAACAACTTTGTATGGGCCCTCCATACAATACGATATATTTTGTTTCGGTTTCAGCAAAGACATAGTACAAAACTTGTTGAGTTTCATGGGTAGAACCCGTCTTGAAGTGTTGCTACAAGCTTTTTGTTACATTCTGTATATGGCTTCCTTTACAACTATTAGCAAAGCTTATGTAATGTATGTATGTGCTTTATTTGTTTCTAAGCATTTTGATTTCATTATCCAATATTTTTTGTAAAAAATACCTCATTTTTCAATATTTCGTAAAAAATATATTTTTTGAACCCCATTTTTTATTTGCGTTTTTTTTTAATAATGAGAGTTTTCCATCGGTTCTTTCAAGCAGCGCGTTAAGTTTCCAATTTTCTTTAAAGAGACAAACCTTAGATAGGACATGGTTTTAAATTTGACACTAACTTGTATCGATATTCTTTTTATGTCAATAATTTCCTGTTTACCACCAGGTTTCATTGGTTGTCAAAATCGATAATTTATTTATTTATTGATAACATTTTTAGTTCTCTTAAAACTCAACAGATGACAGGCAGCGTCCTATCCTGGCATAAAGAAATCTTATAAAAACTCGAAATATATGTAGTTTAAAATAGTCCGTTTGAGTTGATATACAGTCTCCTTACGTTGACAATCCATAGCCTCCCCGCTTCTTGGGCACTGATCTCATCCCATTCGGGAAGGTTACAATCTTCTTGCAATTAAAAAAAAAGTAGCGCTGTTTTGAAGAACTGCTGGAAAGAGGCTGATTTATCATTCGATCTCCATGCATGTTTGTTTTATTTTTCTTTTTAATCCCCCGCCATTAGGTGACGATAAACCTGTCCAAAAACCGGCCTCTGGACGCCAGGACGCGTCATCATACCGACGATTCTTCTCTCGGCAGTTTCAAATATGAGGTTTGCTTTGTATTTTGTTTTATTTTTTTATGAATATTTTATTACGTTTTTTTTAAAAAATTTATTGTACCATGAAGTATATTATTATCAACGTGTATCCGATATTTGATTGAAAAATAATTTGAAATCTGTGAGCGAAAGTAACCTGATCCTGACATCTGAGCGTGGTATTCTTGCTGACTTGTATACGGTATCTATTGTAATAATCTGTGGTCACTATTTACATTACGGTCGTTAATTAATTAATGGTGATTATTTGTTCTTATTTTAGGACCAGGAATCGACGGAACACGATGGTGACATAGAAGACATTTCTGATGGGGAGAGGACCTCGTCCTCGGAAAGCAGGAATAGACCCACTTACTATCCTGGAAATAATGACGAGGATACGCCTAGGTAAGTGTGGTTGGGGTATACTGCTCAAATATTATGTCGTGCCAGATCATAGAACATTATGGCCACTCTACCCTTCTTCAGGGCGCTTTTATTGTCATGCGGGTTTCTGCCCGCATGCGGGCCATTTTCAAAGCGACCCGCGTGCGTGTGACACGCATGACAATAAAAGGGCGTAAAAAATGTACTGAAACGTAAGGTTGCGGGCGGCACGCATGCGGGTAGAAATTCGCATGATATAAAAGCGCCCTAATGGCGACGACGGTTGCCTAGCGCATGCCACACAACGCATACACATTTATGCGTGTAGGGAGATACGAGTCAGAAACAGGAAGACAGAAAAAAAAGATTGTCGCTGCTCTATAGCGACATCTATACCATAAATGAAGAACTACTTCGCTAGCTATACCTAAAGAGTCTGTGCATTATTTGTATTTGACATTGAACTTTGTCTAGTCTCCGCTAGATGGCAGTACTGTCTATGAAGACTAAACAACGGGCGGCTTTATCACTTGGTAGCATTTAAGTAGAAATCCTATAAATATGTCTTTTATTTCCCAGTGAGTTTATGGTAAACGCGATGGACGCTGAAGAGCTGCGTCAGTCTATACGTCGCTCGAAGAGGTGGAAAGCGCAGTCACCGCGGTTAGAGCTGCCTACACCGACCGGTGCCTCGCTTAGCGGTTCGCCTCATGATTCTGACGATGATGAGGTACGGTTATGAGTGACATATGATCTTGGAATACTCCTTAGGCTGGATTTAAAAAATAATAGTGGTGAGAGGGAAAAGTTTATCGACTTTTTTAGCTGTCGATATTTGGGACTACTTGGTATTTATTCATCTTTTTTGATATTTCAAGACCGGTTGACACTACTTATGTGCCAATTCTGATAATATTCCCGTTTTAAGACAGAGACAGGCACATCAGTAGTTGAGACGTTGAGGCGTCGAGAGGAAACAAAAACATTTTGATATTTTTATTTCGTCCAAAAGGGCACCCGGTGCGGTTCAATACTTAGGTTAGACCTCCGACACACGAGTGTTGTCACTCGTCTGGACTGGTATAGAATTAGTTCATCATTAGCCAAAAGACGTGCACTGCAAAGGGTTCCTCCAAGAATTTCCACACATCCAGCGACTTCCCACAGCCTTCACCAGGTCGTCGGTCCACCGAGTGGGAGGCCTACCTACACTGCGTCTCCCGGTGCGCGGTCGCCACTCGAGAACTTTACAACAGCCTGTTCTACGAGCTATGTGCCGCGCCCCTGTCACTTACCCCCACCGTCAACGTCGGCTCCAGCCGACAAAAATGTATAAAAAAACTCAAGTTCTGGCGCCTGTGGCAAGGAAACCGGTTGCCTGCCCTAGCATAGGGTTAAGTCTATGAGCTATGTCAGTTACTTTAGTTCTCCTACGTATCTCCTCATTTCTGGAGTTCTGTGGTAAGTAAAGATAACTATAACCCCCGTTCCAGGTGTCAACCCCATCAGGAGACAACGCGGATAGGAATCCGCTGTCGGGGTCATGCGAATCCATTGACACAGTGGGCCGGCGGGAGCAGTACATCAAGTCGGCCTTTGACAGTTTAAGCGGCGCCGAGTCGGGTCTCACGCCGGGTAAGTCTATGCAAATAGGTTATTAGGTCTGTGGTGATATCTGCAGTACTCGCTACAAACTAACAAGTCCTATACTCCATTTATAGTACTTCTATTAATGGAGTATTTATAATTGTACTTCTGTTTAATGTTTGTTTATTTACGTTTTTGACAAATAAACATCTCACATATCGCACAACTCGGATATCGGCGTAGCAGCTATTGCTTGCGTAAGAATTTCTTTGTTTATTTTTTTTTGGCAAATAAACAATTATAACAATAGTCTATCCATCCTAACAGGTCACAACTCAATATCAGCACAGCATCTATCCCGGGCTCCGGCACCGCGTCCATCGCCGGCGCCGCGAGCGCTCGACCCGGCCGCGGCGCGACGGAGGGAGGAGCTCAACAGGCGGATACTGGAGACTAGGCGACAACTCGAGAGCGTGAGTCACCGCCACACATCTAGTGCCATCCGACCACCCTATAAATTCATCATAATCATCAGCCAAAAAAGTTCACTGCTGGACAAAGGCCTCCCCCAAGGGTTTCCACACCGACCGGTCCTGCGCTGCCCGCATCCAGCGGCTTCCCGCGACCATCACCAGGTCATCGGTCCACCGAGTGGGAGACATGCCTACATTACGTCTTCCGGTGCGCGATCGCCATTCGAGAACTTTTATGCCCCATTGGCCATTAAAATCAAGGCCAATCAAGGCCACTAAAGCTTTATGGTCTTATATGTATCTAAAATTTTCTTTTGCGCCATGGAAAATAGTTTCTAATTTTCCTTAATATTCTGAGAAACTATCTTTTTCTGTTTAACAACTGTATAATAATATTATTAAATTCTATATCTTCAACAGGTGGGCTTCCGATCCAATCTCAAGTCGAGTCAGTCTACCACCGACCTGTCTTACGTGCCAGAGAAGGACGGCAATAGGCGAAATAGACCCGTCTCCATGGCTGTGCCGAGCAATAATAGGTCTTATGGTAAGCTTACAAAGTCTATAGTAGATTAAAGATAAGTTGTCGAAGAAGAAAATTGGAGTTATTTCGTTAAAAACTACCATAATATATTCAACTAATTCAGTGCTTAATTTTGTGATGTTTAAAAATTAAGATTTTGGCTAAATATTATTATAAAAACTGCTTGCAAACTTAGTTGATTGTTAACCTTTATAATCCCCACTGCTGGGGCATTATTGTCCTCCAATTTCTTGAGTAATTCTTCTAATATATAACAACAGTATTAAAAAAAATAAGACTTAGTATAATTTTTGGCGATCGCTAAAGACAAGTAAAACATTTAGCGATAATCAGCTAAGTATTTGCAACAGTCTCCACAGAGTGTGACTTCATACCATCAGCTTCCACGTACTAACACAACAAACTTTTATCCCCCATGCTACCCAGGACTAACCCCCATAGCCCAGGAAGAAAACCTAGACAGCCTAAATTCTAACTATTTCGACAGCCTTAACCCATGTCAGGGTACCAATATAGATTACCGCAATAAAAACCCTTACGCAATCCCAGCTAACTTAAATCACAAGATACTGCCTGAGTATTTTGAAAATATCGGTCCGTATGTACCACCGCACACTAATATACCCACAACGCAAAATGATAGGCGGCCTATGAATTATACTCCTCATAGTAAACCAGTTGTTTTCAAAGAGCAAATACCTACTAAACAGAGTATGGCGTTTACAATAGATATGGGCAAAAAGCCTGTGCAATCCAAAGTGTTCAATAGACTGTTCCCGAATGCGGATGACAAAGAAAAACCTTCGAGAAATTTCCAATTGAATTTAACTAAAAATAATGAGGAGAAACCGCAGGTAGCTAAAACGAAGCCTAATACGAGAAGCATATTCAAAAACTATAAATCGTGTCCCGTTTCGCCGGTCTCCGAAGAATGCAAATGGGCAGATAAAGTTCAGAAACCAAATCAGAACCAGCAACAGACGCATTCACTAGATCCAAAGAAACGGAATTCACTTGGTTATTTCATAGGTATAGATAACAACCTCAAAGACAACGGTAAAAGTATAGTAGATACTATTAAAAGTGATACTGAAAAGATGATTGCAGAAATAACGAAAAAATATGGCGATCTAGATGAGTATGAGCCTAATATTGAAAGCGATTTAGATCTACAACCGACGAAAGAGGAAAAAGATGATGGGAATTTTTCATCGGATTCTCTAGAAGACTGTAGTCTTAGTCAAGATGCAAGTTGCAAAAACAAACTGTATTCTAAAAAGATTTGTAGGAAGCACAATAAAGCTAGGATGATGCCACGTCGTGCTGTCTCTAATTATGAAATTTCTGGTGTTACGGACAAACCTACAGTACCTGCAAAACCTGCTTATATAGCCAATCAGAAAAGCTCAACATTGCCAAGAAATATGCCGTCAAATCTGGACGATATTATGGATGAAGACTATTCTACCAATCCTTACCCGAACATGTATAGATGTCAAAGTGTTTTAACAAAGAGGTGCGTGACCAGATCCAATGAATCTGTCTTGAGTGACAATTCGAACGGTTCAAGTGTTAGTAATGAGATATTCTTAAGATACGGCAACGAAGTAGCGTTCCAACAAGCTAAATTCGATAGCAGATATAATCTGAATGAGTCACAGAATTGTTCCTTTGAAAACATAAACGAACCCGATGCACATTATTTGGAAAATCATAGGCATAGCAGCGCTAGTTTCTTCCTAAATCAAAAGAAATATATGAAAAACAGCTGTAGTCAAGAGTCTATTCTATCGGATGAATCATTTTTAGAAAATGATCACTTGTCTAGAACTAACTGTAATTCTTTGGAGAGTGTGTTGTCTGACGATTCAGAGTGTACTAAGAGTGCTCCGCTGGAAATGTTATTCGAAGGTACAAAAGTCAAACGACAGCAACGAAGCCAAGGCGTTGGCATACCGAGAAACAGTAAAAGTTGTTACGAATTTGATAATTCTTCTAAAAGCTATGGCTCTAGTCCCAATAACGCACCTTACTTTGGCGGTTATATGTATAACAATTACTTCGGAGAAGGGACCAGTCCAAAATATAGAGAGGGAACTAGTCCAAAATACAGAGATATCCCTCCGCCAGTAAGCCCTAAACCAAAAACCGCAGTAAACAAAGTTTATGGATTCGAAATACCAGTTGCAGAATTCTCTGGTCACAAAACTGTAACGAGATCAAAAAGTTTGCACGATTCTACTTCCAAGCCTCCCCCTGCAAAGAATATTGCTTATTATTTCGACGGAAATAATATTCAGCAGTATACGAAGGAAAGGAAAAATACAGATGAAATTCCTAGACTTAAAGCTGCAGATTACATGGCGAATACAAGTAAATCATTGCAGCCTAATTCTGCGGAAAAACACAAGTACAAAAGTGAAATGGAAGGATGTGAACAAAATGCCATGATCAAATCTAAAAGTTGTAGTTTTGAAGTTGTCTTAGAGCCAGCTTCGAAACCTAATCCTTTGAAGAATTTAATGGAGAAACGAAACTCTCATGTGCAAAAGAATCTGGAGAAATTTGAAGACCAGATACGTAAAAATGCGCAAACTAAAATTATTAAAAATCAACAAAATAAAGATAAAGCGAACGGTAATAAACTAAATGCTACTAAAAGTCTGGAAAGAGCTTCCAATCAGAAAAATAATAACAAAACGGCTATGGAATTCGTTCCTCATAAACCACCCAAGCCAATCAAAAGAACTTCTTCTGTTAAAATTAATAATAGACTGAAAGCCGGACTGGATAAATCAGGGTTAACTTCATCTATTTCATCTCAGTACAAAGCAAAATTAGATGGTTTAAATAGTAAAAATTACGTATCCAATAAGAAACACGAAGACAAAAATTCAAACATTGACTCTGATGGCACTGAAAAAACTTTTGATGTTTTTATAAAAGAAAAAGATGTAAATGAAAATAGATCTGAAATGCAAATGGATAGTTTAGAAGTATTTGCTATGCAACGTATGGAAAGAATGAAAGAAGTTTCGATGGATTCCTTAGATGTATTAGAGGATAATCATGACTTTGCCAAAGATTCTTTAGACTATTACGCCGAACAGGATAACAGATTTGCCAAAGCTGCGAAAGAGCATATGAATATGCGTATTTCTAAAAGTGATTACGCTGTCCCAAGCCATAGTAGACAAGAAGTAAAGGAAAATATTGCGCCCAAAAGCGACGAGCTAAAAAAATTCAAACATATCGAAAGAAAATTAGAAATAGTTAATAAGTTAGTTGAAATGGAGGAACGAAAAATTTTGCAAGAGAAAATATTAAAGGAATGGCGCATGAGGCCTTTAAAAGCAAATATAAACGATGGTACAGGAGTAGTTAAGGTTTTATCTAGAAAGTTCGAGAAACTAGCAATGAAACAGACTACAGTATCCAATTTCGCCTCATTAACAGTAGAAGAAGGGGACACAGATACAGAAACAAATTCTGATGCCAAAGAAATTAAGAGAAATCTCAGTTTGCCAGACATTTTGGATTCAGATAAAATAGGAGGACTTATAACTGTAGAGGGAAATGAAATTAACAATGAAAGTGGAAATGATCAACTTAATATAGAAAACCAAGCGGCGAGTACTAGTCAAATTAATTCAGAGGATCTCTTAACCAAAAGCAACTGTGGATACATGAATTTAGGATGTCAGGTAACAAAACCGAACAACCTAAATTTGAAAACAGATGAAACAAAACTAAACAATACCGTCAAGAAAGATAGTCCACCAAAAAGTTTGAAACAAAGAGTGTACAACGAAATGGTTATACCAAAAACAGACGTCCATTTAGACAGCGAAAACTACGAATCTTCTACAACTAATTCTAGTTGCACCAACTCTCCTAAAAGATTGCCTTTCTACGGTTTTAGTAGACCGAAACCTCCCTTTAGGAAGATGATTAGGGTTCCTACTCCAAGGCTCTGTATGGAGAATCGTTTAACGGCAGTCAGGCCTCTATTATCTGGGATCGCAGTAAGAGGTTCATGCTTAGCCAAAAGAGTTCCCTTACCGGCGCCGGTGCTACCTTCGAAATTTCCAACAGTGCCAGGTTCGAAACGCATGAATGGAATAAAACTAATTACAATAGATGTCGTAGTCCCTTTTCTTTGCGCTTCTGAAAAATCAAATTAGAATTAGTTATTATATTCACTAAAGCCCAAAATTTGTGATTACTGTGAAGACCTAGTTTGAAATCGAAATCTGGTTTTTAGCACTGGCTGAAGCTTCACATTACGTCACAAATCATCGCTTTTTATTTTCAAATTTGCATGAGTTTTTTTCGTGAAATTTTCAAAATATATTTTTAGACATAGTTTACGGTATTATGCATGTTTTGTTGTGTATTTTTGAAATGTTACATCTGTATTGTTTTTTCGCATATGCTTCGTATAGGAATCTGAATTTTGACCATACCATGATATAATTCATTAGTACCGTTATAAAGAATGGTCACCCCTTGTCCCTCTCTTAAAGCGACTATTTTCCCCGGCGAGTATGATCCCCTGACGGTTGCTTAGATCAAGCCACGCACACACACACATTTTCTTGTGTACGAACGTCATATGTTTATGTAGTAAGTAGTAATAGCGCGACGTTTTGTTGCACTGTCCAGGGTGTGACCATACTTCCAACGAGCAGAAAAACAAAAATGCTCTACACACTCAGTGTCCTAAGTCCTAAGGTCTAGTTCAGATTGCTATCTCTGTCGTTGATGCATGCCACTCGGTCCCGCAGCGGGTCGATCCAACCTGTCGCCTTCGGACATCGACGACGAATCTTCGGGCATGCGTCGTGCTATCTCTCTCTCGGATCTCGCTGCTAAGCCCATGCCAGCGCCTCGTACTCAAGGTTGGTACTCGACTTGAGAATTCTCATAGCAATGGGTGTTGGTGACTTGTTTCTTTGGTGGTGGCGAAAGAGTAGTAATACTGGTGGTGGTTTTGAGAGCAGCATATCGGTTTGTCTCAGCAGTGTTTTAGTTTTAGCAATATCGTTTTAGGTACTTCTGAAATTCGCAAAATAAATAGAGCAAAAGAATTAACCGGTTAGTTAATTCGTGAATTTTGCATGGGAAAAACAAAAATTGTTAATTTAATTTTGGTTCTTAGGAAAGTTAATCAGTTTTATGAGTAGAAACCAGGGTTAATTTTTTTCACGTATTTAAGGACTTTATATGTCTATCGTGGCCAGATCTTAGAAACTGGCCATATCTTCGAGGAGCTCCGACAAACCAGAGTCAACGGAACCTCGCTTTATACGGTAACACCAGTAATCTAACCTACCCTAGTTTTTTCGTAGCTCCTCCAACGATATTGCTAGTCAGTCTGGTCAGTTCTATGATCTATGATTACGACATGTCTACCGTTTAATTAATGTAGATGACTACTAGTTAATTGATCTACTTTTCATCATCTCTCAAAATTGAAATGGGATGGAAAACAAAAGAAGTAGTCTAGAATTAGTATTTTTGTTTGTTGGGTGAAAAATAGCTTATAATTTATTTTTGATACAGTCATCTAAACTATTGCCAATGGCTAATATGTTAGAGAAGTATGAAAATAGAATCGATAATCATAGAATTCAGGCTCGACCGTGGGAGTAAAAGGTAATTTTGAACTTGACCATGGTATGATATCATCTTGTCTGCAATAACCAATGGCGAATTGAAAACCCTGGTATCACAATATAATACTTTCGACGGCACAGTATATCTGTAAGTAAAGCATGTTTTTGTAGGTATTCATATTTAATGCATGAAAGCCGAAAGCGTCAAACATTTTTCATAAGTTTTTCGTGCTTATTTCCACCTATGCATTATTGTATTGCCTTTTATGATATATCGTAAATACCTGTGCATATTTGTGCTGCCTATTATTGTATATTTATAGCATGCTTCAATGTTTGCTTTCAGCGGAAGTATCGCCGCAACTTGAGAGTAAGTACCGTATATTATATTTTAAAAAGAAAACATATAATATAGTTATTTCAATACCTATGATCAAGTCGCATTAATTTTAGACATTTCGAACCAACCCATCGATTGTTTTACCAAATTTGTATGGACTGTCCAATATTTATTTATGAATTGACTGTATATTTCTTGGGTAAACTTGTTTAGTTTTTTGACTAAAATTCCAGGTAAATTAGGAGCTCACGTTAAAAAAAAAAAAAAAAATAATATCTGGGACAAGTCACACACGGTCATCTGGCCGCAAACTAGGATTCCCTGTATCTTGGGAACCAGAAACTGGTATACATACACATATACTTTAAAATACATACATATATACATTATTTTCAACAAGAGCGTGTGGTTCATAAGTCGCGAACGGTTGTCTATAGTGATCAAATCTGTCATGCATATGAAATGGGCGAATGCGTAATATTTCGCAGTATTACTAGGACACACGATACGTGCGGCTGCTTAGTGAAAATAAATTATTTTGAAAAGAGTGCCAAGTATTTGAAGCGTTTTGAAGCAGTGTTTCTTTGTTAACACGCAAAAGGACCAAAACTAACTTACGCACAAGCTGCACGTTATATAAAAAAGTCCAAAAGTTTATTAGAAAGTGGGTGCAAAGGTTTAACCTGGCGCACAACATTGACGACTTTCCACAACGAGGAAAATCTCGGACCACTACGGCGAACGAAGACAAGGCGATAGTAAGCCTTTTTCAACGTTCTCTTGGTCTGACGCTGCAGCAAGCTCATGTTGCGTTACGTAAAAAGGGAATAGACATTGCTCTAAATACAATAAGAAACCGTTTGTACGAGATGGACATTAAGTTCCACTCTACTATGCAAAAACCCATGCTCTCAGAAAAACATATGCAAAGATGTTTAAAGTGGGCAACGGCAAATATTAATAAAGAATGGAGCAAAGTAATTTTTTTAAACGAGGCTTCTGTCTCTGCATGGATACCTATCAAGAGAGCACGGTCAGCAGCAGGTGCCAGATTAGTTCAATGTTATGTAAAACACACTATAAAAATTAATGTTTGGGCGGTGTTTCTGCGAACGCGGTTTTGGTTGCCTTTACCTGTTTAGCGACAATTTGAACGCCTTGAAGATGTGTACAATATATAAAAATTAGTTATTGCGATCTGCTGAGCGTTGCATTGGTAAAGAGAAAACTGCCTGGCAACTACAAGAACATAATAATCCGAAGCATCGCAGCCGCCTATGCACCCAGTGGAAAGCTGAAAATGGAATAACAACGATGAGTTGGCCCTCAAATTCTCCGGACGCCAATTCCATAGAGAATGTTTGGTCGCTTGTGAAGTGCAAGCATTAAGAAAAACGTATCTGGAGTTTGAAGCAGCTTTGCTTCCATATTCGGAAGATATGACGATCTCAGTCACGTGAATATGCGGAAAACCTTGTTGCCAGCATGCCTAAAAGATGTCAGGCTATAACTGATAGTGGAGGTAATTGGACGATATATTAATATTATAACGAAATACACTAAAATATACGCTTCCAAAAAACAAAAGTAGTTTTTTTATTTATAAAATATAAATGCGAATTTAAGGCCACACTCTCTTGATGAAAACAGTGTAGATATAATACACCCAGACTCAGAGCAAACCATTCTGCTCATCACAGAAAAGTTTGCCCTGTATGGGGATCGAACCCACGACTCTCGGATCAGAGGTCAGGATCGCTAACCACTTAGCCACCGAGTCAGTCAAATTAAATATTTAAATGTTTAAATATTTAAATAAGTATTGCAGATATTTTATTTTCAATGTTTTTTCGTTTGTGCATAGCGAAAAAAATGACGATTTAAAAGTATGTACACAACATCTACTTAAATAAAATAAAACATTTTGAATTTTGTCTTTTGACCTTTGTCAGTGAGATGAGATTAATAAAGTTGTCGATGCGGTAAACTACCTTTCACTACTCTTAACTTTTCGGATTCATAAATCAGTCCTAATGGCTTATAACCCCTCCACGCCCAGGTCCGAAGCAAGCGTCGCCTCAGAACGGGGCCAGCGCTAAGTCACCGTCGGGCTTCGCTCGCCCGGCGCCGCGGTATTCCAGTAAGACCAACATGACTAGGAGTTCCAGTGTCGGTGTGCTGAACCAGGTATGTACACTGGTGGACTAAAAAATCGACTCAAAATCTGCTGACCGACTTTTGAAAAAAGAACTCAGTATACAAAACTACTAAATAGAAAAAAAAACAAAAAACTAGAAAATCAGCAAACTAAAATCATAAAGAGTAAACACGCAGATTTTGAACTTTTGATTTAGTGTTTTTTTTTTTGCTATATAGAGCTATTTTTTCAAAAGTCGTGCAACAAACCTTGAGTCGATATTTTTGTCCTGAGTATATATTAATATATTGATCAAGTTAACAAATTAAAAAAAATACTGCTTAAAATGTTGTTATGTTAACCTATATCGGCCCCACTGCTGGGAGTACATTACGTAACCTAGACTGATATACATACAAATATTATAATAAATAATCACACACGGTTATCTGGCTCCAAACTAGGATTCCCTGTATTATGGGAACCAGAGACTGATTTACATACACATATGCGTTTAAATATGTACGAAAATAGATATATCCTAAATAAAAAAGACACCAGAGAGCCAAAGTAACCCACATTGCTCAGAGAATTAGCACACTGAAGTGGCAATGGGCCGGACATATATGTAGAAGAACTGACAACCGGTGGACAAACAGAGTTCTACAGTGGAGACCGCGTTTGTGCAAACGTAGCGTGGGACGCCCCCCCGGCTAGGTGTAGCGATGATCTGAGCAATGTTGCTGACAACAGCTGGATGCCAAAGATAGGTATGAGTGGCGTGCCTTTGGGAGGGCCTGTGTCCAACAGTGGACTAATACAGGCTGTTGTTGATGATGATGAAATAAAGACACAACAGCCCTACTACCTCCAACAATCTGGACTTGGCCCCCGTGTGTGGAGTATGGCCTAACCTTCCCGAGGTATGGGAAGAGACCCGTGCCCCTGCAGTTGGGACGATATGGGTTGATACCAGCATCATCATCAGCCGAAAGACGTCCACTGCTGGACAAAGGCCTCCCACAAGGACTTCCCTCCGCCCCATTGTTACCAACATTTTTGCAAATAAAGATATTCTGTTCTGTTCAAATTTTTTTTTGTGTGTCCCCAGAGCGACTCAGAGTCAGACCCGCAGCCCGCGAGGCAGACGACCCGCGCGGCCGGCCTCATGCGGCCCACGATCAGCTCCATGAACAAGCAGGCGCCCACGGCCCGGCGGCGGGGGCTCGCCAACGCGTACAGCGCAGGTTCGACTCCCGCCCCATACAAAAAAATAACTTTTGAGATATAACTGCATTGTTTAAATCCGAAGATTTCTTGAATGTCTTCCTTAACATTTTCCTTTTCTATTCCTTTTCTAAATTCACGTTTGAGAAAGTTAGAAGAATAGGGAACATGCATTTTTTATAGTTCAATAATTTTTGTTTTTATTAAAGAAGTGATAAAACTGAAATTGACAGATTTGAGCCGATTTATTACGTCGATTAAACATCACTTTGTAAAATTTAGGCATGTTCCCTGTTGATTGATTAACTCATTTGCTTTTATTTAGAATATAATAGTGCCTCCTAGTACATCCTCCTAGTATACATATAACATAGAGCAGACATAACTGCCTTTTCACTCGATTCCGCGCAAGGCCTTATAGCTTCAACTTATACCACCATTCTCCGGAGTAAAGTCTCGAATAAAGACTTGTGAAAGTATTTTCTGTAAAAAAAAAATGAGTTTATGATCAGATCAAATAGATTTTGTGACGAAACGTGTGTACATCAAAATGTACGTCATATAGTGCCACATGTTTCACCAGTTGCCCCCATCTACAAAATCCACTTAATATTATAGGTATGAACGCACTATGCTGCAGCGGCACTACGCGACGCGACGCGGCCAGTTATTTTGTATGAAACTGAAGTGACGCTTCACGTAGTGTCGCTGCCGTGTAGTGCGGTCTAACCTTATGTGATAAAGGACAGTGCTATGCTAACGCCATCTATGATCACCCCTCGTCCCGATCTCCAAACACCCCCCTTAATATAGTGTCAAAATAACAACAAATTATAACCTCAAAACCACGTAGCGTCCGTACCTAGCACGTGGCTAACCGCACCGAATTAATATTGTAGTGAATTTGAACACGGGCGGCGCTGAGGAGTCCAGCTCGGAGGCCGAGGACCGGGGCAGCTCCAGGCCGGCAGACCATGCCAGGAGGATGGGTGAGTTAAACTGAGTTATTGTGGCGACATCTATCGCACTCGCCACAAACTAGAACGCGAATAAGCTAGAACGCGATATCGAAGTTTCTTCGCACGTACGCATATATTCGACTTCCAACCATCAATGATTGGTTGGACCACGGTCGGTCCCCAGGCGTTCTATCCTGGCGGAGGTACCTTCTTTTCCTCCGAAGAGTGGGAACACACAGTTCTTACATTATCAACAAGCCGCACGTCTAGAATTACAAAGACGCAACTGTCATTGTCGCAAAATGAGAGTTGCATCTTTGTAATTCTAGATATGCGAGGTGTTCTGACGGCGTTCTTAACGCACTCAAATTTTAAGTGTCGTGCATTGAAAGATTTTTAAGTCCGTTCGCTGAATTATTGTCATTCGCCCTAATAAAATCTAGGAGTAAATCTAATTTTGAGTTTTCGTTCGATTGTATAATATTTTGAGGCGGTTATAAAGGCAATTAAAAACAAGCTACAATTGGTAAGCCACGTGCCATTGAAAACGTGGTGAATAAAGAAAAAAACTAGGTGTGGAATTTCAGTGTCCTTGCTGAAATTAATTCTGAAAATATGTTGTCAATATAGCATATCTCTTCTTCAAGTCACCGATTACACGAAAGAAAGAACGAAGAAATATTTATCGAATTTCCTTACACTCAGTAATTCAGAAGGTACCTCGTTTCGCATAATCAAAGTGTTTTTAAAAGTGAATGTTTCCCTGTGTAGGTCGCAGCGGCAGCGAGCGAGATCTCTCTGCGAAGGCGAGAGAGGTGACCGCTAGGTTGACGGCCAACACACGGCAGAGGAACAAATCAGACCCGCCAGAGGCCAATCGTAAGCATTCATTACATTATGTCGTGGCTAGGTCGTACATGTAATAATAATAATTATTGGTCGTAATTGTTTCCTCACTAGTTTATAAGATCTTTTGATTTGTGTTTTGTTCTATTTTCTTTGTTTTGTTGCTGAATAAACTTTTTTCTTTCGTTCTTTCTTTCTTTACATGGCATTTGACTAGTACTCATTTTAGTGTCATTTTATCAACTGTCAGAAATGTCATTTTGTTCTGAGATTGTTTGCGTTATAAGCATGTAAAGCAAACTTATTTCGTGTATAAAATTCTAAATGGATGAAAACATCAATAGAGTAATTTATTTTTACAATTGAAGGAGAAATGCTTTAGTGATAATGTTGATTTTTACAATTTAATATATTTATACTGTCAAATACTCTCCGAAAAAACGCGGGATATTATTATACACAACTTTCCCCAAAGAATATTTGGACTCCTCATACAAATCCGTCAGTTGATTGATGAGCTTTGTATGAGACATCCAAAATTTTTTTTGGTATTTGACTATGAGTTTCTTGGGGAAAGTTGTTCATTTACATGAGTAGAAGCCACAGTTAAAATTTTGCCGGACATTTTGTTGTCACCGTGAAATATAAGCTTAAGCAGTGTCGCCGACCAGCCAGGGTCAATGCACTTTACTCTCAGTGTTCCCACTCCTTAGTAATATAATCGCTTGCCTTGTCGCAGTGTCGTCGTCGCAGCTGTGCTCGGCGCTGACCGAGCAGCTCACCAAGACTGCCGGCAAGGTGGTGCAGCTGTACCGCAGCCTGCAGCAGGAGCCGGGCGCCGCTGCTGACATTAGCGGTAAGCATGACGTCACAGCTGTGCTCGGCGCTGACCGAGCAGCTCACCAAGACTGCCGGCAAGGTGGTGCAGCTGTACCGCAGCCTGCAGCAGGAGCCGGGCGCCGCTGCTGACATTAGCGGTAAGCATGACGTCACAGCTGTGCTCGGCGCTGACCGAGCAGCTCACCAAGACTGCCGGCAAGGTGGTGCAGCTGTACCGCAGCCTGCAGCAGGAGCCGGGCGCCGCTGCTGACATTAGCGGTAAGCATGACGTCACAGCTGTGCTCGGCGCTGACCGAGCAGCCGGCAAACCCGGGACAAACTACACACGGTCATCTGGCCCCAAACTCCACACACGGGGGCCAAGTCTGCTAATAGCCAACACCAGTGTCAAAAATAGATCTTCGACATGACTTAACCACTGCCACCTAGTGATAGCAGCCGGCACCAACGGCGTAACGTGCCTTGCGAAGTACAGACACGGTTAAGATAAATCCAACTAACAGTCAAACCTATCCAGGCTATGACCGGGTCTGTAGTCGGTTAACCTGCGTAATCGATGCGACCACGCAAGCCGCACTGATCCATGACCGCTTCATTTCATTATTCGTCCTGACAACAAAAAAATCCGTACAATCTTCTAAATCTCAGTTGTTTCTCTCCCAGGTCTTGAAGCCGCGATCATGGAAACGCAGAAGGTGCTTCGCAGCTGCATACAGAACGGTGGCGAAGCGAGCTCGGGGGCGGAGCCCGAGCGAGCGCCCCTCGGTCACCTTGCCAAAGGTTCGTGGTTTTTTGAGATTTGAACAAAGTCGTAGACCAAAGGTTGTTCAGAATGATGAAAAAAAGCTCCGGTAACGGGTCTTTGTTTGTTTATAAACTCTTTATTGTACGACAATATAACAAAAAAAAATTAGTAACAATTACATAGATGCACAAAGGCAAATCCACGGTCTTACACCAATTTTGTTACATCATTTTGAATCAGCCCCCTTTAGATCACACAGGGTGTACTATAGAGGCTGATTCAAAAGTATACTCCTCAGGTTTAGGCTATTTAATAAGATAAATATAAAATATACAAACACTATAAAACTTACAAAACTATTAAAAGAACTGCCAAAGCACGTCATTGTAATATGGAATTTACTTTAAATATGTAAAGAAACTATTTACAACGAGCTGCCAGTCACGCAGGACTGGTGGCCAAACTCCGTAGACACGCTGTATAGCTTCTCCTGTTCAGAATTAGGCTTTGCAATGAGCTTCTATTAAAGTTTTTCCCCGAGGGTTACAGTAGATGATTCTTAAAGAAGGGATTTTTGAAGGCTTGCCAAAGCAATTAATACAATACCCCTGATGAAAATGCCACGAGCGGCGGTTACTTTCCACCAAGTCAATATTATTCCATACAGTCCACTTCTATCGTTTAAACTTATTGATTCTTTGTTTTCAGATGCCGCGAACAACCCAGCCATGTCGCTAATAGAGCAATACTCCGACATACTCCTTAATATGATGCAGAGCAAAATGGTGAACCAGTTCTCTCAGAGCCCACAAAGTCTACCGCCAACCGCAAGGGAGCCAGACGGACAGAGCTAGTATCCGTGAGGGGGAAAGAGACAGATACATTTTGCTAATGTCACACAAATAGTGGCCATATAACATAGGTATTATAGTTTACAAATTTAAAAACACTTTGGACACGCTTCAGTCGACTATCTTTAGTGATCGTGGTTTCATATTACTCTGCTAAAACGTTAAAGTAAATAGCTACTTTCACTGCTCGGTAATAAAGTTCAATCTAGATTGGCACCCGCGTCCCGTGCGTGCAATTTATATTCTGTTACAATGCGTGTGCATGCAAAAATTAACTCAATCAATACATGCTATATTTTACGCTGACCGTCCCAATGTTAATTTTATATCACAAAAGGTAGGGTTAGGAATTCTGCGCAAGTGGTCCTTTGTCGGTACGTCATTGCGTAGGTAGTTATCCCGCTACCTATGGACGAGTGACGGGACGCCTGCTGTCGCTTCCTACTACGACCTCTCTAACACGTAGGAGTGAGCGAGATAACTAGTGACGGCTGCGCTGTGATTGGCTGGTTCAAAAACAGGCGCGAGATACAGCTCTCGTTGATTTCTCATTCAGTTTTACTCTCTTTGAACCATTATAACTGAACTCTGCGTTGCTAGTATAATGCGTATAATGGTTGGATAGACAGGGGTCTAACACTAGGTCGATATGCGGTATCTATAGGGGGTTACAGTAGTACACAAAAAATAAGGCGCGTCGGTAATCTTCGTTCGCGCAGACAAGACCAAAACATCGACGGAGACACCCGAAACAGTCAAAGCACGGTGACAGCTCTCTGACAGCTGACGATTTCATTGAATCAGGCGCGAATTCAATCAGCCAATAGCGGCAGAAATTTTCGGAACGTGTAATGGCGGGTGACAATGAAGCTACTTGATTGGTCCATCAGTTTCCCGCGTAATTAAAATATTGTCTGCTGCGCAGGTACATATGCAAGCATGATTAAATGTGTATTACTGTATCTGTGTCTGTAATATACCTCCAGATGGGACGGTTGGCTGAAATATTATATAATACTTATACGTGGTCTGGTGGATACACAAATATAAATGGCACAGCCAAGGAATGAAAGATATTAACAAAAATATTACCAATAAAAAAAATTCTAAGAAAGGTATGTTTTTGAAGGTGTTAAACTCTGATTTTATTTAAAGATAAAATTGTACGAGTCATGTGTGGATCAATTAAATCCTATTTTTAGGGTTGCTAGAAAAGTTTTTTTATAAAAAATAACGAATAAATAAAAAAAGATTGTAACCACAGGAGACGCAGTTCTGAAAGTATTACACGATCTAAGTTCGGGCAGTCTTGTAGTATTTTTGTTACTTTCTAACAACATGACATGTTAGACAGGGACACAGATAATACTTGGCAAGACATGCCTTAAAAAAATTGGATCGGATTAAATATTTCTTAGCTCGTTAACGTTTAGGTAATATACCTACTTACAAATCTTCTAAAAGTTTCCCATTTCACTATGGCAACCCTAAATAATAATAAAATCTAACGGCTCACAAAATAAACGCTTTAATCAGAGCACCTAGCTTCTATAATTAAATTATTTCGATGTGATTTTTCGACTGCCATCCGTTTTTATTGCATTTAAAATAATCATTCCATTTTTTAAATTGTTAACTTTTTAAATTAAAAAAAGTCTAACTTTACTAATTAATGGCTGTTCGTGTTCTAACCCTTCGAAGGTTGGTTTTAAAAAAAAATGACACCAAGTGTTTAAAAATAATCGTTTTTGTCTTTGTAGACGCGAAGACAAAATAATTTTTCTTCTATGTCAATTTCGGGGTAAGATGTTTAAGAAAAAAAATGGCTACCTCCTTAATTCCGAAGTGAGAATTAGATAGATAGCTGAATCGTTTTCGGACAGCAAAATTGGGTAATATAGTCTTCGGAGTTAAGTTAGGTTACCCTTAAAAAAAGACATTTTTTAGATTTTGAAATCTCGTTTTAAACGTAAGGTCAAGTTTTAAACGTTGTCTCGTTATAGTAATTGAATAAAATAAGAACAAGTATGGCGTAAGATTTACTCAGAAACATAAAGAAAATGACATTAATACATACCTAAATACACAAAGCATATAGATACAGAGGGGCCACTTACACAGCCGCATAATCAATAGGGGTGTATCCCTAGCGCGATTCATACAAATGGAATGTGATTCTTATTTGAATATTAATCAATCGAAGTTAATGATATTTGGAGGCACGTGCTAGAAACTAATATCTGTCTTTGTGGTATAACAGATTAAAAATACGTAAGTCCAAGTCACACAGGTTTGCATACAAATCTAACCTCCCTGAACTGTGTTTTTAACTCGATAAACTGAATAACTATGACTTCGCTGACGCAAAAAAAAAATACTCCATACAAAATTGGCCAGAAGAGACCAAAAAATAACAATTTCATTTAAGCCGTAGATTATTGTTTCAGCAGGCTGAGTAAAAGCATAGGATAAAAGAGGTGTACCTAAAGATGTGTAAGCGGTCCCTCTGTTGTTATTTCATCTGTGTCTTGATTATTGTGAATAAAAACCGACATTATGAAGAACTAACGTCCGTCAGAATTAACACAGTTTTTAAGAGATTTTTGCCCTTATAAGAAAGAAGGCCGCAATGTATTTTTTTTTATGGCATAGATGGCAAACGAGCAGACGGATCACCTAATGGTAAGCGATTACCGCCGCCCATAGACACCCGCAACACCAGAGGAGTCACAAGTGCGTTGCCGGCCTTTGATATGGGAGTACGCTCTTTTCTTGAAGGTTTGAATGTCGTATCGGTCCGGAAATACCGCAGGCGACAATTCATTCCACAGTTTGGTTGTGCGAGGCAGAAACTTGGAGTTTATTATTAGTATATGGAGTTTCCGTATACTTTGCGGCCTTTTTTCTAAGGAGGGGCAGTTTTTTGTCACAATTACTTTACTGTATTATCTAGTGTAAGGTTATTAAAGTAAGAAAATACTTGATGTGTTTGCGTGAAACAGTATGAATGTAGTTGTTGGTATTTTTTTTGGGAAATTTTAAAAATTACGTTTACTGCATTAAAAAAAAGTTTCACTCTAAAAAGAAATGGTTGAACGAAGCTTTGATTAGGAGTGAGTCTAAGGATTTTAAGTATTTTTAACAATTCCCAAAAACAAAGCCAAATTTTTTAATAAAAACGTAGTTTTGAAAGTCTAATTTTTAATGACACGTAGGTTTAGGTGTAAATTTTAACTTTTATTATTTTAATGTTCAAAATTGTATTGCCATTACGGAAAAGACTAATGTTTATATTATTATGTTTACCATATTGTAATTATTTTAATATTTTTTCCAATATTCTTTACTTGGTAACAGGACATTTATAGTAATTTTTAAAATATTAAAATTGAAATGTTTTTCTTGATGAAGAACTTTTAAAAGACATTTAAATTGAAGCATTTAACTTTGAAACCGTTAACATATGTTTGTAACGTAATCTCAAAACTCAAAACTGTAGACGCACATATATTTTTTTTTTATAAATTATTTTCGTGTACGTCCCGTTACCGTTTGTGTACTTTTCAAAAATCTTTTGAGTTTTTGGAAGTGTTTTCTGTAGAAGGGATTTGTAGGGATAGTTCTACCGCTTAGCTGCTGTTAGTGAGTTGTTGAACGGTAAAAAGGTTTTAGGTTGGAATTTGTAGAAAAAGTCCTGAAACTGCAAATTTTAATATATTTACTAATGTAACAGAATTGATTTGAAGGATAAGGAATTGCAAAGGGAAGTGTTTAAAAACTCGTTATTTACACAAAGTATTTTATTTGTAAAACAGCTCTTTTTGTAAATAATTTATTCATGATACTTGTATTTTTTGAGGTACCCAAGCATGTTGATAAAACATTTTTGATTCATAAGTACCTCAGTCTCGCTTCGCAGGCGTGGTACCTCAAAAAATTAAGATTACTACTTAATTATACTAAATTTATGTATAGATACTGTATTATGGGTAATAGCGGTAGTTTCTGGCCAAAAAATATTAACTTACTTTTTTATCATTAACCGTCTTATGTTATATTTATCGCATCAGTCATTTGAAAGTTCTGTGTGTGAAATAATAAAATGACTTCAGTATAGTTTACTTAATTTAAAAGAAAAACTAAATTTCTTGTTTCTTCAGTCTAAGAATAATTGCCAATAGCGAAATTTCGAAACAATATCTTACATTTTAAAATATAATTTATTTGACAACGCTTATTAAAGGTAATGTGCACAGAACTCTCAATTTTAAGGTTTTAATACAATATTATTTAACAGCCGATATCTGTCCGCCATCTTGTATTCGTCACTATACAAAATGGCCGCCTCGAGGTGGGAATTTGTGTTTAAAATAAACTGTACAGATTAGTGAAAGTAAGGTGAACATTTTTATGAAAAAATAAAAGGAAAAGTAACTGAATGCTTGCATTTTTTTAAATAATTTGTCCTACGTCGATGCGAAAAACTGGCATATCTAAAGATGTTACGACTTTGTTAATGCAAGATCCCACTGGGTGGGTTCCACTGCTCGCTCTACACCTGCCGCCAAACAGCGAGCTGTCTTCCAGCGAGTGGGGCAGGATAGCTAGCGTAATAATTGTCAAAACCGGCATGAGAGACATTAAGAGGCATAGATTAGGATCACTTATTCTCCTTGATATAAAGGCAACGTACATGATATCTTTAGAACTTAGTTACGATACAAAAAGTATACTTTTAAGTTAATGTCAAAAAGTTACAAGTTTATTGTAGTCGCGTCGTGTCGCATCTAAGTGTGAAGTGAGCTTAACAAGTTGTGTTTTTTATGTCGAGAAAATGTCAAGTACTTTAGTAACACTCTGTATATGTAAAAATGTGTACCTTAAACTCATATTATATCACTTTGGTTCCCATAATACAGCGAATATATACTCATGGATAAAAATATCGACTCAAGGTTTGTGGCTGAAGGTGTGTGACTTTTGAAAAAATAACTCTATCTAGCAAAAAAAACACTAAATCAAAAGTTCAAAATCTGCGTGTTTACTCTTTATGATTTTAGTTTGGTGATTTTCTAGCTTTTTGTTTTTTCTATTTAGTAGTTTTTTAGACTGAGTTCTTTTTTCAAAAGTCGGTCAACAGATTTTGAGTCGATTTTTTAGTTCACCAGTGTAGTTTGGGGCTGAATGACTGTCCCTGGCCATTTATTTTTATTGAGTATTTATACATTTTCCTGCGAATTTCCTTAAGCAATTTGTTTCTGTCAAAGACGAAGCGCCTCATAAAGTTACAACATCTTTTTTGCAACCCTTCGTACTTTTGGGAAGGTACGTCACTATCGAGGTTCGTCATACTGGTCCCAGTCCACGTCAACTACGTCCAGGTCGTAGGAGGAACTCTTGAGGAAGCCGGCCCTCAGGAGCAGCTCGATTAGCGGTCGTCGGCGGGCCACGCGCTGCCGGTATGAAGCGGATCGCACTCCTGGAAATAGGATGTGAGGATTATATAGTTTTTTTTTAAATCCGTAACTGACCACATTTAAAAATTTTGAGGTCAATTTTTTTGTGTGTTTCATGCAGAAAATGCCACAACAGGGAGGCCACAAAAAAGTGAACTCGACCAGATACAGCCTAAATACTTAAGATCAAAATAATTATCTCGAGAATAATAGAATATTAAAATAAAAAGTACGGGTATTTTATATTTGCATTTTCTACACAAAATAGTCGTAAAAACTGATTACATTACATTTATGCGATACCTTCTAAATGACTCGAAGTACAAGTTCTCGGGTTCGATTCCCGGCGTTGCCCAACTTTGTAGGATTTGATTTCGTTGGTGGTAGGGCATTTTCTATGCCCGCCTGGCTATCTACCACCATCTTATCTAATTAAGTCTTAAGATTACCAATATCCTATTGCGTTGGGAAATCTTGGTAAGCCCACTTCCACGTTTCAGCATCATTAACACTTACCATCAGATGAGATGATGGGCTTTACCAATTATTGATAGAAACAAGAAAATTAGCTAGTACAGATAAAGCTAATATTATCATCATCTTCCGAAAGACGTCCACTGCTGGACAAAGGCCTCCCCCAAGGATTTCTACACCGACCAGTGCCAGTACCTCTGCCCACATCCAGCGGCTTCCCGCAACCTTTACCAGGTCAGCGGTCAAAACTACCTAATATAGGTAAGTTTGTTAAAAATCAAAGAAGGACTCACGAATAGGTGCAAGAGGGCGGGTATACAGCTGAGGTCCAAACTCATACTGGACTTGGAAGTCAGCGTGATTGCCGAAACGAAAGCCGAAGCCTGCACGACCATCGTTACCTGCAGGTCAAATGTTTTGTTTGAGAAGAATTCTGAAATTAACTACATATAGGCCAATGGTCATATCCATTCAATTAGAAGTTGTAAAATGACTTGAATTCTCTAATTCGAAAAAAAATAATCAAAGAGAATAATGGAGTTAAAATTCATATTATGATTCCGGATAACTATTAAATGAACGATAAAATGTGTGAACTCTCCCTTCAAATAAATCGATCGTCGGGTTGACCATTTTAAAGAGTGATACAACGAAAGTAAACAACCTAACATTTTTTTTTAATTAACCCGACTGCATTAAGATGTATCCTGTGTCAGTTTTGGGATCAAGACGAATCTAACGACACCTCTCAAGCTAAATCCATCAATCCATTTAGGCTACAGAGCGTGCCAAAAAAATATACAAACATATACTCGAAAAACATAACAACTCCTTCTGACGCAGACGGGTAATATTAAAAATAATATTGACCAAAATAATATTGTAATAGCCTGAATATGTTCATATCAGCCATAAAATCTTGTATATAGGCAGTTTAAAAAAAGTATTGTATACCTTTCAGTATTCTTGGTGCAAACCCATAGACTGCTGCTAGTCCTGAAGCCAAATCCTCAGGGATAACCAGCAGAAAACTGTTGCAGGGAATGCCTGAAAATTCGTTTTTGAAATTAAAAAGTTGTGTTCATTTAGGTTTTTAATTTAGTATAGAATCACTACGCCACTGAGACAATACTTTTTAATTAAATAAGAAAAAACTCTATAATAGAGTTGGTTATTTGTGGTTAATGTTACTTTTATAGTTGTTATCGGTTGGAACGGAGATTGTTTTTTTTTTCAGAGTAGTAGTAATTAATGTTTAAAAATTTGTATTACAGAATAAACATAATAAAATGCAAACACTTCCCGAAACGTTGAGTATACAAGTTCCACGTGGTAGGAACTTTAGACTAGGTAGAAAAATGTAACGATTTATAAGAATATGCAACGCAAAGCATTAATTAAATAAAAAAACATTTTTTAACTTTCCCATTCTATAGTGAAACAAGAATTTGAATGGGAAACTGAAAAAAATGCATATCGGATTTTTCCAATATTTTTCCTGTATTCTATGCTTAATTCTGAGTAACCCCTTAAAATTTTAAGCGTACTTTTTTAACATTTGTATGTATATTCAAACACTCGAAAAACTTCGGCAATCAAGTAAAAAGTAAGGTTTAGTCTACTTACTATTAAACGTTACAATAGCCAAGAAAAACCACACAAACTTGCGAATCATTTTTTCGAAAAGCTTCAACTTGTTACACTTATTAAACTTAACAACAGATTAGGACAATGACTTAATCCATTGGCGGAACACCGAAGAATGCCATAAGATTGTAGGCAGTCTGTGAAATATTGAATTTGATGGAAAAAGTTCAATTGTTGCTTTATGTACTATTTGTGTTCCCACGATGTTAGGCCAATACCGTACAGTCATACAGACAAGTGATTTATTATTTTCCTCGAAGAGCAACGGAGTTTTAAGGAAACGAGCTTCTCTTTTCGGTCGATAGTATGTATGTCCGTTAACATTAGGTGTTCCGTGTGCATCAGGATGGCGATGGCAGGTGCATGAAAAAAATTAACGAAAATTAATGTACTATTTAGTACCTATATAGATTTTAAATGTAGTGAACTGGTTGTACCTGGGTCAAAAATTGAAGTTTCTTGTATCTGTACCTGGGTGGAATCTAATCCACAGTAAGTTAGAAGTGTTTGACCACTGTACGCCGCCGTCCACCGAGTCAGTCGTTAAACCACTCATTGCAAAAAGAATTATAGCAGCAGCTACAAGGAGTCCAGCTATTGACAAAGATATCAAGGCCATTACAAAAGAAATAATTATTTGTCAAAACTATTTCGTGTTCGACAGTACCTGAGTAAACCTTTTATCTGCATGTTTGTACTTCATTGTCGTGCGAAAACTTTAACTATTGGAAGGGATCATAAGGCTTTATAATAATTATTTATTATAATTATAATGTAGGAAGAATGGGAGAGGATCGAGTTGCCAAAGGAACATATCTTGGAGAACCTTCCGGGCGCTTGGTTGGATCAAGATACCGCTACAAAGAAGTTCTCCAAGAGTTAAAAGAGATGGAAGTGTCGGACTGAAATATAGGAAACAGTGATGCAGTTTGACGTCGGAGGCCAAGATCCACTTCAGGTCGCTGAGTCAGCGAAGTAAGTGAGTTTTTAAGATATTTATTTATATTTTTTTAGATTTCTACTGAAGTGATATCGTGGCTAAGTGCCGCTTGCGTGGTCGCGTCGATCACAGTTTAACTGACTATAGACACAGTCATAACCTGGATGGGTTTGACTATTAGTGCCTTAGTGGCATACATCTCGACCGTTTCCGTGCTTCACAAGGCACGTTAAGTCGTTGGTGCCGGCTGCTATCACTAGATGGCAGTCGTTAAGCCATATCGGAGGCCTTATAGGCGGCTTGAAAACTTTTGACACTGGGGTTGGCCACTAGACCCACAACCCCCACTAATCCGGACTTGGCCCCCGTGTGTGGAGTATAGCCTATCGTTCCCGAAGTATGGGAAGAGATCCGTGCCCCTGCAGTGGGGACGATATAGGTTGTTAACGGAGGCCAAAATCCACTTCAAGTCGCTGAGTCAGCGAAGTAATAGTATAGTATATATGTTTTATCCACTATTGGTAAAGTTAATGTATTATATTGTATTGTATTGTATTGTATTGGTAAGCCCTTGGCATTGTCTCACCTGGTTCTTTTGGGCTCGACGTTTCTTCTCGCTCCGCTAACACTTCCCGAAACGTTGAGTGTACAAGTTCCGCGTGGTAGGAACTTTGTACTAGGTAGACAAAAAGACGATTTAAAAGTATGCGTACAGCATCTACTTAAATAAAAAATATTTTGATTTTGACTTTTGGTGCTAAGTGATGACAATGCCGAACACGGCAATAGTAATAAGATTGAAATAGTTTCAAAGAGTAACTAATAATGTAAATCCAGTAGGTAGGTAGTTTTCAAAAACATATATCTACAATTAATTTTAGATTTATTAATTAGAAGAAAAGGGTAGCGGTTTCCATAATTTAGCCAATGATAATATATACATATAATATCGAAATATCGTTATTATAATATCCGGGACAAATCACACACGGTCATCTGGCCCCAAACTACATAGAATTCCCTGTATCTTGGGAATCAGAGACTGATATACATACACATATACATTAAATACATACATATATAGATAACACCTAGGGGATCGAACCCACGACTCTCGGATCAGAGGTCAGGATCGCTAACCACTTAGCCACCGAGTCAGTCATTATTTTACCAAACAAATAAAGTTAAATAAGAGGACAAGAAGTTAAATATAAAGAGTTCAATTTTTTTGACGTTTATTTAAAAGTTGTTCAATAAAAGTTGATTCGTCAGTTCTGAAATAATACACTTCCGGACACATCTTTTGGCCCAACTAGCATATAAAGTTTTTAAAGCATTTATTAGCCTATAGAATAGATAACACATAAACCATAGGCTGTAGGCTATTCCTGAGTCTGAATTTGGAACTAATGACATACAAAAAAGATTGGCAATGTGCATTGCATAAAAGCTTATTGCCTAACCTAACATTTATTTCTAACTTTAGGCCATTAAAACTTAAAATGGTAGGTGGGCCATGGATGTGTCCGGAATAAATAGCTTGCATATGTTCACGTCCGCCCTTAAAATACCTTGTATATGAATACTTGTTTTGTTTTTCAAACCTAAACGACAATTCTATGCCTTTTTAAACTACTATAGTATCCTATCATTTCCTAGGGATCACTGGAAGAAATCGCTCGAAGAAGTAAGGCCACCTTTTGCATCAATTGTATTTTTTAGATACCTATTTCTGTTTTTCTGGGCTACATAAAGAAGTTTTGAGCTCTCTATACAAATGGATCATTTGCGATCTGACCATTTCTAAAATTATTTTATTAATTAATAATAATATCCGGGAAATATCACTTATATATTATGGCCATCTGACCATAATATGTATATGAGTGATATAACATAACGTTAAAATGCATAATACGCTCACACCTGAAACATAGCAAACAAAATATCTTATCACATAAATTTTTACCCTGGGTTGGAATCGAACCCTCGGATCAGTCAATCAGGAGCGATAACCACGGAGTCACACCGAGTCAGTCAGTTTGACTTTTATTTAAAAGCCGTCATCTGAGGTTGTCACATGTCACCCGATTTATAGCATGGATACGTAAACATACGCTAATGGTGTAAAAATGCACCTTGCATAAAATACTTATAGATCTCTATTCTTTATATCAACAAGCATTTTTTCACATCTTTTTGTCATAACATCCGGCAACTACACTGGTGGACAAAAAATTCGACTCAAGATTGCTTGTTCGACTTTTGAAAAATTAACTCAGTCTACAAAACTGCTAAATACTTACTAAAAACAAAAAACTAGAAAACCACCAAACTAAAATCATAAGCAGTAAACACACAGTTTTTGAACTTTTGGTTTAGTCTTTTTTTGCTAGATTGAGTTAATTTTCCAAAAGACGTGCAACAAACCTTGAGTCGATTGTTTTGTCCATGAGTTATATTTTAATTGACGAAATTGTATGGGGGGATACTTTTGTTTTTTGGCATGTTTTTCCCGTTTGGCAACGCCCTCTATGGTACTATACGAAAACTTTTCAAGGATAGTGTCACACTGGGAGCGCAATTATTTTCTTTAGATTTTTATTTCTCTTCTCCTCATCAATTTATAGCGTCTTCATCGCTGAGAAATGTTTTTTTATTGTAAGGCTATAATATACTATTATAATCAAGGAATTACTACAAATTAATCTTAAAACTAAATACAAAATAATTTTTCTTTTGTGTCGAACAGCGCGTAGTCATTCAATATTCGGTCATTTATTGCATTCCATTCCAATTATTTTTAGATAGGTGTTGAAAAAAATTAAAAATACATCACGGATCCAGTTTAGACACAATATCAACATTAAACTAGATGAGAAAAATGATTTCTTCCAGTGTAATTAGTAAAGATAATTTATTTTCTTACCCGCTTTTCTTATTTCAATGCAAAAAGATGTAAAAAAACGAATTTCATAAACTACAAATACTTTATATTTAAACTTTGATTTTTGGACGATTCAACCACAGAGTGACCATAGAGCTCAATGGTCAAGACAAGAACCACAGTTGCTCCGACTGTGCCCCGAGCCGAGAACCTTGTTCCACAAGTGAAAGTTGCAACGTCCGGCGATCATATGTTTCGCGGCAGTACACGCGCGATTCCTTGGCCTACTGATCGTTTTTTTAATTTTTTATTTTCTTAAAAAGTCTAAATAAAATCTCTTTTGTGTTTCATGTGATTCGATTACAAACTTTTTGGTTTTTAACTGTCAAAATGCGTGAGCAAGTGTTAATTTTTGCGCTGTCTATATCGTTAGGTAAGTGTTTTTTATGATTTATAAGTAGTTATGAAATGACTTGTTTACCTAATTGAGTTATGTTCGCTCTTTTAAAATACTTTACATAAAGATGAGTAAAAGTTTTCTTTAAATATATGAACATATAAGATTAAGTGTTTAATTTCTTGCCAGTCTGTCTGTTTTGTTTAGAACTATCTCTAACTCGTAAATAAAACTACTTATGTAGAGTCTTTAAACTATAAAATTATGTTTGCTATGCCATAAATATTAGATACTTTTACTCTTTGATTATGTTTAATTTAACGAAGTGAAAAATAAATAATAAACTTTCCTTTTCAAAAACGTCTTGTCAATTTGCGACGGTACATTAGTCACTCTTATTAAAACCCGACTGAACCCAGATGAAGGCAACAGTTTTGTGAATATGTAACTTAAAAACTGATTTAACCTTCATATTAGCAAGATAACTATATGAGTGAGCCTCGAGTGAGCGGTTGAAATATGTTATGGCCAATGTTTTAAGTTAAAATGCACAAACCTTGTTACATGTGGTTTCCTAGAGAAGTATGAACCTTTCGGCGGTCAAGGTCTTCCTTTAAAAAATACCACTTGTGGTAAATACCACTTTTGATAGTCAAAGACCCAATAAAAATACCACTTCCGGTATTTAACTACGTCTCTAGAATTATCCATTTTTGAAATAAACACTTTTGAAATGAACCTTCTGGAAAGGTAAACTTCTGGAAATTACCACTTCCGGGCTCTCAATCGTAGGTGACTGGGCCCTCTTAACTACAGGTCTTTGGTTCGCATCTTGACATAGGCAATGCACTAACCAATAAGATTCGAAACTTACCTAACGCATGGCGTGGGAAAATACTGTGAGGAAACGTGCACATCTGTCTACTAGGTGTGTATGACGATCGCGTTGCACACGTCGCGTCTTGTGCTATACACGTCTCTGTGGACAGGACCGCCGTCTATCCTATTACATGATTATATGTGCCAAAGCGTTTGTCGGATAATTCAAGTAGGCACAAAAATAGACGAGAACAGACGAATGATATTGGACAAGTTAAAAGTAATGTTACATTGTTGCTTGGAAAATAAAGAATTGAATTAAATTGAATAAATACAATTCATCGATATAATTCATCCCCACCAGCTAAAGCCGAATTGATCTCGATTTCTCGAACCTTAAGGTTTCACAGGTGTTTCCTACCAAGAACCCTCAAGCTGTGAAAATAAGATTCCATCCGAGGTTTTCCCTGAAGTCTACAAGAAGGGATTGAAAAGGTTTTGAAGGTTCGGCAAAACACTGATAGCACCTCTGATGTTGCAAATGCCTATAGGTACCACTTTCGATCAGGTAGGTCTTTAGCCTTTTGCCATCCTGTACAGTAAAAAAATATACGCTTTTTAATCAACGCTTTAGAAGTGAGGTAATGTATTTTGGAACTGAGTTTTTTTTACCGTCTCCCAGGAATAACGTATTTTTCTGAAATAATTCTATGTTTTTGATGGTTGACCTCTCTTTTTTATTATTATGTATATTTCTTTAATTTTGAATTGTATTAAAATTGTTACTAGTTATTAGTCTTTACTTTCATCTTATTTTCAGCTGTGCCCGATTGTGTCCATTCTCATTTTATCACGAAAAAATCACCTAAAAACGAACGCTAAAAACACATAAACACAAAAAAAAATTGAGCCATGTGCCTCAGAGTAATCGAATCGGTTCAGTAGTTTCAGAGCAAAGAACTAACAAGCCAAACAGGCTAAGAAAATCAGTAAAGATTTAACATCAAAGTACAAAGAATTCGCAAAGTTTCTCAACTAAGCGTACGTCTCGGAACGGTGATGAAACTGCGATGTCAGTTGCCACATCCTATATCTTGCGCGCGCGCCGACGTTTACCTAGTGAACCCGATCGATTGGTGGGCCAATAGCTTAGGAAAAACCTGGTAATACCAGAATGTAGTTATGTGCTTTATAGTAGTAATACTAGACAGCTCTTGGGTAAGGGGTAGTCATAATGTGTGTCGTGAATCCGGGATAAATCACACACGGTCATTTGGCCCCAAACTAGGATTCACTGTATAATGAGTATCAAATACTGACATATCTAGAATATATAAATAGAACAGAATACATTTTATTCAGCACACAGTAACATATACGTTTAAATGTGCACTTATATAAATGTTATAGAATACACCAAGACACAGAACAAACAAATCTGCTCATAACAGTCTGCTCAACAAATGTTTGCCCTAAGTGGTAATTGAACTCACAACTCTCGGATTCAGGAGTCTGGAGCGCTAACCACAGAGCCAACGAGTCAGTCAAATCTTTGATTTTTGTTAGGCACTTGCCTGTTTTATATTTTATACTTTTGTGTTTACATGTCTTATTTTATATGTGTAATTTAATTCAAAGTTCAAAAATTTTTGACGTGTAATTAATTTAAAATGTTGGCTTGGTTTATGTTTAAAACCGCCATTAGAATTCAGTTTCAAAATCCTTTTTGAAAACAAATATGTGTAATTACTTGTATAAAAATTGTACTAAAAATTTTTCTTTGCATTTGACATTTATTCAAGATTTTGTCCATTTTTGACACCCCTTCATGGGGGCATGTACGGAAGAATTTGCCTAATTATAGTTCAATGTCACTAGAAAAGGATCGGTTACTCTAAAACTCATAAACTGACATAAATTAAACGTTTTTATTTTTAGTTAAAACAGTAAACATTACTGTATTGTTTTCAAGCTATCGTCAACTCCTGAGATCGCAGCCGGGTCATGGCCGTCACATTATACAATATTATAGCTATTATGAAGTTGCCTATGTCGTCACCTTTAATGTCGATGTCGTCTTCGGCAATTAGCGAATGGTTATAGACGTTAATTGCTTTAAAATAAACATTATTGTATGATTCATCAAGGGAATATGGCACTAATGTACACTGGTGGACTAAAAGAGCTACTCAATGTTTGTTAACTAATTCTACATAACTCATCTACAATAACTCATTCTACAAAACTGCTAAACGCTAAAAACAAAAAACTAGAAAACCACCAAACTCAAATCATAAACAGTAAACACACAGTTTTTGAACTTTAGGTTTAGTTTTTTTTGCTAGATTGAGTTATTTTTTCAAAAGTCATGCAACAAACTTGGAGTCAATTTTTTGTCCACCTGTAATATTCAAAAGTTTCATCAATGGAATGTGGCAAAGTCTTCTTCTTCTTCTTATCGAGTGGCATTTAGATACCCGTGCTATCACAAGGTATATAAGGTGCTACTTTATTAGTGCTTGATATTTTGGTCAGTGCTCCTGCTCCTGATTCTGATCAACTTTCCCCAAGGAACCCATAGTCAAATCGTAAAAAAATTGTTGGGCTCTTCATACTAATTTGGCCGCTCGGCTGATCGATTTGTATGAAGAGTCCAAAAATTTTTTTTCGATTTGACTATGGGTTTCTTGGGGAAAGTTTATCAGAATCAGGAGTAGAAGCACTGACTAAAATATCGGGCACTAATAAAGTAGCACCTTATATAGACGGCGCGGGCGGTTGCTTAGTGTTGCACTTAGCATCACTCGCGGTCAAGTGTAGAGCGTTTATATTTACATTTACGGACGTGTGCAACGCGACCTTCATACACATTTCAGTGTTTAGATGTGCAGGTTTCCTCACAATGTTTTCCTTCACCGATAAAGCAACCGTTATAGAAATGTATGAAAGTCTATCTATCTTTCATTTTTGTATGAAGAGTCTTAAAAAATGTAGATACTGTTGTCAATTCGGTTTTCACGACTTAGGTATTTGACAGGATTAAACTTAATTTAAGTGTTCTGTCTTTTTCTTTCTATATCGAAAAGACAAGGACAGGACGCTTAAATTAAGCTTAGTCCTGTCAAATAAGTTTAATCGTAAACACCGAATCGACACCATTATTTACAAAAATTGTCGGACTGACTGAACCGAAATATACCCTACAAAAATCATTTTATATAGGGCGAAGTTTTTAGTTTCATGTTTTCTTTTTGTATGTTCCAGGTTCCTGTGGAATCCTGGTCATTCCTGAAGAGCTGCCATCTTTATTGTCTGTGGCCTATTCCAATATACCACCAATCAAAAAAGGTAACTATAACTAACGTTCATCGACTGAAAAATACGCTCACTCTTCTTGTAATGACTGTGAATTACGAGCTTTACCAATTTGATATCCTATATCTTTGATGTATCCTGTGTAGATAAATATTTTCTTCGTGAGTGGAAGCAGTTATTCAGTTGTGAAGAATATATTTTGTAAAAAGACCTCTCCCATTTTAATTGGGTGCTTCTATTCTACTCATCTTAATGTATAACTTTCCCCAAGTAAACCATAATGAATTTTCAAAAAACTTCTCCGACATTTCGTATCGATCGGCCAACTTTGATGATTTTTTATTGGGAATTCATGGAAAGTCTATGTTTTTAGTAAATTAAGTATAGTATAGTGTACCTATACTGAATTAAGTATATAAATATCTATCTATCTATCTATCAGCCGAAAGACGTCCACTGCTGGACAAAGGCCTCCCCCAAGGATTTCCACACCGACCGGTCCTATAAATATAGGGTGACTTTAAATTAGTTCTTGATACGAAAGGCTGTGCATGTGCTCATGATAATGAACAACTTTTCCTAAGGAATCCATAGTCAAATTGCAAAAAAAATTTTGGACTCTTCATACTAATTTGGCCGGTCAGTTCATCGATTTGTATGGAGAGTCAAAATTTTTTTTTTGCGATTTGACTATGGGTTTCTTAGGGAAAGTTGTTTGTTATCATCAGCACATTCATAGCCTTTCGTATCAAGAACTAATTTAAAGTCACCCTATATAGGAAAACTAGTTCCGTTTACCTTTTTTTACATCCTGTAATATAAATAGATTAGTGAACATATATTTTCTCTAAATTGAAGAATACAATAGAGGTATTATAATACAAAAGGCCGAGTATTAAATCGTGGCTTTAGTCCTGTATAACTTACTTATTTCCTTAAGAACTGAGGAGAATAATTTTGGCTCTGACAATGTATGCAGAGAAGTTCCAAATGAATTTTGCTACTTTCAAGCGGACAGGCGCTTTTCTTTTCTGTACGTAGATTTACTAAGTGAATCTTTGATGATAAAAAAATGGTTACAATAAAACTTGTTTAATTATATTAAAACATTGTTATTTAGTGATTTACACTACTAATAATGGAAACATATATTCTACTAGTAATTAAAATTAAATACGAACATACTCTTCAAAGAATCTAAAAAAAAACCTTTAGCGGGTATCGAATCTGGCCCCGATAATGAAACTTTTCCATCGATATTGTAGGATACCTATATTAAAGCTAATGTGTACTAATGTCATTTGTATCTTTAAATTTTCTATATGAATGTTCCAGGAACGGACTCCAGGGTCGGTTTCGGCTTCGCGTTCGGCAACCACGCTGACTTCCAGGTCATGTTTGAGCTTGGACCCCAGACTAACACGCAAAATCTGAGTAAGTTTTTTTATTCAGTAAGATGACAAAAGGCTGAAGCCCACCTGATGGAAAGTGGCATCCGCCGCCTATGAGCATCATTAACTTCAGAATGGTTATCAGTGTCTTGCCCATCTTGAGGGCTAAGATGATGGAATGCCTCTTATGCCGGTGCATGCGCTGGCTATCTCGCTCCACCCGCCGGCAGCGCGCTGCTGGCGCAGGTGTGGAGCGAGCAGTGGTACCCATCCAGCCGGAACTTGCATAGTTGGGTGCTTCACTGGTAAAAGTTATATATTTTTTAAACTATGACATTATATAAGTATGTCAGTCGTATAAAGGTTTCCTAGAAGATGCCGTTTCTCATATGAACTATTACAATAATTGAAACTCGAAAATGAAAATGCCGATTTTAATTTAAACATTTTTTTAAAGTATTTTTTAAAGTTTCGATTATCACTGATATTGGGCTTGTTGACCAAAACAACAGTTTAATTGTATAGTTAGTTTTCTTATCAACAAAGATTTTTATTTGGTAAACCCAAGCCGAGTTAAAAAGCGCCTGTCCGCTTCAAAGAAGCAAAATTCAATAGGTATGCATTAACTCCTCTGTCCGTAAAACTTTGCAGTATGATTAAGTAGGTTCCATAGATGAGGTGTGACAAGGTATCCCGGAGATTTAAGTTTTGGAAGTAGGTATTTTATACCTAAACATGAATATTGCTAATAACTCTTACCGAAAAATTTCTCAATCTATTATTCCAACGCGATATGTTAGTGCTAGTTTGTTATTATATGTATGTAAAACTGTCCAAAACTTTTTCGAACTTTTTAACTTCGATATTTATCAAAATTTGTTATTTTGCTATAATTACCAAGGTATAATTTCTCGGTTAATTTTTATTTTTTACTATGGTTTTATACCTCATAAGACTTTTCTATGTGTAAGTATCCAAAACATTTTCCTATAGGAACGTAATGTTATAGTTTCCGTAAAAATGCTCACGGCTCATAATTTCTCAGTCCAGTTTTATTCCATTAGAAGTCACAATTTACAGAAGTAAACAGTTTTTTAAAACTATCCAATGAAATTTCGGCAAAATAGTAGTTTTAGAATTTCTTTAGATAATACGTTTATTAAACATTTACGGCTCATGGGGTGGCGGCGAACGTAGACGCGATGCGCGCGGCGCGTACCGCATCTGCTTAAGGTCAGACAATGACGCGATACATACATCTACATTCATTTGAAAAACATTCGATATACTTTGCTTTGCTAGGAAGGGTGCCGATATTTTTTTACTGTAAAGGATAAAGAGTTTAGATTTTTCCTTGACTATTGAATATGTGTAACTAATATAATATATAATAACTATTGTTTTTTTTTGCATTTTATGTACCGTTCAGTAAAAAATAAAATTTTACTATTGTTCCCCCGTCTGAGTGTACGGATATTAGGCTATGTAGGTATGCTCGTGACCTAAGACTGAATTCAGAAGACGCACAACGCGGGTGCGATTTACCCTATTAACCTATTGACTAACATACTATATAGGATAAAACATCGTTTTTACTATAGCTATGTTAATTTTCTAAACAAAACGGTATTTTAAATAGTTCTTATATCACTTAGTATTTACATTGTGATAAAAGATTATAACTTAATCCGGTAGTTGACTGCTAGTCATTTTCAGTTACCTACTTTTTTATCAAATGTCAAAAACGGAATTTTGTTCTAAAAATGTTTGCAAGGAGAATGGGCGATTTTGGCCCATATGTTGTAACACTTGTAACGCATTGTGACCTATATCGTAAAATAGGTCACACAAAGTACTAACTTTTTTTGTATGACAGCTCACCTGGATCTCGTGCAGAAGAAAAGTATTTAGGCATAACCTAACGAAAAAGTTTGTACTTGATATATCAAATATATATTAATGATATTCTATAGAATAGAAAAGAAATATGTTTATTCAGCAAATACACATTTAAGGAAGCAACAAATACAGCCGATTAAAATAACATAACATAGTAAAAAAAAGAGAAAAGAGCAATAAAATTACATAAATTAATTCTAAGTAGGTATAATTGTAACCTATGAAAATAAAATAAAATATACCTACTTATCGAGGTAAAATCATGATTATGCTCATCGTTACAGTCAAAATACGCTGTTAACTGTGCAGTGGTCATGGTCATCAGATCATGTAGGTTAACTGGTTACACATACGGTCATAACCTAGATGGGTTTGACTGTAAGTGGCATTTATCTCGACTGTTTCCGTGCTTTGAAAGGCAGTTGTTTACTTGTTATACCATATCGGAGGTCCATGAGGATGGCATAACCATCCCCATACAGAAAAAGTATCTGCGCTAACACTGGGGACGACATTGATTATTATCGAAAAACGTTACTGATTTACTTACTGAGGCATGTAATTCCCTTATTTTTTACTTTGAAATTAATTTCACACACGGAAAACACACTGCTCCGCTCACCGAGGCGAATTGCGGACATTGCGCTGAAGCGGATTTAAACTTTGTACTGTAAAATGTTGATTTGTATACAAAAACCGCGGGGTACCACACACTGGCACCGCTTCTCCGCCCGGAGGCGCGATTCGCACGACGAATCCGCGCTCCCGGATGGCGACGCGGTGTGATTCGCTGGGTACCACACACTGACGCCGTTTCTGAGAGCCGCCGGAGCGGGAGGGGGTGAGGCTCGGGGTGCGGGGGATGAGGTAGGGAATTCTAAAATAATTATAAAAACGAAAAATATTGTTAATGAACCAGATATGTGAATTGTTAGATTCAATAAAAAAACCTCTTAGTTTTTTTTTTTATCTTTTGTTCCAACTACCAGGCGATCTTACATCAACTCTCTGAGTGAAGCCGGTTCCTCCAGCTAGTGAAGATAATGTTCACTTCGATGTTTTTCTAAGAATATTTGCCGTAGGAAAAAAAAATTTTTCGTAAAAAAATTAAGTAGAAGCGACTTCACTATCAACTGTTTTTAGGGTCCTTTTATTGTTATGGGTGGCACACGCACGCGGGTCGCTTTGGAAACGTCGGGGCGGGGCGACGATGCGTGCGATTCGCAGGTATACCACTGCACCCCAGTACCGTCCGGATTTTTGTCTACGACGGAATTCGGACGAAAACCGTCCGGTGGGACGGAATCCGAGCCTTCGTCGTGCACCGCAGCTTCGGACGGAAACCGTCCGGTGGAGCGGAACGCTGCCGCATGCGAATTTCATCGCTTCGCGCTCCCGTCCGATTTCTGCCTCAGTGTGATATCCGCGTAACAGTCATCGCAGGGAGGGGGAGGGTGATGGAAGGACCCCATAAAGGGGGTGGTTTGAGGATAGAAATGAGCCATTCGGGAGCACTAGTAGGAGCACTTGTCTGAGCACTTGTACGTACTTGTCCGAGCACTTGTACGAGCACTTGTACACTTGACCGAGCACTCGCCCGAGCACTTGACCGAGTACTCGCCTGAGCAATTGACTGAGCACTCGCCCGAGCACTTGACCGAGCACTCACCCAAGCACTCGCCTGAGCACTTGACCGAGCACTTGACCGAAGACTCGCCCGAGCACTTGACCGAGCACTCGCACTTGAACGAGCACTCGACCGAGCACTTGACAGAGCACTCGCCCGAGCACTTGACCGAGCACTCACCCAAGCACTTGACCGAGCACTCGACCGAACACTTGACCGAGCACTCGCCTGAGCACTTGACCGAGCACTTGACCGAACACTCGCCCAAGCACTTGACCGAGCACTCTCACTTGACCGAGCACTCACCCAAGCACTTGACGGAGCACTCGACCGAACACTTGACCGAGCACTCGCCTGAGCACTTGACCGAGCACTTGACCGAACACTCGCCCGAGCACTTGACCGAGCACTCACCCAAGCACTTGACCAAGCACTCGACCGAGCACTCGCCCGAGCACTTGACAGAGCACTCGCCCGAGCACTTGACCGAGCACTCGACCGAACACTTGACCGAGCACTCGCCCGAGCACTTGACCGAGCACTCACCCAAGCACTCGCCTGAGCACTTGACCGAGCACTTGACCGAACACTCGCCCGAGCACTTGACAGAGCACTCGCCCGAGCACTCGCCCGAGCACTCGCCCGAGCACTCACCCAAGCACTTGACCGAGCACTCGCCCAAGCACTTGACCGAGCACACGACCGAGCACTCGACCGAGCACTTAACAGAGCACTCGCCCGAGCACTTGACCGAGCACTCGACCGAACACTTGACCTGCACTCACCCAAGCACTTGACCGAGCACTTGACCGAATACTTGACCTGCACTCACCCAAGCACTTGACCGAGCACTTGACCGAGCACTCGCCCAAGCACTTGACCGAGCACTCGCCCAAGCACTCGCCCGAGCACTTGACCGAGCACTCGCCCGAGCACTTGATAGAGCACTCACCCGAGCACTTGACCGAGCACTCGACCGAGCACTCGCCCGAGCACTTGACCGAGCACTCGACTGAGCACTCGCCCGAGCACTTGACCGAGCACTCGCCCGAGCACTTGACCGAGCACTCGACCGAACACTTGACCGAGCACTCGGCCGAACACTTGACCGAGCATTCACCCAAGCACTTGACCGAGCACTCGCCCGAGCACTCGACCGAGCACTCGCCCGAGCACTCGACCGAGCACTCGCCCGAGCACTTGACCGAGCACTCGCCCGAGCACTCGACCGAGCACTCGCCCGAGCACTTGACCGTGCACTCACCCAAGCACTTGGCCAAGCACACGACGGAGCACTCGCCCGAGCACTTGACCGAGCACTCGACCGAACACTTGACCGAGCACTCGCCCGAGCACTTGACAGAGCACTCACCCGAGCACTTGACCGAGCACTCGACCGAATACTCGGCCGAGCACTCGCCCGAGCACTTGACCGAGCACTCGACCGAATACTTGACCGAGCACTCGACTGAGCACTCGCCCGAGCACTTGACCGAGCACTCGCCCGAGCGCTTGACCGAGCACTCGCCTGAGAACTTGACCGAGCACTCGCCCGAGCACTCGCCTGAGCACTTGACTGAGCACTTATATGACCGGGCAAGTGAGCACTTGTCTGAGCACTTGTACGAGCACTTTGCGAGCTTTACTTTTGAAATAGGTCTATAATTGTCAACCTGATTTGAGTGCTCGTACAATTGCTCCGACAAGTGCTCGTACAAGCGCACAAGTGCTCCGAAAAGCAAGTGCTCGGACAACTGCACCGACAAGTGCTCGTACAAGCGCACAAGTGCTCGGGTGAGTGCTCGTTTAAATGCTTGGTCAAGTGCTCGGTCAAGTGCTTGGGTGAGTGCTTTGTCAAGTGCTCGGCCAAGTGCTTAGTCAAGTGCTCAGTCAACTGTTCGGTCGAGTGCTTGGGTGAGTGCTTTGTCAAGTGCTCGGTCAACTGCTGGGCGAGTGCTCGGTCAAGTGCTTGGGCGAGTGCTCGGTCAAGTGATCGGTTAAGTGCTTGGGCGAGTGCTCGGTCTAGTGCTCGGGTGAGTACAAGCGCACAAGTTCTCGGGCGAGTGCTCGGACGAGTGCTCGGTCGAGTGCTCGGTCAAGTGCTCGGTCAAGTGCTTGGGTGAGTGCTTTGGCAAGTGCTCGGCCAAGTGCTCGGTCAAATACTGGGCGAGTGCTCGGTCAAGTGCTCGGCCAAGTGCTTGGGCACTGCTCGGTCAAGTGCTTGGGCGAGTGCTCGATCAAGTGCTTGGGCGAGTGTTCGGTCAAGTGCTCGTTCAAGTGCTTGGGCGAGTGCTCGGTCTAGTGCTTAGTCAAGTGCTTGGGCAAGTGCTCGGTCAAGTGCTCCGACAAGTGCTCGGTGAAGTGCTCGGTCAAGTGCTTGGGCGAGTGCTTGGGCGAATGCTCGGTCAAGTGCTCGGTAAAGTGCTTGGGCAAGTGCTCAGTCAAGTGCTCGGGCGAGTGCTCGGTCAAGTGCTCGGAAAGGACAAGTGATCGTACAAGATGGTTGCGGATGCAGAGCCTTTGAAATCCGCGGATGCGGATATTTAAAGGCTTATTCGCGAATGCGTAGGGTCCTTTTATTGTTATGGGTGGCACACGCACGCGGGTCGCTTTGGAAACGTCGGGGCGGGGAGACGATGCGTGCGATTCGCAGGTATACCACTGCACCCCAGTACCGTCCGGATTTTTGTCTACGACGGAATTCGGACGAAAACCGTCCGGTGGGACGGAATCCGAGCCTTCGTCGTGCACCGCAGCTTCGGACGGAAACCGTCCGGTGGAGCGGAACGCTGCCGCATGCGAATTTCATCGCTTCGCGCTCCCGTCCGATTTCTGCCTCAGTGTGATATCCGCGTAACAGTCATCGCAGGGAGGGGGAGGGTGATGGAAGGACCCCATAAAGGGGGTGGTTTGAGGATAGAAATGAGCCATTCGGGAGCACTTGTAGGAGCACTTGTCTGAGCACTTGTACGTACTTGTCCGAGCACTTGTACGAGCACTTGTACACTTGACCGAGCACTCGCCCGAGCACTTGACCGAGCGCTCGCCTGAGCAATTGAATGAGCACTCGCCCGAGTACTTGACCGAGCACTCACCCAAGCACTCGCCTGAGCACTTGACCGAGCACTTGACCGAACACTCGCCCGAGCACTTGACCGAGCACTCGCACTTGAACGAGCACTCGACCGAGCACTTGACAGAGCACTCGCCCGAGCACTTGACCGAGCACTCACCCAAGCACTTGACCGAGCACTCGACCGAACACTCGCCCGAGCACTTGACCGAGCACTCACCCAAGCACTTGACCGAGCACTCGACTGAGCACTCGCCCGAGCACTTGACAGAGCACTCGCCCGAGCACTTGACCGAGCACTCGACCGAACACTTGACCGAGCACTCGCCCGAGCACTTGACCGAGCACTTACCCAAGCACTCGCCTGAGCACTTGACCGAGCACTTGACCGAACACTCGCCCGAGCACTTGACAGAGCACTCGCCCGAGCACTCGCCCGAGCACTTGACCGAGCACTCACCCAAGCACTTGACCGAGCACTCGCCCAAGCACTTGACCGAGCACTTGACCGAACACTCGCCCGAGCACTTGACCGAACACTCGCCCAAGCACTTGACTGAGCACTCGACCGAGCACTCGACCGAGCACTCGCCCGAGCACTTGACCGAGCACTCGCCCAAGCACTCGCCCGAGCACTTGACCGAGCACTCGCCCGAGCACTTGATAGAGCACTCACCCGAGCACTTGACCGAGCACTCGACCGAACACTCGACCGAGCACTCGCCCGAGCACTCGACCGAGCACTCGCCCGAGCACTTGACCGAGCACTTGACCGAGCACTCGATCGAACACTTGACAGAGCACTCACCCGAGCACTTGACCGAGCACTCCACCGAATACTTGACCGAGCACTCGCCCGAGCACTTGACCGAGCACTCGACCGAACACTTGACCGAGCACTCGACCGAACACTTGACCGAGCACTCACCCAAGCACTCGACCGAGCACTCGCCCGAGCACTTGACAGAGCACACGACCGAGCACTCGGCCGAGCACTCGCCCGAGCACTTGACCGAGCACTCGACCGAACACTTGACCGAGCACTTGACAGAGCACTCGCCCGAGCACTTGACCGAGCACTCGCCCGAGCGCTTGACCGAGCACTCGCCTGAGAACTTGACCGAGCACTCACCCAAGCACTTGACTGAGCACTCGCCCGAGCACTTGACCGAGCACTCACCCAAGCACTTGACCGAGCACACGACCGAGCACTCGACCGAGCACTTAACAGAGCACTCGCCCGAGCACTTTGAGGAGCGTGGCCTAGACGCTCTGGTTTGGAGGTAGGTAGGTGGTCGAGTTAACAGAAAGACATGTTGTTCAGTTGCTGGTCGTATATTGAGTGTAATACAAAATAGCCAAAAATACTTACATTCTAACTTACTGACTAAGCGTAACGTGACTTACGTTACTCGTGTGACCTAATTATACGGTCAACGCGTGGAAGTGCATTTCGCAATGCTCATGCTACACCTCCCCCGAAAAGTACAGGGTTACACACCCCCTTTACAAAAAAAAAATGTTTGCTTAACATTCAAAACAATTTAAAAGTAAACATTTTCACTAAAACATAACAGTGTCATAATATATTATAATTAATCACTTATTTACGAAAACACTTTGTATTATTTTTATGTACTAAATATTCTTTATTATACATATCAATTTTAACATTAGGAGATAAGTCCTCTAAGACTACAAATGGACCTTTATAAATACAATCTAATTTGTTACCTACTTGGTTTTTCACTAAAACTAGATCTCCTGGCTTATATTTAACAGTATTACAATTCTTATCAAAGTTAAATTTTCTTAAGTTCTTACTCTCTAAAAGATTTTGCTTAGCATCGAACTGTGCTTTCTGCAATCTGTATTTTAATTCTTTGGGGTAGTCGTTAAAGTTATACAGAGGATCGACTCCCTTACATAAGTTAGATGGAAGGCCACAAACTTTACCAAAAACGAGTTCGTATGGAGTGTATTTCTTCTCTGAATGAACGCTAGTGTTAAATGAAAAACACCAAAATGGAACCCATTCGCTCCAGTCACTCCTGTTATTTTCACATTGAATTCTAAGATAGGCACCTAAGTGTTTGTGCGTATTCTCAATGCCTCCTAGAGTCTCGTGATGGTAAGCGGTAGAGTTTAACTTCTCAATACCTAGTAACCTACAAACCTCAGTCATCACTGATGACATAAATTCGGTACCCATATCAGTCAGAATCTGTTTCGGGATACCGTAGCGCAATACAAAGTTATTGACGAAAGCTTTGGCTACTGTATCTGTGTCTTTGCGCTCTAAAGGGTAAGCCTCTACATATTTGCTTAGATCGCACTGGATAGTAAGTATATATTTACAGTTATAATTATCTACATCTAGTGGACCCATAATATCTAAACTAATCCTCTCTAATGCGGAATTGGCAGTGGAGGTTATAGTCATCGGTTCTTTAATATGTTTGTTAGAGTGTTTTTGGATTTGACAACTCTTACATCGTTTGACGTAGTCAATGACGTCATTAGTCATACGCGGCCAAAAGTAATATTTTTTAATATTGTTTAACATACGATTCATGCCTGCATGTCCGCTTGTAGGCAAGAGATGAAAGTCATTCAAAATTGTCGTAATTTCTTCTCTATCTAAAATACGAATTACGTCTCTTGTGATAAGAAATTTTGGTGACGCGATTTTACATTTTTTGATACTGCGCAGTATTTCTTTAATAAATCGAGCGTTACTTCTATTTTTAATTATGAGTAGCTCTATAATATTTAATTTTTTGCACAACTTTTCGAGATCCCTCGCTAACGCCTCCCCGGACGATAACGATCGGGTATCAAGAATGATCGCCGAGTGCGATGGTACGTAAGTGCAATAGTTAGCGTCACTTGATATATTTTCTGAAAATTTCAGTCTTTTTTTATTCAAATTAGTAGAGAAAATTAACTCTGTAATGTCATTTGGTCGTTTGAGTACTTCTACCACAGTAGGTTGATCAGGCCCACTGGAGGTGGAAGGCTCGGTAAGTCGGTCAGGGTCATGATCAGTTCCCTGACTTATTAACTTCTTTCTTTGAGCTCTAGTCAACACGGAAACTACCTGTTCATGGATCTCTTTCAAGTCTTTAGACGTTACCGGAAGTCGACTTAACGCATCTGCAGCTGCATTATTTCGACCTGGAACGTATTCTACCTCAAAGTCATATTCTTCTAAATACAACCTAAACTTTGTCAGTCGGCTGGATGGATCAGTAAGGCCGAACAAATAAACTAGGGGCCTATGGTCGGTAAATATTTTAAATTTCCTACCATACAAGTAAGGCCTGAAGTGACGTACGGCTCACACAATGGCTAGTAGCTCGAGTTCTATGATGGGATACCTAGTTTGAGCTGGTGTTAAGCTTTTGCTGGCATAAGCTATGACTTTGCCATTGCTATTTGATAGAATTGCTCCCAATCCTATTTTAGAAGCATCTGTTTGTAAATGAAAGGTGTTAGTGTCGGAAAAATCGGGATAGTCCAAAACTGGTGGATTACACAGGGCTAATTTTAAATTTTGAAATGCGGTTTCGCAATCGTTAGTCCATACAAACTTAGCGTGTTTCTTGCATAAAGCGTTCAACGGATATACTATATCTGCGAAACGTGATATGAAGCGACGGTAATAGTTGGCAAATGCAACTAATCGTTTTACTTCATCGACATTAGTTGGCCTTGGATAGCTGTTTATAATTTTAATTTTACCTGGGTCTGGAAATATACCTTTTGATGTTATCTGATGTCCTAGGTAAATTATTTCCTGCCTGAGAAATTCACATTTCATTGGGTTTAATTTAAGATTGACCTCTCTTAGTCGGTTCATCACGCTCATAAGATTTTTATTATGGTGTTCCATGGATTTCCCTATGACAACACAATCGTCTAAATATATGAAACACTTGTCAAAATTAAGGCCTGCCATTGCTATAGTCATGAGTCTAGAGAAAACACTAGCACTCGTTTTTAGACCCATGGGGCAGCGTTTCATTTGGTACTGTTTTCCTGCGGTAAACGCTGTACACTTACGAGAGTTTTTGTCTAAAGAAAGCTGATACATCTTATTTAAACTAAAAGATGTATATTTTCGCGATTCTGGATTAAGAGATAGCTGATAATAGCTCTGTGAAAGGTCTAATTTTGAAAAATATATACTTCCGGATAATGAGTCTAATATTTCGGTAATATTAGGTAATGGAAATTTATCATCTTGGATTTTATTATTCAACTGCCTATAATCGATGACTAATCTCCATTTTTTCTCGTTTGATTTATCAGCTTTCTTAGGCACTAACAAAACTGGACTCGACCATTCTGAAATAGTTTCCTCTATGATGTCATTTTTAAGCATATCTTGTACCTGTCTCTCTATTTCGCTTTTTAAGGCTTGAGGAACTCTATAGGGTTTAACGTAAACCGGTGTTACGTTATCTTTCAAAAGAATATTGTGTTCCATTAAGTTGGTAACTGATAAATTATCCCCTGGCAAATGAAATACGTCAGCGTATTTCGCACAAATCTGTTGAATACCTGAACGTTCTTCTTTATTAAGGTAGCCTAAATCAAGTATTTCGAACAGGGTCTTAACTCTGTCCACAGACTTATTTTCGTTGTTAAAACAACAAACATCAAAATTATTAATTGACTGGACCTGTAACTGAGATTAGTCTATTTCAGCTTCCTGATCTCTAGTGTTCAAAATTCTCACCGGAATGCGACCTTGATGAGGTTTTGCTATAATTCCCGCAATGAAAATACCTTCACATATTTCGTGAGCCAAAACTACACAGTCATCACTCGACTTGCATGGAATATACTTTATTATTTCGCAACGAGGCGGTATCACGTGTACTTCCGTGTACCTATCGGGACTGTTGCCTATGGGCATACATACAGATGTCCCATTTCTCGACAAATTAAATGTCTTTGTTTCATAATTAATTACGGCATTATATTTTCTAAAGAAATTTTCGCCCAAAATACCGTTAGCTGAGTTTGAGCACGATAGGTTCTTAAAAACATAAAAAGTTTCCCTAAAAGTAACATTATTATATATTAAATCTAAATTAACGTAACCCTCAGAAAATAGCTTACCACTTATACCTTTAATTGTTATTTTATCGTGGCACATTTGATTCAATAAGTCTGGGTGCTCGAGTAGTGTTTAATACAACAAATGTAAGTGTATCCAAACACTATTTTTTACTTATAAAATAAGGATTGCTCCTTCTCCCTTGACCGCTAACCCTTGTACCGCGTGTGCACCTTTACACAATTAAATTCATTTAAAATAGTTTAAAAGGACTTTCTTTACTTTCACCGCAATAACGGACCCAAACAAGTGGTCCTTCGACAATCTGAACAATACAGTGCCTAAAAATAAAAGTGGTGTTATCGTAATTTGATAAATTGCGTGCGTACTTCTCGCGGTGTGCTTTCTATAACAATCTCGCCCGGGACTATCGCTTGCCACGGACTTGCAGTCTAAACGTTATTGTGAGTGAAGTTTAAGAAGAAAAGCTTTGTGTTATAATAAAGTTCACCTTTTATAAACTCGAATTTCATACCATGTGTTAAAATGCGGTACTTATTTTTCAATAAGGGTGCCATGACAGTTTGACGGACATTGATTCGGAACGTTTCACACAGAAGTGCGCGTTATAGTGCAAACAAGTGGTGTATCCGAACGTAAAACTTGTCTATGGTCAAGGACTCCGTCATTAAAAACGTCAAATTGAAAATCGTCGAACTGTTTTTTGTTCGTGTTTTATTTTTTTGTGTTTAATGTTATAATATTTCTCGTAGGCCGTCATTATGATGCGTAATTTTATACGATGCCAAGAGAATATTTACATTTTTAACCTTTGACATACCGGCGATTCATTTATGGGTCAACAAATATAGTTGCATCCCGCCAACTGATTGACACAAACAATAACATTGGATTTTTACAACAAATACAACAAAATGTCTGAAAAAGAAGATTTGCAGACAGAACTGAAGAAGCTAAGAGCTGCAGCAGGTCAGTGCAAGGCTACCTTCACAAGATTTGAAACCTTTTTTGAGTCAAATAAACGACAGCCCACTATGTGTATGGTCGAGACTCTAAAGGCAAGATTTGCCTCCTTAGAAAAAACATTAGCGGAATACAAAGAAATTATGCTGCAAATAAATATTTTAACCGACAAAACCACTGATGCAGATTTCGCAAAGAATGACCTGGAAGAAAAGTTTTATGCACTGTATCCTAAGGTTCATTCGTTGTTTGCTGAAACTAAACGCACAGAAAGTAACAAAGTTGAAACGACAGTCAGCAGCAGCAATAAATTGCCATGCCTCGACATTCCAGTTTTTACGGGAGCGGACATAACTAAATACAAACCTTTTATGGAGCTGTTTCTTGCCGTAATAGACTCAGAAAATTCTTTAAGGCCAGTTCAAAAATTATGTCATCTACGAAACCATCTAAAGGGTGAAGCTGAGGCACTAATAGAAGGGCTTCCCTTAGTGGATAACTCATATATGGAAGCAATTTCACTTTTAAAACAAAGATATGACAATGAGTGCATATTGATTTCAAATCATGTCAACGCTCTTCTCGACTATCCGACTATTGGCAAGGGCACAGCTGTCAACTTGCGGGACATGGTGTCTCACATTCGCCAGCACATTGGAGCGCTGAGAAACATGAAACAACCTGTAGACAACTGGGACATGCTATTACTGCCTGTCCTTCTACGGAAATTGGACCCTTACAGCTCTCGAGCCTTTCATATGGAGAGAAGTAAAGAACGCTTGCCTAAGGTAATCGATTTATTAAGCTTTCTTGAGTGTAGGGCCAGTTCTTTTGAGGAAGGTCAAAGACAATCAACCCCCTCTAGGTCTTATTCCAAACCAAAGGTGTCATTAAATAATTGTACAACAAAAAATAACAGTGCTACTAAGGTTGATTGTATATTTTGTAACAAAGGCATTCATAAGTTATATAATTGCCCACAGTTTAAAATGTGTTCCGTAGATGACCGTATAAAGTTTGTAAAAGATAAAAATTATTGTTCAATGTGTCTAAACTACCATAAAAATACAAAATGTAAATTTAGATTAAAATGTACATTATGTAACTCCAAAGAGCATAACAGTCTTCTGCATTATGTGGAAGAACAGGCAGTGTCTGATGCCACAACATTACACAATGCTAACTATAGCTGTGATACTGGCACAGTTCTGTTGCCTACTGTTAAATTGCAAATAGCATGCCCGGATGGAACTTATTTAACTGTCCGTGGTATACTTGACAGTGGAAGTCAAACCTCCTTCGTCACCACTGAGTTGGTTGATAAATTAAAATTAAAATCTTTTAAAAAAGATTTAAATATTATTTCTTTAGGGCAATGTGAAAGGCCAGTATCACAGGCTGTAGTAATTAATATTAATTCTATGGATGGTTTATACTCACAGGATTTGATTTGTTCTGTTGTAGATAAAATAACCTCCCCATTGCCACAACAAAAGATAATAATTAATAAGAATGCAATACCCAAGGGAATCAAGCTAGCTGATCCTAATTTTAGCTCACCTGAACCTATTTCGGTATTGCTGGCTGCTGACATATTCTTCAATATAATACTAACAGAAAAGATTAAAATTCCCAATGGACCTACTTTTCTGAATACTAAACTTGGTTTTATTGTTGCTGGTGAAATTAATAACTCAACTAATGGTATGAGGGCTGGAATGTGTTCAGTTTCTAACACTTCACAAGCAAGCTGCGTTCTACACTCAGTTGTGGAACAGGAAAACATAACCAAATTAATGGAGAGATTTTGGGAAATAGACACTAAACCACTAACTACTAACAACTTTGATCAAGAAGTTTTATCTGAAGCAGATCCACATAGCTTGCTCAGCCAGGAAGACATTTGTGAAAACATTTTCAAGGAGACAACCATTCTCAATGATGGTAGGTTTCATGTCGATTTGCCCCTTATACAACCATTAGATTCGCTTCAGTTAAGCGACTCCTTTTCCATTGCATTCCAGCGACTAAACCATTTGCTAAAAAGATTTGAAAGAGATGAAGGCCTAAAGGTTCAGTACACAAACTTCATTGATGAATATGTTACTTCTGGGCATGCCAAATTATATGACATTAAAAATACCAGTGTGCCATTTGAATCGCATTATTTTTTACCGCATCACCCAGTATTGCGGCCCGATAAAAGGACAACAAAATTAAGAGTTGTCTTTGATGGGAGTGCCAAGGCTTCTGGTACAAGTAGCTCATTAAATGATGTTTTATACAATGGTCGTATATCACAAAAGGATTTATTCGACATATTAGTTCGATTCAGGTCATATGATTTTGTCTTTATTTCTGATATAAAGGCCATGTTTAGACAGATTTACTTAAATGAATCGCATAAATGTCTACAAAATATTTTATGGAAAACAAATCCTAATGATGAAATTACATGTTTTCAGCTTCAGACCGTAACATATGGGATTAAGAGTTCCAGTTACCTTGCCACAAGATGCCTACAGGAGTTAGCTGACCAATTCGGCACTGAGTACCCACTGGCTGCAGAGGTACTTAAAAACAACACGTATGTAGATGATTTACTGGCCGGTGCCATGACTATCACGGACACACTACAGGTAAGAAATCAGATTATTAATCTACTAACAAAAGGGGGATTTGAGCTACATAAATGGGCAGCTAACCATCCTGATATCCTGAAGGACATTCCTATGGAAAAACAACATTTCGAAGAAAAAGAAATGTCTAGTGAACATGCCTTCCTTAAGGCCCTAGGCATATATTATGATGTCAATAACGATAATTTTAAGGTCTGTTGTTCAAATTCATTCAAGGATTTTGTATGGACTAAAAGGGCTGTATTATCATTTATAGGCAGTCTGTTTGATCCCTTGGGGCTCATTGCTCCTATAATAGTTAGAGGGAAACTTTTCATGCAAACATTGTGGCAAAGTAATTTAAACTGGGATGACAAATTATCTTGTGATATATTAAAAGACTGGAGCGAATTCTATGCTAATGTATCTACACTTAAACCTATCTATATACCTAGGAATTTAAAAATAAATAATGCAGATTCTGTACAATTAATTGGATTCTGTGATGCCTCTCAACATGCCTATGGTGGCTGTGTTTATGTTAGAGCTTGTCATGATAATAATATTTACATGAAATTAGTGTGCGCAAAATCGCGAGTGGCTCCTTTGAAGCAAAAGCTTACTATCCCTAAATTAGAGCTAAGCAGTGCCCTCTTACTCAGCCAATTAGTTACCAAAGTGCAAGATATATTAAAAATAAAAAATGTTATTTTGTATACAGATTCCATGGTGACTCTTGCCTGGATACAATCAAAACATGGCAAATTAGAAACATTTGTAAAAAACAGAGTCAAGATAATTAATGAGTGTGTTGACAGCCAGTGTTGGCATCATATAGAAGGCACTAATAATCCCGCTGACTGCTTATCTCGGGGTGTTGATCCGAAATCATTGGACAGTAACGAGCTATGGTGGCAAGGTCCATCATTTTTGAAGTCTTCAGATTATAAGGTAGATCCTGTTGTTTTGCCAAAGGATACTAAAACTGCTTCTGTCGAGCTACCTATTTTCGTAGGCTGCCAAACTTCTGATCAACAAAGTCAGTTACCTATTTTTGAAAAAATCTCAAACATAGCAAAATTGCAACGTATTGTAGCTTACATATATAAGTTCTACCTAAATTGTAAAAATAATGTAAAATCTGCTAAAAATACAAATAAGGTAACATTGAAAATCCCTGAGCTCAAGCATGCTTTAAATAAAATAATAATATATGCTCAGAATCAACATTTTACAAAGGAAATCAACTGTTTAAATAACAAAAAGGCTGTTGTAGGTAATATGGCATCCTTGTCGCCATTCATTGACAGAAATGGTGCTTTACGAGTGGGCGGACGTATAGAAAATGCAAATATATCATATGATCAACGCCACCCAATTTTGTTGCCAAAAAATTGCTACATTACTGACTCCATTATAATCAGGGAACATTTAAATCTTTTACATGCGGGTCCCAAATTAACTTTTGCAAACCTTTCGCAAAGATTTTGGATATCAGGTGGCATTAGGGAAATTAAAAGATTGTTACACAAATGTGTTAGGTGCTTTAAATTAAAAAGTGCAGCATCTGAGCAATTAATGGGCTCGTTACCAACCGAAAGGGTCACTCCTGCAGCACCGTTTCATGTCACTGGCGTAGACTATTGCGGCCCGTTTGATATCAAACAGGCACGTATTAGGAAACCCGTAATATCGAAGGGTTACATAGCCCTATTTGTTTGCTTTATCACTAAAGCAATACATATGGAGTTAGTTTCTGATATGACAAGTGAAACTTTCTTAGCTGCCTTAAAGAGATTCATTTCGCGCAGAGGATCCCCATCTAAAATTTACTGTGACAATGCTTCCACCTTTAAAGGATGTAACAATCTCTTAAATAGCCTATATCAGTTGCATAATAAAGAGAAGACTCGTGACGACATCGTCTCCTTTGCCACTCAAAAGGGAATAGAATTCCAATACATACCTGCTTACTCACCTACTTGGGGAGGCTTGTGGGAAGCAGGCGTTAAAAGCGCTAAATTCCATTTCCGTAGAGTAATTGGAAAAACCCTACTCACATATGAAGAGTTTCAAACTGTGATTGTCCAAGTAGAAGGCATTCTCAACTCTCGTCCTCTCTGTCCCATGACTAGAAATGGCCAAGATTTTTCTTATTTAACTCCAGCACATTTTCTCACTGGTAGGCCAATAACTGCCATTCCAGAACCTAACTATACCCTCATTCCCACATCTAGATTGAGATTCTGGCATCAATGTACCCAAATAATACAAAGCTTTTGGAAAGTCTGGAAAGACTCTTATTTATGCCAGTTGCAAAATCGTCCTAAATGGCGTCGCGTTGTGCCCAACATTCAAAAAGGTCAGTTGGTTTTATACAGGGACATTACCTCTGTTATGGACTGGCCCATAGCCATGGTAATTGATGTGCTGCCTGGTAAGGACGGTAAGGTCCGTGTAGTTCGTATTAGATTGCCTAACAAAAGTGAAAAGACTGTAGCAGTTAATAAAGTTTCACTCCTTCCTATATATGACTAAAATATTGTTTAGTTTTATAAAATGATAAATACTTCTCGTAGGCCATCTTATGATGTGTTGCTTTAAACGATGCCAAGAGAATATTTATTTATTTACATTTAACATATGTAATATTTAGTGTTTAGATTTTTTATTTTATAAGAACATGGCAAGTATGTACATGTTAGTTTGTTCAGCTCTCTAGAATAATAAGAGTTATTTCTAGAGTATTTCTTCATAATGTAACTAAGTTACTTTTTCACACTATAAGTAGTGCTTAAATTCCTTAAATAAGGATATTAATATTAAGATGTTAAGATTACTTTAGAATATGTATAATGTATAGTTATAGTTTTTAAACTGTAAACTTAAATATTTTCAGCTAGAGTTTCAAATTAAAATGTAAATTTTTTCAAGATATTTACACCTAGAGTTTAAAATTAAAATGTTAACTTTTCAAAATTGTTTCCCCTTCCCGGGACTATGTTTAATACAACAAATGTAAGTGTATCCAAACACTATTTTTTACTTATAAAATAAGGATTGCTCCTTCTCCCTTGACCGCTAACCCTTGTACCGCGTGTGCACCTTTACACAATTAAATTCATTTAAAATAGTTTAAAAGGACTTTCTTTACTTTCACCGCAATAACGGACCCAAACAAGTAGCCACTCATATTTCAAAACACATAAACTTGCGCCACTATCTACTAATAACCTTATACTGCTGTTTATACTATCTATACCTATATTACCTATGTCCATTGTCACTACGCTAAATGTATTGTAATTGCAAACATAATGTTCTCTGCTAATCGTGGGCACGAAAAAACTCTAGCTTGTTCGGTGCATTCTGAGTGCATTCGACGTTCGCGGTACTTGGCGGGTTGTGTACGTGCGCTATATGACGCGAGTGGTAAGGTTGACGACCTTGACCATGCCTGGAACCTCTGGTGGGCTTTCCACGGCCACGTACTCCGAAAGATCTAGAGGTGCTGTTGTGGAAAGTTCGTGATTGGTTACCTTGCGAATGGTACCTATTGGAACTCGCTGGTTTTAAACCTCGGGTACCTCGGTTACGATTTCCCATACTGCGGTCCCTATTAAAGTGCATGACCTGTTCCTCGCTAGGTGCTAACGAATTTTCGTCGACTGCGGCTCGAATAGCCTCTGGAAGGGATTGAAATTGACGAGAAGCGATAATAGTGGACAGACGGGGGTTGCTGAGGCCGTCTGCAAAACGCTTAACTGCTACTTTCTCGTTCAATGGACGGAGAACTTCATATTTTTGATCGTCTCCATCTGCCTGTGCTATAGTCAAATTCACGAATAGCTCTTCTAAATCCGAACCGAACTTCTCAATAGATCTACGCCCTTGTCTAGCTGTGAACATTTGGGACTGAAGTGCGACAGCTGATTTTTTTGAAATTAAATGTGTGCGCATATCCTTCAATAGTGACTCTAAAGTCGCATAGCTAGATTTTAGCCTAAGTTTGGCACTAGCAGATAGTCGTGTCTTAAGGACAAATTCAATCATCTGCTTTTTGGCAGTATCATTGAGCATGGACCCATATAACTGAATGCTATCTATCAATTGGGTAGTGACGTTCTCCTGGCCTGTCATAATAGGCAACAGGGAAATCGCTGTCTTCCAATCAAAATTATCTAAAGCCATGTTTGTGGTTTCTATGGCTATATCAACATTTTTAATATTTTCGACCTCTTCTGTAAAAAACAAACTCAAAATATAGCGATAAACTTCCTTTACATTTCCAACTAACTTATTTACTGTCTGTAAATCGTCACCCTGTAATTCATCTGATTCTATTTTAGTTCTGATTTCAGACGAAATATACTCCAAACGAGTGTTAAATACATTAGCCTGATGAAACTTAGTCTGAGCTGTCTCTGAACTTTGCCTTCTCTGTGGTCCGATTTTAATTAGATAGGTTTTGATTTCTACTAAACGCTCATAAATAACTTCTAACTCTGTTATTAAAGAGGACATTAGGATAAAGTTACAGACATTAGATACTTAATTAATCATTTAAAATGGACATAGAAAAATATATAGGTATCGAAAACAATAATTATTAGCGACTTACTTGGCTAGTACATTGTACTTATATCATATTGTCACGACGACGGTGCGGCGCTTCGGCGGCGGCGTTGGCTGGCAGTGGCGGCGGCGGCGGCGGCTCGGCGCTGTTGACGACAGCGGGGCATCGTACTGGACGTGAAGCTGGCTCTTGTCTCCTCGTCTGCGCTGGGTGGGCCGGGCTATACCCTGGACTCCGTGGGCCGGGCAAACCCTGGACACCGCTCCTTCGTGGGCCGGGCTATACCCTGGACTCCGTGGGCCGGGCAAACCCTGGACACCGCTCGTACGCTTCAAGTCTTCTTAAATGTTCGTTCTTCTTATTTTTTGTGAAAGCCATTGATTTCGATTTTAAAGGTCTTCTTTTCTTGAGAATAGTGATTTCTGGTTCAAATGGTGTTTTTAGAGGTCTTCTTTTCTTGAAAATAGTGATCTTCTAGTTAAAAAAAAAATGTTATCTTCTTAAAATTTCGTCATTCTTGCTGTCTTCATTTTCTTCGTTTTTTTTAAAAAAAAAATCTTCTAATCTTCAAAGTGTTGTAGTTTTCTTCTTAGAATTGAAGTCCATTTTGATTCTTTGGCAAAGGGTCGCCATGAGGAGCGTGGCCTAGACGCTCTGGTTTGGAGGTAGGTAGGTGGTCGAGTTAACAGAAAGACATGTTGTTCAGTTGCTGGTCGTATATTGAGTGTAATACAAAATAGCCAAAAATACTTACATTCTAACTTACTGACTAAGCGTAACGTGACTTACGTTACTCGTGTGACCTAATTATACGGTCAACGCGTGGAAGTGCATTTCGCAATGCTCATGCTACAACTTGACCGAGCACTTGACCGAACACTCGCCCGAGCACTTGACAGAGCACTCGCCCGAGCACTTGATCGAGCACTCACCCAAGCACTTGACCGAGCACTCACCCAAGCACTTGACCGAGCACTCACCCAAGCACTTGACCGAGCACTTGACCGAACACTCGCCCGAGCACTTGACCGAGCACTCGCCCAAGCACTTGACCGAGCACTCGACCGAGCACTCGCCCGAGCACTTGACCGAGCACTCGCCCAAGCACTTGACCGAGCACTCGCCCGAGCACTTGACCGAGCACTCGACCGAACACTTGACTGAGCACTCGCCCGAGCACTTGACCGAGCACTCGACCGAACACTTGACCGAGCACTCGACCGAGCACTCGCCCGAGCACTTGACTGAGCACACGACCGAGCACTCGCCCGAGCACTTGACCGAGTACTCGATCGAACACTTGACCGAGCACTCGCCCGAGCACTTGACAGAGCACTCACCCGAGCACTTGACCGAGCACTCGACCGAATACTTGACCGAGCACTCGACCGAACACTTGACCGAGCACTCGACCGAACACTTGACCGAGCACTCACCCAAGCACTCGACCGAGCACTCGCCCGAGCACTTGACCGAGCACTCGCCCGAGCACTTGACCGAGCACTCACCCAAGCACTTGACCGAGCACACGACCGAGCACTCGCCCGAGCACTTGACCGAGCACTCGACTGAACACTTGACCGAGCACTCGACCGAGCACTCGCCCGAGCACTTGACCGAGCACTCGCCCGAGCGCTTGACCGAGCACTCGCCTGAGAACTTGACCAAGCACTCGCCCGAGCACTCGCCTGAGCACTTGACTGAGCACTTATATGACCGGGCAATTGAGCACTTGTCTGAGCACTTGTACGAGCACTTTGCGAGCTTTACTTTTGAAATAGGTCAACTGTCAACCTGATTTGAGTGTTCGTACAAGTGCTCGTACAATTGCTCCGACAAGTGCTCGTACAAGCGCACAAGTGCTCGGACAAGCAAGTGCTCGGACAACTGCACCGACAAGTGCTCGTACAAGCGCACAAGTGCTCGGGCGAGTGCTCGTTTAAATGCTTGGTCAAGTGCTCGGTCAAGTGCTTGGGTGAGTGCTTTGTCAAGTGCTCGGCCAAGTGCTTAGTCAAGTGCTCAGTCAAGTGTTCGGTCGAGTGCTTGGGTGAGTGCTTTGTCAAGTGCTCGGTCAACTGCTGGGCGAGTGCTCGGTCAAGTGCTTGGGCGAGTGCTCGGTCAAGTGATCGGTTAAGTGCTTGGGCGAGTGCTCGGTCTAGTGCTCGGGTGAGTACAAGCGCACAAGTTCTCGGGCGAGTGCTCGGACGAGTGCTCGGTCGAGTGCTCGGTCAAGTGCTCGGTCAAGTGCTTGGGTGAGTGCTTTGGCAAGTGCTCTGCCAAGTGCTCGGTCAAATACTGGGCGAGTGCTCGGTCAAGTGCTCGGCCAAGTGCTTGGGCAATGCTCGGTCAAGTGCTTGGGCGAGTGCTCGATCAAGTGCTTGGGCGAGTGTTCGGTCAAGTGCTCGTTCAAGTGCTTGGGCGAGTGCTCGGTCTAGTGCTTAGTCAAGTGCTTGGGCAAGTGCTCGGTCGAGTGCTCCGACAAGTGCTCGGTGAAGTGCTCGGTCAAGTGCTTGGGCGAGTGCTTGGGCGAATGCTCGGTCAAGTGCTCGGTAAGTGCTTGGGCAAGTGCTCAGTCAAGTGCTCGGGCGAGTGCTCGGTCAAGTGCTCGGATAGGACAAGTGATCGTACAAGATGGTTGCGGATGCAGAGCCTTTGAAATCCGCGGATGCGGATATTTAAAGGCTTATTCGCGGATGCGAATCTTAATATTTTTTTAGAGAAAAGTACTACACAAAAAAATCATCCCCACCTACCAACAGATTCCAAACGTATCTCAGTCAATACATCTGTGCAGCCCGATGTTTTTTTTGCTATGACGACATCCGCCGCAGACGTGGGGTTTTCATGCAAATCGAATTTGATTTCCCATACAAATTTGGAAGCTCATTTGATCAATTAGTATGAGGAAACCAAAATTTTTTTGTGGGAAATTTGTTCAGATTCATGAGTAGTTGTAGAAAGTTGATGTTTTAACATACAACTTTTCACCTCTACCAGCTAGGAAACTTTACACGATAGTGATAAAAGCTGGTGTTCGAAATTCGAACACTTTAACTAACATTCGCAGCAAAAAGCTGCTTTGAGTTAACAGATTAATAAATAGTTTTTCATCTGTCCAGCATGAAAAGAGTGCCTTTGGTCCCTGAAAACTCGCAGCAAAAGTTGTTTTTGCTTTGAGCGTGAGAAAAAGTGATTCGAATTTCGAACAACACCTTTCACGCGGCGCTGAAAAAAATATGAGCGATGGTTCGATCAGAAACTCATTTTGACGTAGCAAGCGTTTTAACTCATAGGCTCACAATGTTATATGTTATTTAATGAAATTTAAGTTTATAAATTCTGTTATTGCATTTTTAAAGACGTAATATTTAAAATAAATATGTACTTACCTACTAGTAAACATGAATATCGCTTACTTAAAAATATCATGTTTGTGTTGCATCTTAGGTTTTTTTAAAAATGTTAAGTAGCGCAATTTCCGAACGCAACCTCTAAAATTTTGAGTCTAAATTAAAAACATTATAATAAAAAACTATATTGTCTTCAAAGAGAATTTAATCAACTACGATTTTGCTTTTCTCGCTGTTTGAAAGTTGTATGTTTAACACGAAAGCAGGTCATTTATATGTCTCGTGCCTTTAAATCACTCACTTGCTACGATCGTGATTCAATTCCAGACTACTTCGCTAGTTCGTGATTTAAAGCTAGCATTCGAAGCAAAAAAAACTTTGAACTTTAACGTTGAACAAATAACTATTCTCGTATATTTTATTGTAATAAACCCCCATCGTATAATTTTTTGCATAGTCCTTTGTATGGGTTTTTATGGGCATAAATAAATGAAAACCGGTTAAGTGCGAGTCAGACTCGCGCATGATGGGTTTCGTACCATCGTACAATATTTGGAATTCCACCAAAAATACGTTTCTGGTGTCACCCTACCAGCCTCTTTAATTTTTAAGTTTTTTAATTTTTTTTATGGCATAGCTGACAAACGAGCAGATGGATCACCTGATGGTAAGCGATTACCGCCGCCGATAGACACCCGCAACACCAGAGGAGTTACAAGTGCGTTGCCGGCCTTTGTTGTTATAGTGGCAACAGAAATACACACTGTGAAAATTACAGCTATCTACCTATTACGGTTAAAGACGGACAGACGGACAGTTAATAGGGTCCCGTTGACTTTGTGTACGGAACTCTAAATAATGATACTAATCCTTGTTTTTTTTATTAAATTATTAAAGTACTGAAAGTTAAAAACGTGGACCATTTTATTTCAGTAACTTTGCTGCCTTTTGGTGTAATAATGTACACTCGCCTGTATTAATGGGGTCAGCCAAGAAGGCTTATAATCGCTTACACATATTTATTCTTATTTACTCACATATACAAGGATGCTTATCTGTTTAGGAAAATTCTACCTTCACTCAATGAGTTTAAACTCAAAGTCGAATATAATACTTGCTTAGCGACCTCTATGTTATACAAAGAGAACTGCTTTGAAGTGAACAAATGCTGTCTGGTTGGATTGGCGATACAACATAAAATCCCTCCGATAACATAAAATTTCCTTGACCACTAGCGCCACTGTCTTCGAAGCATATAACTTTATGTGGCACTAACGTAGCCAACCGTAGCAGTATTTCATTTTAGAGGTTAGCTGCGATTGTAGCCTTGTGGTAACAGTTTCTGCTTTCGCGCCAGCGATGCTAAGTTCGAATCCTCTTAGTGTCGGAATTTTTAACTTTTTTTTTGTAAAACAACAGCTAGCAAATATCATTTATCATTTTAACACTGATATAATAATTTATATTATATATAAATTAAGTTATATATAATATAATAAACGAAATAAAAACAAAACTTTGAACAAATATTAATTTATTATCCTGATTTAAAGTTTTTTAAGATAACATTAAGTATTTTATAATCATAATCATACAATTACTTACTAATTACTACAATTAATGTCTTAAGGTTAAGCTTAATTATTCGTTTTCGTGATGAAAAGAGTATTGAAGCTAAACCTTAAGAACACCAAAATTTAACATGCTTAGTATTGACAACACTTTAAAATTTTAAAACAAAAAACTACAATTAAAGTAAATTTTCCGATAAATGTAAAATAATTCTATTGAAAGATGACAGAAAATAGTTTAAATCTTAGCAAAAATATATTACATAAAAACTAATATTTTATGTAACCACCATTATTTTCTATAATAGATTATAAACGCCGTTTATAATAGACCTGACGATACTAGAACAAATATCTTAATTTTTCCCTCACTTGTTGACAGTGCGATAAATATTCTCTGGACATGTTAGCCTATTCCGTTTGTGCTCATCGATTAAGCTGTGTTTCTCTGTATTCCTTGCTTATGTAGGGCTCCCCAAACGGTATCCACCGAGGTATCGAGTCTTACGGCAAGGTCGTTAATTCGTAAGAAACCATTTTCTTCATAAGCTTCAATCATCTCTCTCTCTTGGATTTCATTAATTAGACATTAGACGCGAGCGGCCACTTCGCCGTCGAGTTATAACGTTACCCTCCTGTTTGTAACGTGTTATCCAAAGTTTCACAGTCCTCCACTAAAACAATAAATACCTGATTAAAATTGGTATTGGTATAAATAAAAAATGTTAAATGAGTACACAAAACATATAAAATAAGTAGGTAGCTATACAAAATAGTAATTAAAATACTCATATTCACGCTTAGATTAGTCGCATTAATAATTTTTGATATATTATATCCTATATTGCGCAATGCAACAATACGATGCTTCTCCTCCAAACTTATATTATTACTCATTTAAAAAATAAAACGCAGTAATATTAAACCAAAATGTAAAAGACAGGAACAGCTGACTATTAAAAACACACCGGCAGCAGCCAGCACCCTCGAAAATAGCGAACTAACAACAACAAATTGCAAAATCATTCCGAAACTAACTTCACTGCAGTCAAGATCACTTGCAAATTGTTGCTGGTATAAATAAAATAGAAATGGTTTCTATAAAATCAAAAACAAAAAAACTAATTCCTATTTAGTTCTGAACCACGAAGATTCGAACCATCGTCGGCTCGCTGAACTCTGCTGTTTTAACCGTCGGAGCTATGTAGCTTACGCCGGTAGTTGTGAAATTGTAGATATTACTCGGTTTGTATAGTTATCTATCATATCAATAAGCTGCGTCATTTTATGTCAGTGTGTGAGTATATCTGCAGCGAGCGATGCGCAAGCAACTCGTTTTCTTTTAACTGACCCTAGTTTTGCGGTTGACCGTACTTTGGTACTAACTTGAAAATATACTGGTTTATAATTTTTTTTTTTTATTTTATTTTACAGAGAAACAAACAGTCTTATAAATGAATCACTTAAAAATACATATAACAATGTAGACCTATAGTTTCCTATGATATAATACATACAATAGAGCTATAGAAAAAAAAAAGGATTATCCTAGAAAGAGATATTATCTTTTTGATACTAAATGTAAATATTACATTACAGCAAGAAATTACTACAATATATTTATTAGTTTTATCCTATGTATTAGTAAGTATAACTTTTTTAATTTTAGTTTTAAATTGTGCTAAAGAGTTAGAAAATAAGTCAACGTCCAAAAACTTACTGTTGTACATTCTACAAGCTCGCCGAATAAAAACATTGTTTACATAACATCTCGCACTGGTAGGTACTGAAAACAACGTCCTGACACGGCAGCTCCTCTCGCGTCTGCGTGGTACTCTAAATAATACATTCCGCAATAACGGCGGTGAAATAATAAGGTTATTTACAATTTTAAATAATAATGTTAAATCAATATAGTCGCGACGATCGCTCAAGAGCTCAATCCTATGTCGGGCAGCCGATTGTTTATAATCCTGATAATAATGATGACTCATCCTATAATCTAAAGCTTTAACGAACTTTTTTTGCAGTCTCTCGATTCTATCGATATGTACCTTATAGAATGGACACCAGACACTACTAGCGAACTCTAAGTTGCTGCGTACATAACTATAGTACAATAGCTTGTAGGTATAAGGTAGTTTAAAGGATTTACCAACACGTAATATAAAACCTAACTTTTTATAAGCTTTATTTGAATAAAAATCTTTTTAATAGAGCTTTTGTTATTAATTATACAATTATTATTAATTATTGTATAATTAATAATAATAATAATAATATGCCTAATAATTTGCCACCTCTGCCATAAAAAAAAAAATATTTATATTAATAATCACAATTAATAATTCATAAAATTATAAACCTGAAATAAAATATTACAATAATTAGCTATGTTGTTCTAGATCCGTATCCGCATAAAAATCCGCATTGAATATTGCGGATGTCAAAATTTATGCGGAAGCTCCATATTTACGGATGCGGATGCGGATATTAGCAACATCTCTGATTAAAAAGATTTATTTTTGTTTTTATATTATTTTATTGTATTTTTTAGCTTTCGTACTATGGCGCTGAACGCCGCTGTACGTATAATATTTTTTTCATTATTAATAGGTACCTAACAAGTTATTTGATGTTGATGTTTTTGTAATCTATATTTAACAGCCTTTTAGTGAGGTTTTTTGTCTGTGGAATACCTACATACGCGTAAATTTTGTGCAGATCAAACGAATCCAAGCATATTTTTTTGAAACTATTATTATACAAAATAAAGTGCGGAAAGGTCGGAAATGGGTAGCGGCCGGCAAACGGGTCGCGTGACCTTACGTACGTGTGTGACGCTTTATACATATGAGTTTAATGTATCGAAATTTTATTGGATAACCTGACATACTGTTTACATTTATTATTATGTATCATGTAAATAAATAAAAATGGACTGAGAAATTTTACATAATTAATTATTGCATAAAAACTATTATGCTATGATCTTAAAGGAAAATCTTTTGGATACTTATACAAAAAGATGTCCAATAAGATATTAAAGTATACTGAAAAATAAAAATTAACCGAGAAATTATTCATCGGAAGTAAAATCGAAAAATCAAGTTTTGCTTAACTTAAGCGTCACAAAAGTCGAAAAAGTTTTGGATACTATTACATACGCGTGCCATTAAGTTACTACTAACGAATAGTACAGAAATATTCGATCGAGCAATTATCCACCGAATTTTAAATGCAATTTTCATGTTTAGGTATAAAACACCTACTTCCAGCCACAAAATCTGTTGGCTTCTTTGTCATCTTCCATCTATACACTATCCTTCACAATCGTGCAAAGTTTCATTGACAGAGAAATTAATGTTGGGGTCTCCATACAAAGAAACTCCTCGATGACTGGGCTATAGGAACGTCTCTGCATACGAGTGTGTTAAGAAAATATTTAGGTATGAACTAATTATCCAAGATTAACGGGTCTCAAACTAGGATCCATTGTACTACAGGAACCAGTGACTAATAAAGGTAAAGCTCTACTTATAGATTTTAAACAACCCCAGATCTGGGTGAGAAACTGAGGAACGAACTCACAAAACAGAAGCGCTAACCGAAATTATTATACATATTTATTCACAAAATAATGGAAGGTTTTTTGGTCGAATATTTTTTTTTTAACATTTCACACATGCGCAATGCTCAGATGATTGATACGGAATAGTGTCTTAGAAAGTTGTATTTATACATAATTAGAGGAAGCTTCTCTTCCTGAAACCGAATAACTATAGTTTTATAATAAAAACTTGAAGCTTGCAATAAAAATGATTACCGATCGTTACGACAACCTCAGTTTGGGATTTTTACTAACGTATCTATAACGAACGTATGTTTTTGCCTCAATTATTCATAACAATTAGATATTAAACTCTAGAATATTCAACACAAGAGATGCGTCCAACGATACATTTAATAGGGCACCATCGCAACGGTACCAACATTCCCTACGATTTACTGTGATTCACTAATAAATTGGAAACCACCCACGGCACAAATGGATTTGTCCACTTTGTGCTGGAATTCAGCTCATTTCGGCAAGCAATAGGAAGTAGAGCGGTACCAACGGTCCCCCAGTATCTTTTGAGATTGCATCTTTAACTTTATTTAAATAAGATCATACAAATCGAATGTTTAAAAAAAACCCCGAAGCAACGTATAGTTACAAAAAGAGCCAACAAAGAGTTTCTATATTAAGGTAAAAAAAGTTCGTCAACCGATTGCTTATTTTTTTATTAATTGTCCAACTATCCAAAATTGCGGAGGTTTCCAAAACCGTTCAAGTTTAAATGCCGTTATTTTCTTAATTTGTATGAAAATTCCGCCTCCATAGTCTAGTAGTATGTCCGCTCGCTTCACATCAGGAGGTTACGGATTCGATTCCCGGCGGAGTCCAACTTTGTAGGACTCAGTTTGGTTGGTGGTAGGGCATTTTCTGAGCACACCTGGCTACCTACTATCATCTTATCTAAGTCTTGCCGCTAAACATCAATGTTTACAGCATTGATGTGTTCCGATATGAAGATAAGATAGCCAGTTCCCCATTGCGTTGGGGATCTTGGTAAGCCCGCTTCCATCTTCGGCATCATCATCACTTACCATCAGGTGAGATTATACCAAGGACTTGACTTGACTTGAGGGTGAAAAAAAGTCATATTGCGTAGGTTAAAAAAACTTGTCAAATTTCAAGAATATGTAGGATTTTTTCTATTGAGTAGGTATGATGGGTTCATTAGTATGTCCTGTGGTCACACACAAGTCGAGTTTAGTTTAGTAAGTGCTCTTCCAGTTCTTCCACCAATCACATAGAGTCCTGTAATGGTGGACCAAGCAGGGGATTAATCCTCATCGCAGTGTGCCTAATTCTAGCCACTTCTCCATGAATTGTAATTAAAATAATACAAAATGCTAAACACGTTAAAACCGACTTCAATCGCGACAGCTACAATGTAGATAAAATTTATATGGGATCACCTTCGATGGGACCACAGCTACCTACAGTAGTACACAAAAAATAAGGCGCGTCGGTTATCTTCGTTCGCGCAGACAAGAACAAACTATCGACGGAAACACCCGAAACAATCAACGCACGGTGACAGCTTTCTGACAGCTGACAATTCCATTGAATCAGGCGCGAAATCAATCAACCAATAGCGGCAGAGATTTTCGGAACGTGTAATGACGGGTGACAATGAAGCTACTTGATTGGTCCATCAGTTTCCCGCGTAATTAAAATATTGTCTACTGCGCAGGTACATCGGCAAGCCTTATTAAATTTGTATTACTGTACCTCCTTTTGTGAAGTCGCTTATAAAACCAAAACCTTCTCCTAAATGTAATAAATACTTTTGCGAAAACCACATCGAAATCGGTTTAGCCAAACGCGAGATAATCGCAGACAAAAATACATAATACAAACAGGTCAAACTGAGAACCTCCTTTTTTTTGAAGTCGGTTAATTATAGATAAATAAATTGTTTGTACTGATGTGAAGCGGCCGTGGCTCAGTGCGGCTTGTGTGGTCGCGTCGATCACCCAGGACAACTGACTACACATTCGGTCATAAACTAGATGGGTTTGGCTGTTAGGAGCATTTGTGTCGACGGTTCCGTTGGTGCCAGCTGCTATCACTAAATGGCCGTTAAGCCATGTCGGAAACTTTTGATACTGAGACTGGCCACTAGCCCCACAACCTCCACCGGATAGTGGATAATAAAAAAGTGTATATTTTCAGCTGGGCAAGGGTTCCAGAGCACTGCTTCAAATGCTAAACGCCAGGCGCCTTCACTTATTCCGCCCAAGACGAACAAGAACAGGGAAAAGGTACGTCTTTGCTTTTTTTTTTGTTATGGCAGAGGTGGCAAACGAGCAGACGGATCACCTGATGGGAAGCGATTACTGCCGCCCATAGACACCCGCAACACCAGAGGAGTCACAAGTACGTTGCCGGCCTTTGATATGGGAGTACGCTCTTTTCTTGAAGGTTTGAATGTCGTATAGCTTATAATACTTTTGTAACTGCAGAGTTTAAAGTCTGACTACGATCTTTTAGCGTGTGCTCAAAAGTCGGAGCTAACGCCGCCATCTTGAAAAATGGCACTATTTGTATGATTTGCGACAAAAACTCTGTCATTGTCGTCCACCCGCCAAAAGAACGTAAGTGTGACTCGATGGCGAAGTTGTCAGTGTATCTGACTTCTACGCCGAAAACCGTGGGTTCGATCCCCACCCAGGGCAAATATTGTATTTTTCGAGGAGTCGGAGATAGGAGTCGACTACCATGACGAAGTAAAAAGAAGTGTTTAACTAGGTCCTAAAGTTCGAGAAAATCTAGTATATGAAATTTTAAGAAATTAATTTTATGTGTATCTGTGATAGGGTTAATTATATCCTAAGCCGGTATCAAATTTTTGTGAAAACTGACCTGAAATCGATTAAACACTAAGACATCAGAGTCATGTTCACTGAGTTCGTTCGACATGATAAATCTCGCTTGGAAAAACTTTCTTGCTGTAACGAAGTCAGTTGTCTACTCTGTTTTCAATAAAACAAAGACTACTTGAAATCGCTTGTATATTTAAAAAAAATATCGCAAGACTACGAATACATTTTTGATGTTCAGCGCATCTATAAGCAAAATTTTAAATGTGCCACTGCAAACAATTTCTCAACAGTTACTCCAAACCGACGGTGGAAAGTACCTTGCGTTGTGGGCGCAGAAGATGAAGACTCCTTCCAAGCCTACCAAGCCAGCCGTGGGGGAGGTGCCCAACTTGGAAGACTCCGTGGTCGAGCTGATAAAGAACCAGCGAGGCGAATACGAAATACACCAGCCGAGACCTGGGAACATGCCTGACGAAGTGCTGGATGAGTTGAAGAGGTAAGTGGGATTCTTGTGCAGATGATGCCGATGACAGAGCGCCATAAACGCGCATTCTTCTAGGGAAATTAACTAATTGTGCCGTTATATCACCCGCGGTTATGTGTGTGTGTGTGTGTGTGTGTGTGTGTGTGTTAGATGTACACATAAGGACGTGTGCAACACGATCTTCGTATATATCTTTTTTCGACACCTTTTCTTGTAAGATGTTCATGAAAAAAAAGTTCATATACGATAAGTCAGCTGCAGTTTTACCTTATGATATACAGATTAACTTATTATCTGAAAACCGGCACATAGTAGAGATCTCAAGAAACTGAACCACTTTCGTAAGGAAAAAAAGCGGCCAAGTGCGAGTTGGCCTCGCCCATGAAGGGTTCCGTAGCAGCAAGTACTCGTAACGTAATATAAAAGTTCTGGTAGTTCGTTGTAGGTAAATTGCGGCTTACGATTTATGACGTATTAAAAAAAAACTACTTACTAGATCTCATTCAAACCAATTCTCGGTGGAAGTTTTCATGGTAATGTACATCATATATTTTTTTTAGTTTTATCATTCTCTTATTTTAGAAGTTAAAGGGGGGGACACACATTTTACCACTTTGGAAGTGTCTCTCGCGCAAACTATTCAGTTTAGAAAAAAATGATATTAGAAACCTCAATATCATTTTTGAAGACCTATCCATAGATACCCACACGTATGGGTTTGATGAAAAAAAAATTTTTGAGTTTCAGTTCTAAATGTATTTTTTTTCTATTTTTATGTGAAAATCTTAACGCGGTTCACAGAATACATCTACTTACCAAGTTTCAACAGTATAGTTCTTATAGTTCGGTAAAAAGTGGCTGTGACATACGGACGGACAGACAGACACAGACAGACAGACTTGACGAATCCATAAGGGTTCTGTTTTTTGCCATTTGGCTACGGAACCCTAAAAATGAGTTTCTAAAGTTTACAAATCGACTGTTCAATTATTGACGATTTGTATAGTATGGGAAATCAAAATTTTGGTGAGATTTATAAGTTCCTTGGGATAGTTGTTCAATTTCATATAAACATTAAAGCGCCACTTTTACCACTTTTATTATTATTTATTACTTTATTGCACACACACATATGATACACAGCCATGATCAAAGATTCAGATATTTCCCTTGAATTGTGATAAAAACGCCTTTTCCAGGTTATATGGACAAAAGAAAGAAGAAGCAAAGAAGTTGATGGAGGAGAAGAAAACAGAGCAACCCAGACAGAGGACAGCAGAAGAAATAAAGAAGATCACAGAAGATTTGTCTAACATCGACTTGGATTAACTGAGCTTTGTACAATATTTGTACTTTTGTACCATATTAAAGTAGGTTTTTAGTAATATACTTTGTGTATTATTTACAAAAAGACCTGTTCTACGTCTCCGTGGTCAAGTAGCTAGACTGCTTGCTTCACATAAGGAGTTCATGGGGTCTATTCTCGACGGGGTCCAGTTTTGTAGTACTCGGTTTGGTTGGCGGTAGGGCATTTTCTGAGCCCGCCTGACTAGCTACCACCATCTTATTTAAGTCTTGCTGCCAAATATACAGGGTGTAACAGAAAGGTGTGATAATACTTCAAGGTTGGCTTTTACCCATCAAACTGAACAACTTTTGTTCTACAGCTTTGTTCAAATCGCAAATTTTTTTTTGGAATTTTCATACAAATCGATCAGCTGGCGAACCAAGTTTGTATGAAAAGTCCGTTTTCTTTGCGATTTCAACAAAGTTGTAGAACAAAAGTTGTTCAGTTTGATGGGTAAAAGCCAACCTTGAAGTATTATCACACCTTTCTGTTTCATCCTGTATTGTATATGTTTGACTAAGTCGGTGGCTCAGTGGTTAGCACCCCGATACTGATCCGAGGATCGTGGGTTCGATTCCCACCTAGAGCAAACATTTCTGTGATGTGCTTTGCTCTGTGTCTGGGTGTTTATGTCTATATGCATGTATTTAAACGTATCTATGTATTTATATCAATAATACAGGGAATCCTAGTTTAAGCCAGATGACCGTGTGTGAATGAAAACAATCATATTAGGACTGATGTTTTCCGGCATAGAGATAAGATAGCCATTTGCTCATTGCGTTGATGAATCTTGGTAATCCTGCTTCCATCTTCGGCATCATCACAATTTACCACCAGGTGAACCAGTCGTGGATTTAAAAAAAAAACAGATGCTTGAAAGAGTTTATTTTTTGGGTATTTACTGTTGATAGTATCTATAGTGTCAATAATAAGTAGTGATCGGAAATTCGGAGACAATTTCATTTTTTCCCAAGAAAGAATAGTATGGATATGCCTTTCTGAATAAATTTATAGATTTTCATACAAAAATTCCCGGGATACCGGGACCGTAAAAAGCGATGGGATTCTTAATTGTAATGATCTGATTGTAGTGAACGTTGAGCTTATTCAAAATTGTATGTATGCTATTAAAAAACATTAATTCAACGTTCTGTTAATTTGAAACAGCATGTCCATATAATGCTAGCTCCCCAATTTTAGGTATGATTGCCCCCGAATTTCCGATCACTATTAATAAGTGTTTTTGGTATTTAAGTTATGAATATCTGAAGCAGATAATGGGTTTCCATGCATACTTTGTCAGCCCCATAGCTCCGATACTCCATTGATTTGGGAGTTTCGACTTGGGTAGGATTATTAAGTTCATGCTAAGGAATCTATAGGATCCTTCTAATACCTGTAAAAAAATTACGCCACTGTATTTTTTTTCAGGTATTTAGAAGGACCCTATATTGGCATACAGTTTATTTGTATTACTGATATTACTATATAGGCATACAGTTTATTCGTATACGATTACTGGGTCTTTTTTGATACCATCAAAAATATTTCATTTTGTAATTTTTATTGTAAGTATAAATGTAGCAACCAAGGGCCTGTTTGCCTGTGGGTTGTCAGATCGCTCGATATGTCTATTAGGTGTAAGCGGATTAGTGTGGCCGGTTCGAGTCCCGGCACAGGTAATAAAACTATTACGGCGTAGAGCTGTGCTAGGGTCAAGTTATAAGAGTTAAGGCGAAGTTTTCCTGTGCTAGACCCGATTCGAACGGGTGAAGTATTTGAAGCGCCTAATACAGTAGTCGAAAATAAGTTTATATTTGAAAAATTGTGTTGGGGCGAGTTATTTTTGGACTCGATGTTTCTTCCTCGCTTCGCAAACACTTACCGAAACATTGAGTGTACACGTTCCGAGTGGTATTGGTAGTAGCTATAAACAAAGTAGATTTAAAAGAATGTGTACAGCGTCTAATTAAATTAAAAAGATTTTGATTTAAGTATTTTTTAAATCTGAAATTTAAATCATTTTTAAGTAAGCCACGTTCAAAACAACGTGACTTTGGTAAAACCTCTCAAAAAAAGTGCGCCTCGTTTATAATCCATCTCCACTACTGGGGTACGGGTAAATTCCTTTTTTTATCGAAAAAATCTTTTCACAGTATAACTACTTATGAACAGAAACAGAACAGACAGTATGAGACACATTTGGATTTTTTCTTTAACACACGGTCATCTGGCACTAAAATAAGATTCCCTGTGTTACGAAAAAAATATTGTACTCTCCATACAAAATTCGCCGAACATACATCATAAATACACATATCATATACACACGTTTTAATAGATATACAGAAATGTTTGCAAACGGTGAGAATCAAGCCCACGACTCTCGGATTAATAGTCATCATCATCAAAAGACGTCCACTGCTGGACAAAGACCTCCCCCAAGGATTTCCACACCGAGTCGGACGTTATGATACTTGTGGCACCCATCTGACACTCCAACAAGCTCTTGCGTAGTAATTGCCTATTGCTACTATGGAAAAATATGGTTTTGCACGCGGAAACGTGTGTTGCGTACTTGTAATTCCATACCGCTTGAAAAACAGTGGGGTTTTCTGCTTTGTGTGCTGCACCATGAGAAAAAAAACTTCTCTTTTATCTCGGAATAGCAGCGTTTTTTGTTGGTTCTGTTTGTTAAATCGAAGGACCATGAAGAACAGTGGGGTTTTCTGCTATATCTAGCGCTCGCTGTTAATCCGGCTCGAAGGACCATGAAGAACAGTGGGGTTTTCTGCTATATCTAGCGCTCGCTGTTATTTTAACTATTTTTTAATAAAATAAATTATTTTTTAGCCACAGTTTATTTTCACTTGTGACGACAGAGAGAGACGACATAATGTTGCCTTTGCATTCTTAATCAAGTGTTGCTAACCAACACCGCTCTCTCCTATGTCTTAAACCAAAGATTAATGTTACATAATCAATCGTCCTGTTTAAAGTGCTAGAACGTCTTAATCTCAGACTATAAGTGGCTGTTTTATACAAATACTTCATGTAAGTGAACGCGTTTGAATAACACTTAGTTACTCGTATAATACATGACCTTTATAAATGCTAGTCTTTAAACCCTCGACGCTAATAATAATAATATGTCTATTCAATCTACAAAGGATCACAATGAAAATATTTGTTAGTAAACAGAAATACTTACAAGCTAAGTTTAGTACTTAATTATATATTACATTTATCTATTATTTGCCTGTCGTTGCTGGCTATGTCAACCATACAGCAGTGGTTCAGATAGCTGCAATGTTATCTTAAAGGCTTATCTGCGAACATGGCTAGTAGGTTGTTGCTAAGAGGGGTGTTTTTTACTATACGTTTGAAGCTTAGGTATGTCTGTGGTATCGTAGCTCTAAAACGAGTGAACTGATTTGAATGCGGTTTATTGTATATGAAAGCGGGTTTCACTGCGGTGATTTTAAGTTTATGTTTATGATGATATTTTAGGCTATTTTTGGATATATTTGGCTTTTACTGTCAGGGGCGGTAAATTTTGCGATGGTTTGCGCTTGGTTGCTAGCAACATCCTGAACTGAATATAATATGTTCTGATAATTTAATACATTATACATAGTTACGTGGTGCGACTGGGGAATTCCGGGAAGTCCTATGTGCTATAATTGACTATAGTTATTCCCATAGTTCTTAATATAATGGTAGTTAATGAATTCCACCTTATGAAACGCATGCAAATGTAATTGTTATTGGACTTTACAAGCAACTATCTACATATTCTTTTATGCAAAAAAAGCATTTTTATTTAACTATTTTATCGTATTTCGTAAAAAACTGAACTTGTCCCTTGTGTGTGGAGCCTTTATCTTTCCGAGGTATGGCAAGAGCCCCATGGCCCAGCATGAGTGGAGACAATAATGGGTTGTGAACGATATCACATGCCATAATTCCAACGTGATATTAAGCATTTAAAAATTTACTTTTGACGTAAATTGGTAAGTAATAAATACCTGGAGTTTTCCCCGTCATTTTTACAGAAAACACAGCCTACACCGCACATGAAAATAACCCAAATTATTATAAAGGTGGAGCCATAACAGAGTCCTCCCCATACACTGTAATTTCCCACAAAAAACTACCAAAAGGCGGGGTTTAAATATGTAATTCTTCACAAGAAGTCCTGCGGTGGCTTAGTCAGGGAAAACTGATCTTAGACTACAGAGCTTAAAGCTCACATTCCTCTTTACCGCATGATGCGTTCGAAAACTCGTTCTTTAAAATTTGCCAAGTACAATTGCGTTCAGAACAATAATTAGTCTCATTTTGAGTCTGTGATGGAATGCTGATGGTTTTTTGATGGATTTTCGTGTGCAGTTTGTTTTCTTTCGCTTGTCAGAAAAATTCGGCAGTTGATGCAGATGTAAGAAAATAAGGCCTGACTCAGTTTATGGATATGCTATTGAGTTGTTGCATCTGTACAAGAGTTTTTTGTATGGACTGCATTCGGCTGGTGCTTCGCGACTTTTCAAAATGAAAATGAAATATTTCAGTGAATAATGGTGATAACGAGAAACGACTTTCACGGATGTTTTTTGTTACCCTCAATTGGTAAGCGCTTTGCATCATCTCACCTGACGGTAAGTGATACTGCATGCTGAAGAAGGAAGATGGTGCTTAAAAAATATGCCATGGGTGGCTATCGAACCAACGAATCTCGGGTCAATAGTCAGGAGCGTTAACCACTGAAATGAGTAGAGCCTTTATTGTAAGGAACCATTTAATGCTGTTTTTGTACTTACCACCGAGTTAGTGATAATAAAAGACTTTATTGTAGGGAGCAATGAATGCCCTTTTTACCAGACTGCGCCAGAAGGAGAGTTATGTTTTTCGAGTGTATGTATGTATATTTCTTTGGTACGGTCTGCAGCCTTAACGGCTTGATGGATTTTAGATTGAGAGTTGTCGTGAAATTCGTCTTGATTCCTATATTGTCATGAGGAACATTTTAGTGCCTCGGGTTATTTTTTTTAAATATGGTTAGGTTATTAATATTATTATGTACTTACTACTGAGTCAGTGATAATAAGAGGCTTTATTGTAGGGAAGCAATGAATGCCGTTTTTGTACTTTTAATTTTTATAATAAAAAAAATACCTTCTCCAGACTTTCTCTTCGCTTCGCAAATCCTTGTCAATCCAAATTTACCGAGTGTTTAACGGTTTGTAAGATTTTTCGCGTAGTTTTTACTTTTGAAGCAAGAACAAAACGTTTTTTTCTCACTACTCGCAAACCTTTTAATGAATTTTTGCGAAGCCCCAAACATTTGGGTGCAAAAAACAACAGAATGTAAGTATGTACGTCTGTTTCGTTCGTTGTAGAAGTTTTGATGATGATCTGGTTTTGAAGACATATTTGGTTTCAACTACTGGTACATATTTGGTTTCCTTTCTGGTTTACAAAATTCCATTTTTATTGTACAAAATTCTTCTCATAATTTAGAACAAGGGATAATTCATACAACTATCGCGTTATTGTTTACTACATAGAATGACACTTCTTCATGTTTGTACACGCGTTAATGTGTGTGAGAGTATCTAGGGCTGCTTAGGCTAAGGCTTTTTGGTCATACCGCCTTGTCGTAGGTCACACTTCTTTTTGTTATGTTGACGTTTTTAGTAATTGATATTTCCGAAAACAGTAGAACCTGTGATTTCAACAATGTGGATTTGGTCCCTTTGCATGGATTACGTTCTACTTCCTGACGGACCTTCTTGGGACGAAACAAACCCGTTAAACACAGAAAAGAAATAATCTCTTAAACCAAGACTTCTAGGTTTCCGATGTAAAGAAAGTCGAAAATATCTTCGCCTAAGAAATAACCAAATATGTTTCAACTGATATTTCTTAATCTCAAATATAAAGGTATTGCTGGAAGACAATCGCACTATCGCGATATATCGTTGCAAAAATTTTAAATTCTAAAAAATCAAGATTTAATATTTTGCGACAAGAATTTTATGACTCAGTTGAAAACGCAATCTTGGAGCAAGACTGACTTATCGCAATAAGAACGACACCTTTACAATATTGTTACAAGACATTTAGTACTTGGGCTAAGATACATATAATACAAAATTTCTTATTTCATATGCGAAAATATTTTCGACTTTCCTTGTATTGAAAACCTAATAGGTCTTGGTTTTTTCTGTGTGTACCCAGCAGGGTTGGTGCGGATGCAGTTTTTTTTACATCCGCGGATGCGGATGCGGATATTTAAAGGCTTATATCCACGGATACGGATCTTAAGATTTCTTTAGGATAATTTGTATGGGAGCGCATAAATTAAAAAAAAAATCCTAATCCCTTAATTTTTTATTAAATAATTAAATATTTAGTAATCAAAGTTAATAACTGGAGCATTATATTTGATAAAAAGTAACTGTGGTGCCTTTCGGTCTAATGATGTACTTTGGTACTTACTTGAAAATAATAGATTGAATGAAAATAAATCTTATTCATATACTTTTTGTAATTTATTAATGTGCAAAATTTATTTTTTTAACCTAAATATTACAATTATAAGCTTTACCGTCCTAGATCCGCATCCGCATAACAATCCGCATTGAACGATGCGGATGCGGATGTCAAAATTGATGCGGAAGCTCCGCATTTGCGGATGCGGATATTCGCAACATTCCTGGTACCAGGAATGTTAGTGATAATAATCCGTATCATTTCTACTGCTGGAGCAAGGCTCTCTTCCCATACCTCGGGAAGGTTCCATACTCCGAGGTCCTGGTCAGGATTAGTGGAGATTGTGAGGGTTAGTAGTCAAGCCAGTAAAAGATAACTGTAAGGCCTCAAACTTTTACATTTATTGTAAAAACTGCGAATGTCATTGCCTATAAAAATAGAGTTGTTTCTAATTTTAACTTCGTGACTTTCAAGCCGATCATCTTAGTCCATTAATCACGTGATGATTTTTTAGCAATTTTTTAGATCCCCCCTCCCCCTTGGTAATACGTGGTGGGGTTTTAGACTACCCCTCCCACCCTCTACCCAAAATCACGTGTATTTTTTTGGTACAAAATGTTATCTTTAAATACTCTAATACAAATTACATTATTCATGTAATTTTATTCTAGAAAATTAGGCACCGTAATAACAATTTCCAGACAGACATTAAGGTTGCAGGTTGTTTCTGACGCTTGAAGCCGTTTCGAACCTTAAGATGAGTTAAAAACAATGTAACAACAACTGCCAACATTTGGAACTTACTCTAGAAATCACGCGATCAACGAAAAAATAAATACATGTGATATCTCACTACACCACCCCCGCCCCCTTGTGATATTTCGTGATTTTCTTCGAACCGCCACCCCCCTTTTTGACCCTCACGTGATTATCGGACGACCCCTTATGTTTATGACATTTAATGTCAATCTTTGGAAATACGAGTATAATTATAGTTATTAAATTACTAATCACTGGAACGCCATACTTGTAGCTAAACCTTGTGCCGGATTTTGTTTTTGACTTGTGTTGGTAATATTTGACATTTTATTTGGATAATTTTGATATGCCTTGTCGTATTGGGTGTGGTCCCCAATCTGGGGCCTTCCTGATGCGAAAGTTGCCCATTGCTATTCAGCTCGGAAACGCTGCGAGCGTGATGGGCACCTTTGTATCTGGAACGTCTAAGTGGACCCTCAGACTAACGAAAACTTCTAGTGGAGTTTATTTAATTGTTATTTAAATAAAGATTAATATTCAGCGATAAGATCGCCCAGGTTGCACCACCACATATCTTTTTATTTGTTTCTATAATGAAATTGTATTTTGTGTGCAATAAAGAGTTTTTATCTTATCTTAAAATTCAAACTCAATTTTTTTTTTTATATACATATTTAATTTGATGCTTACACACTCGTTTAAATCGTCAATTTTTTTTCTATATCTTGTAGTCAAAGTCCCGCACAATTTGTACACTCAAGGTTTCAGTACAATAATTAACATTAATATTTAATTTTGACTTGATTTTTCATGACAATCGGCCTAGAATTATTTAATTACTTATTTGCGTTTGTACTCTCTTGAGAAACGCTATACTAATTGTAATTAATGTTATTATTACATCTACACACAATTAACCTTTAAACTCTCCATAATTAAGCAAGTACGGTCTAAAAATTGTCGTTTTATACCTGAGTGAGTGAGTGACGGACGGACAGACGCACGTTATAAATGATGCGAATTTGAGCTTAATTATAATGAGTTAAGGGGAAGGACCACACCTTTGGTCTTGGCCTACGAAATTTAACTAATGTACTTAAAAAATTAAATGGAAATCGGGCTACATAAATGTATAAATATGTTAGTAGGTCATTTTTGGACCACTCGCCAAAAAGTTATAGCGGTTGAGGTTTTGACGGGGGTCCAAAAACAAATACAGGCCAAAATTTATTAAACGGGCATACATACCTATTGATTTTTGTCATATGTATATAAACATACCAGAAAAAAAACATAATCAGAATTTTTTGTTCAATTTAAAAACGGCGATACAGGTCATAATTTTTATGAAAAATCAAAAATATTTTTTACGATGTGAGAAAAGTCTTAAAGCAAAAGTTGTTCAAAATGATGAGTTGAATCCCCAATTAACGGGTCCTCTACCAATTTTGTTACATCGCCTATGTATATGTAGGTACCTATTTATTTTAATTTGAAAACAACCTTCGCCTTAATCAAAACTGGTTCGTTCCGGTCTCCTGCGCCGTTCGGACATAACGAACTATACTCGGCCAACTGCGCTCGCGCTGCGCCAATGCAAGCACCATACCCAAACTACAATTTTGAACTTTTTGGGGAAAATTGCCAATATTTGAAGTGCTGTATCTTGGGTTCTGTTATACTTTTTTTTATTTTATTAGACTTACAGAGCTGCAATTTTGAGTCGCTAAATATCAAACTGCCACAAGTCCACTTACAAATATGACCGTAGTTATGAAATAACTAAATAAATAACAATAATAAATAACTACCCCCATCCCATTTCAAAGGTCGGCAACGCACTTGTGACTCCTCTGGTGTTGCGGGTGTCTATGGGCGGCGGTAATCGCTTGGCGTCCTCATATATGTATAATTGATCAACTGAACCGCCAATTTTGTATTGGTAGTCCAAAATTTTTTTTGCCTAATTGAATATTGGTTACTTCGGGAAAGTTGTTCAGTTTCAGAAGCCCCCGTAAAAAAATCTGGTGTTTTAGAAGAACCCTACTTATATAGGGTGCTACTTTATTAGTGCCCGATATTTTAGTCAGTGCTTCTACTCCTGATTCTGATCAACTTTCCCCAAGGAACCCATAGTCAAATCGCAAAAAAATTTTTGGGCTCTTCATACACATTGATCAGCCGAGCGGCCAAATTAGTATGAAGAAACCAAAAATTTTTTTGCGATTTGACTATGGGTTCCTTGGGGAAAGTTGATCAGAATCAGGAGTAGAAGCACTGACTAAAATATCGGGCACTAATAAAGTAGCACCTTATATAGTTATAATTATGGTGTCCACTCAAAAAACGAACGAATTTTTTTCTAAGATTTTCGGTAAAAACGTAAAAATATAGAGTAGCCAAAAGATATCATCATCATCATATCATTTATTCACAATTATTTGTAATGTTATGTTCACAATATTCGTGTATAAATAGATGTTAAAATATATTACAAATAACCTTTTCAAGGCATATGTATTTGCACATTTAAAAAAATTTGCAAAATAACATTATTCTTGAGATTTTTTGTTTATAAAATTTCATAGGTATGTTACCTTTCATACATCATCATCAACCAGCCAAAAGACGTCTACTGTTGAACCCAAGGATTTCCACGCCGACCGGTCCTGTGCCGCCCGCATCCAGGTCATCGGTCCACCAAGTGGGAGGCCTGCCTTCACTGCGTTTTCCGGTGCGCGGTCGCTACTCGAGAACTTTAATGCCCCAGCGGCCACCTGTTCTATGAGAAATACAACCTTAAAAAAATAGACGCAAAAAATAAAATTTAACAATGTAAGTGGTCTCATATTTCGTGTAAATACAGAAAAATGACACAATAAAACAGTTGAGTGTAAACAAATTTGGAAATTTAGTTAATTGTTTATTTAATATTGGTTGTCTATTTAACAAGTAAATCCCGTCCTTAACATTTTATCACTCTTAGGCTATACGGCAAACATATTGCGTAAATGGCTGATTTTGAAAAAAACCCTTTATCTTTTGAAATATTTAACAGAACCCCGTGCTACCGCAGGGGATAGGTATAGACGAGGATGTAACCTATCGATTAGTTTAAAAAACCTTTGATATGATGAGTTTCCACGTCTGTATGGACCTTGGAAGTCAGGTCCTGGTATGGCAAAAAAAAGGCCGTAACGCAAAGCAGGTAATATAGATACGGGCAGTATTTGTCTCGTACCGCACTGACAGTTCAGTTTTAGGGAATGTGTTAAGATACCAAAAAGACTGTTTTTTTTGTCACAAGCTGTTGATTTATTAAGATATATAAAATGGTTAAAATGTTATAGTTTATCTTTATTAAGTGTAAGAATATTTGTAATTTGTAGCCATTCTACAATACTTCTAAACGTGGTTAGCAGTTTCGTCAAACGTAGCGCAATGGCAATCCAACTGAACGTCATTTAGCTGTTTTACAAAACGGCGCTGTTTTGTAAAATTACTAGCGGTTTTGTAAAACAGCGGATTATACAATCCATCTGCGACACACGCATAAAGCCATGTATGATTCTCTCTTAAAATCCAACACTTGCATGCTAAATTAAAGATTGCATCTAAATAAATATTATCTCAGAAAGAATTTAGCGCTTCGAGTATCTCACAGATTTGGTAGACCACAGCTTTCAATTTTATAACTTTCGATTGACACCAATTTATTTACTCAAATTATCATAACAAAGACGTTTCACAACAAAAGAGGACTTTCACCTGTCGGCTGGGAATTTCACTTCAATTTATTTGTAGTTTATCTAATTGTGACTAATTGGTAACTAAGCAATTAGGTAGTTATCTTTACATTTATTTGGCAATCCATATCTATGACGCGTTTTTTGTCATGTTTAATTAGTTTAGTTTAATTTAATTTATTGATCATACAGTAACGTTTACGTGATAATTCGGTATATTTATTGCATATCATTAAAGTTATACAATATTAAAAATTCGCAAATTAAATAATTTTATTTATGTAAAATGAGCAGTTGACAGAATATTACCTTCAAAATATTTCTTTATTTTCATTTGAAATTTTAACATAGGCAATTTTGTTATCTCAATAGGCAAAATATTATACTTTCTTATCTTCAATTCCATTCCTTATTTTAATGTTTTCGACAATCTAACTCTTGGCACGAGTAACTTTTCTTTGTTTCTTGTAGGGTATTTATGAAGATCTTGGTCTTGATCCAATGTGAAGTATTTGGGATATCGTCTTAAAAAACCGGCCAAGTGCGAGTCGGGCTCGCGCACCGAGAGTTCCGTATAAATTCATATTCACACATGTCTTGAACTCTATATCAAATTCTCAGGCCTGCAATCCCTTGAATCTGTGAAAAAATCCAACTTCTATGCCAACGCAATCAAGAGATACGGCCGTTTATGCCACATATTTGGACACTCGCATTGGAATCAAAACCTATTAAGGTATTTCCCGTATACCTAGAATCATGAAATTTGGCAACAAGCAATGCTTCTAGCACAAGTAAAGTTTTTTTTTCACAGCTTTAAGGGATTGCAGGCCTGAGTATTTGATATAAATTTCAACTTGATACGTCTACGCGTTCCTGAGATAAAGGGTCTTGACAGACAGACAGACAGACAGACAGACGGACAACGAAGTTATCCTATAAGGGTTGTTTTTTTCCTTTTGTGGTACGGAACCTAAGGGCTCTAAGGATGATGGGCACTAAAGCTGCTCCACGTAGGGTTTGCTGCTGGTACTCGGAAAGCGGAGATATCTCCCAAGTTAATCCTCTTCTTATGACTTCTTATCACTGAATCTAAATATTTTATGTAAAACTATTTAATATATTGTGACCAGGCTTTGAGCTGACTAAACTATTACCACCTTTGAAATGATCTGGCAACCCTTGCCTTACCAACTCACTGCATCATCTTTTTTATTTTGAACTCAAATATATTTATTGATGTTCTTCCACCAAAAAAGCAGGTCAAACAAAATTCTTGTTTTCTAACAAATGAGCGGGCGGACACAATGACATTTTTTATCTGTGGCACCACCAAGAAGATCCTAACACGAGTGAATCACTGAAGGTTAAACCCTTTTTGAACGGGCGAGTTTAAAAAAAGAAGAAAAAACTGGTTAAAATATTCCGCCACCGATACTCATAACTCACTGTGGCATATTTAACAGATTTTGACATTAAAAAAGTTGTCGCTTTTATAGGTTACGACTAGTTGTCGTATTGTTATATAGAAAGTTAACTGGGTTTACAGTTTGCACCTTGCATTAAAATACTATACAGAGTGTAAAGAAAAACGAAGAAAATCTACGGATTAATGTTAATAATAACTTTTATTTTACAACTTTATTTAAAAGGCAAAATTAGTTTATTTTGCAAAGTCACAAAGATATTTTCCGCATATAATCACTAAGAAAAAAGCGAAGAGAGCGTGAATGGCAAAAATGACAGAGTATTCTAGAAAGTTAAAATATGATAAATATACTTTATTGCACACCAAAAGAGTACAAAAACAGGACGAAAACACATAATATATTTAAAAACACAAAGACAAAAACAACATATTCTAGAAAGTTTTGTAACTTTTGACTCCTCAAATTTTCGAGAGTTTTTAACTTCCACGAAAAGATCCTTCATTTTTTGAAAAGAATTCATTAACTAAAAAATCAATCTTAATTTTCAAGACGGAATCTATCCTCTGAGATTAACTAATATGAAACATAGAAGCGGTATTTGCAAAGTAGTTCTCAGTGAATTTATCACTAGAAAACCAAACTTATGTAGAGTCGATGCGGAAAGTTTGTTTTATTTGTTTTATATTTCACGTTCCATATGTAAACATATTAATACTTGCTATGAAAAATAATTGAAAAGCAGCCAAGTGCGAGTCAGACTCGCCCATGAAGGGTTCCGTAGCAGCAAGTAACATAACATAATAACATAAAAGTTCTTGTAGTTCGTTGTAGGTAAATTGCGGTTTACGATTTATGACGTATTAAAAAAAACTACTAACTAGATCTCGTTCAAACCAATTTTCGGTAAAAGTTTGCATGGTAATGTACATCATATATTTTTATTAGTTTTATCATTCTCTTATTTTAGAAGTTACGGGGGGGGGACACATTTTACCACTTTGGAAGTGTCTCTCGCGTAAACTATTCAGTTTAGAAAAAAACGATATTAAAAACCTCAATATCATTTTTGAAGACCTATCCATTGATACCCCACACGTATTGGGTTTGATGAAAAAAAATTTTTGAGTTTCAGTTCTAAGTATGGGGAACCCCTAAAATTTATTGTTTTTTTTTCTATTTTTGTGTAAACAGTATACTTCTCATAGTTTCGGAAAAAAGTGGCTGTGACATACGGACGGACAGACAGACAGATAGACATGACGAATCCATAAGGGTTCCGTTTTTTGCCATTTGGCTACGGAACCCTAAAAAACCACAGAAAATCTTTAGCAGAAATAATTATGCCAGTTCCCCAGAAAACGCCATGATGGTTCTCTTTCCACACAGACTATGACTTATGACAATATATTAATCGTATCGAAGTCGTATCGTGTGGAGTAAATATGGTTGTCGAATAGTTTTTATTATTAATGATATTAGTATTAGGGCAGACAGATGCATGTTTTTATCGAATGCATTGTAGTCACAAAAAAACTTGTAGTATTTTTATGCAAGTTTAATCCAGTTTAAACATGGTCGAAACTTGATCAATACCTATAATATGGACATATACGGTAAATTAAATAACAGCTGCCTACTTTTAATCTTTTTTGTATATACAGTACAGCGCGGCAATAAAAAGCGTCGGTGGCTAAGCGGTACTGACTTCGACCTCCTAACCAGAGGTCTCGGGTTCAAATCCTGGCCAGTGCACCAATGAGTTTTCGAAACTTACGTGCATTTTCATATTGACTGTTTTGACGGTGAAGGAAAACATCGTCAGGAAACCTGCACATCTGATTTCTAGATGTGTATGATGGTCGCGTTGCACACGTCCGTAGGTGTAAATCTAAAATGCCCTACACGTGACCGCGGGTGATGCTAAGTGTAACACTAGGCAACCGCCATCTATACTTTGTGGATAGAACGGTTAAAATGTGCCACACGATAAGAAGAAGAAGCGCGACAGTGATTTGAGATATTATAAAAACTCATTGCGGTATCTCTACAGCCACGGATATAATCTCTGGCCCTAGACTGGTACACATATTTTGCAACAACCTATACACAACTTAAGAAATCGTTATTAATGCATATAAACATAAACAAATAATACTGCATTTCGCATTTTTTCAATATTTTGCATGTATTCTATACTTCTTTTTAACATTCTGTATACAACTTAAGTAATTAGTGCATTTGAAATTAAACAAATACAAAGGCGACTATGTTACTACCAAGGGCTAACCAATTGAGGATAAAAAAGTTAAGATCCAGAAAAAAAAACATAAAAAAACTACTACCCATGTCATTTGACAGGGAATTATGTAGAGAAATATCAAATGTCTAACTTAATCGGTTTGAGGTCAATCAATAACGGCCGCCTAGAGAAAGAACATTACAGAAACGGTCGCGGTCGCACAGAAATCCAACCATTCTTCAATTCAAACACGATATCAGATAAGATCTCAAAAACAAGCTTTTTATTCAATAAAAAGAGATTATTATCATACCCCGAGGAGACCCGGATGTCTTGAGGAAAATTCAAAAAAATCCACCGTTCGCTCCTGCCTATGAGAAACAACGTAATAATATTAAAAAACTACGGCACCGCCATCAAAGTAAACATCCAAAATATCCAGCCATGTCTTAGTTTAATATCATTTTTAAATTCTTTATGATCTTCACCAAAGACAGCACTCATAACTGGCCGGTAAGAAAAAAGAACAATCTATCGATGTCCTTGTCTTGTGTCGAACGTTTGAGAAGGACAGCGCGTGGCGTTTTATCTCGAAGCGCGGGCGAGCGTAAGAGAAACAAAACGCCCGAGTTGTCTTTTTTTTTGGAAAAAATAAAAAATGTATTCCTTTTTTAAATAAATAAACGTGGCGTCGCACGCAGGGAGACAAATGTGAGCCATTCATTATATTGGTGTATTTAGAGATTCGAAGTTCAAAAATCTTTTGAACTTTTTTAAAGGTTACTTTTCATGAGCAACACTTTGAATAAGAAGGTGCTTTATCGGGTAATATCTTGCCGAGTTTTGCACCGAAAATTATTTTTATCTCTATAAGGTATCGGTGTAAAAATACCAATGGGTCGGTCGTTTCGTTTCCTGGTACCAAAATTATACCGTAAAGTGTTGTAAATCTGATCAGGAATCAGGTCGATGTTGCAATCTGCGCTTTGGATGCAAATTTCTCTACTTTAAGATCAAACCAAAAATAAGTCTGTGCCTCAAGATTATTCTTAAGACCACCTTTATTGAATCTTTATGCTTCTTGATCTTCTCCTTGGTAATAATTATAATATAATAATATCCGGGACAAATCACACACTAGGATTCCCTGTACTATGGGAACCAGAGACTGATATACATACACATATGTATACATTTAAATTCATACATATGTAGATATAATACACCCATAGAGCAAACATATCTGCTCATCACAGAAATGTTTGCCTTGGGTGGGGATCGAACCCACGACTCTCGGATCAGTAGTTAGGAGCACTAACCACTGAGCCACCGAGTCACTCAATATAAAAAATAGGAGTCAAATATCGTCGGCCGGATCATGAAGGGGGTAAGCAAATTACAACTTTACAGTAGAGAACGATTTATAAAAAAATATGTACTGTGAATTAGCCTTATGCTTTTACGTAGTTAACGAGGCTATCATTTAGAACAAGAACTAACCACAAAACTAACTCCCTTTAATTGTTAAGGTTAAGGTAATGTGGTCTATGTGTCGCAGTAAGATAATAAAAGCCGTAATATAGTTATATCCCTAGGGATATAGCTATATACCAGGATTTACTTATATGAAAGCGGTTCATAACTATCTTACTAGGGATATAACTATAATACGAGCACGATCTAGTAATATAACTATCTTACTAAACTAATCTAGTAATGTACGTATATTTTCTTTAATTTGCACAACTGATAATCATTTTAAATAAAACTCTCCAATAAAATAACTTCTTTATTACGAAAATCTCACAATCAAAGCAAATGAAGAATGTCACAAGTACGAGTATTACTCCGGTTAGTGACTCCGTCCTAAGATCTCTGGCCAGTGCACTAATGACTTTTTCGAAACTTACGTGCATTTTCATACTAACTGCTTTAACGGTAAAAAGTAACATTGTTAGGAAACCTCCACATCTGATTTCTAGTTGTATATGATGTTCGCGTTGCACGCGTCTGTAGCTGTCCTGCACGTGATCGCGGGTGATGCTGAGTGCAACACCAAATAACCATCCTATCCACAAGGTATGGGTATACCTTGTGGATAGGATAAGAAGAAGAAGTTATTATAAGTAGTACTTGAAATAATAAACATAATAATTAATCTAAATCTGTTTTATATATGTTTGAGTATCGAATCAACAAATTATGACAGTGGGAAGTAAGAAAATTATTAAAATCTAGTAATCACGTAGTATTATAATCTTCCTTCAATCCTTAAAGAACTATTTCACTAGACTAATATAGTGTTATAATTATATTACTACTGAATTACCGTGTTATAGTATCCCTAGTAAGATAGTTATAAACATCTTACCTATTACTATGTTACGGCATATAATTATATCCCTAGGGATATAACTATATCACGGCTTTAACTATCTTACTGCGACGCATTACGACGGCGTAAGGAACTCAAGATCAAGAATTCGAAAGAGATGTTCTCAATTACGAAAAACAACTTTTATAAGTCTCTAATAGTAAAAATGACTCTGTATGATGTTAGCCAATTGAGTATTAAAATTATACAGGATGTTAAAAAGAAGTTCAAATAATAATAATAAATGACATGACATTATTTACCTATTCGCATTGTGTCATTTAGCTTTCTAGGGCTAAGTGATAAAGACGCTTAAGCATCGTTATTTTTTACTACTACCTTGAACCTTTCATCTAACTTTTTTGAATGAATTCTGAAAATACCCTAGACTAGTATACTTAGTTAAATATATAGCTGAAAAAGTGTAGGTATTTTTAGGTATATTTGCAACACAAATACCATAGATATTTTTTTAAATGTCCCTTAATGAAAAAAGTAAAGGCTTATTAAGCCCTTGGCATCATCTCACCTGATCGTAAGAGATGATGCCGAAGATGGAAGCGGGCTTACCAAGATTCCCCAACGCAATGGGGAACTGGCTATCTTATGTTCATGCCAGATCACATCAATTCTGTTAACATCGATGTTTGGCGGCAAGACTTAAATAAGATGGTGGTAGCTAGCCAGGCGGGCTCAGAAAATGCCCTACCACCAACCAAACCGAGTCCTTCAAAGTTAGCCCCGCCGGGAATCAAACCCGTGACGTCCTGATGTGAAGCGAACGTACTAGCCACTAGGCTACGGAGGCGGTTGAAAAAGCGGTGTGAAGCATGCTGTTATGCTGTACATGTATTTATGATATCTCTGTAATATAGGGTCTTATCCATATTTGATTTTCGAAGTAGCCTTGGTCATATTGTATTTTTTTCAAGGAGACTGGCTAAAAATAAGCCTGTTATCAAATTTTAAATTGTGTATGTTTGCATGTGAACATCCTAAGCGCAAATCTCATAAACCTATATCAAATGAGGCGGCCCCCCGTCTTGCTACAACGGACCATACAAACGCCTCGGTGCGGACCATACAAACCCAAATAAGCAGAAAAACAAACACACATAAATTATTTACGAAATTTAATTTGAAAACAAATAAATAAATATTACAATTTATATGGATGCGATGGGGGTACGCTACATGAAAATATTTCTTAATTAATTTCTTGCATAAAATCGGCATATTGATTTGTCATTTTAAATAACTGACTGCGCAAGTGGAGGTTATGTTTTTCATGTGAATGTATGTATGTTAAGTTCATTGTCATTGCAGCCAAACAGCTCCTTGTATCATATTTTGTGGTGCGAGGTTTCGTTAAGTTATACAGGGTGTTAAAAAATGTGCGTTTGAGATTTTAAGGGGTTATTCAGAATCAAGAAAGGATAAATATTAAAAATATCCGCTCTTCAAGTTTTGTTTTTCAGTTTCCAATACTAAATCTGAATAGTAAAACAAGAATTTGTATGGAAAACCGAAAAAAATTGTAGATCGAATTTTTTCAATATTTTTCCTGTATTCTATACTTGATTCTGAGTAACCCCTTAATATTTCAAACGCCTTTTAACATAATGTATAGGTGTTTTATTTTAGCTTATTCTACATAAAACAATCATAATAATTGGGGTTTTTTTTCAAAATGTTGCAGTTAATTTAATGAATATCCTTTGTCGCGTTCGTTGTCTTTTTTATGAATAATAAAATTTTGCTTTTGAAACTTGGCTAAAATTCATAAAAGTATATAGGGTGACATTAAATTTGTTCTTGATACGAATGGCTATGCATGTGCTCATGATAACGAACAACTTTCCCTAAGGAATACATAGTCAAATCCCAAAAAAAAATTCGATATAAATGTGGCCGATCAGTTGAACGATTTGTATGGAGAGTCCAATTTTTTTTTGCGATTTGACTGTGGGTTCCTCAGGGAAAGTTGTTTGTTATCATGAGCACATGCATAGTCTTTCGTATCAAGAACTAATTTTAAAGTCACTCCATATAGAGTCGGTACTAGAAAACTGATTCATCTAGAACTTTCACCACTGTAACTAGCTAACAATTTTAATCCTAATTTATATAAATAATTAGTCCCATTGCACTTCGGAGTTTATTAGCAAAATGTAGGTAAGTATGTTTTTGAAAATTTCCCGCACTTGCCTACCTGTGCCGTTATTTATTTTATTACCTCCCATCAAATGAATTTAATGAATTCCAAAGGCGAGTAATTAACGACATGGGTATGATGCATTCCATGGCGGCTTGCCCAGTACTAGTAGCTAATAAAAGTCTACGATTCACCATGAAATTGAATTAGCAATACATATTTTAATATTAACACTTAGAGACTGCGTAAGGTGGTAGTGGCACAGTATACAGGGTTTTAAAAAAGTGCAAAACAAAACGTACAAATTTAAACGAAAAAATACCAAATAGTCCAGTCAATCTACGAATTTTTGTATGGAGTAGGTTACATTTAATGCACTTTGGGTGAAAATTTAGAATATGTTACTTAAATAATTGCAAAATGAAAATTCATGAAAATCTCTTATGAGTATTTGATAATTTTTCGGTAATTAGCCCCTAAAGAAACAAAATTAAATTTAAATGTGAACAAAAAATAGGAAACTGGTGATTTTTTACGTGAGGGCTTCTTATAAGACGTTCTATTTATATTTATAATCGTCCCCGATCGAGATCAAAACATTGAGTAGATATTGAATATAATATATTTAAAAAATTATAACTTGAAGAGAAATACTGCAAGGTGAGTGATATTTTGTCTTAGGGGGTACATAACCACTGTCAATAACCATGAGAATTATCTCCAAGGTGACTTCGTTATGTATTTTTTTATTAAGTTTTATTCGATTTTAACCCTTGCACATTAAAGACACTACGAATATTTTCATGAAATCTAATAGTAATCTTTTTTTTAAACTAAGACTAAGAAAAATCCCCGGTCAATCTGTTGCACAGTTTCTGTAATAATCTAATAACAATTATAATTCGCGATCGGGCTGAGCGGGGGGCGCGGGCGGGGGAATGCGGCATGCGCGGCGCCCGCGCTACCCCGCGAGTTCTTTATTCAGCTAAGCTATAGCTGGGGATTTCATGCAACATCTTGTATGAGAACTGTTTTTAATTTTGGATCAATATTTCTCTCTCTCTTTCTTTTCTTTTCGTGTGGCACGTTTTTTTACTATTCACAAGATATAGATGGCAGTTGCCTGATGTTCCACTTAGCATCATCCGCGGTCACGTGTCTACCTATTGTGTTTTGTGTGTGTTATCAAGGATTTAAACTTGGTATATAGTTGTTCTTTAGGTGGTCTTGAGTGTTAGCCCAGGAGGCATCAGGAGGCATCACAAAGGTGGCGAGGGAAAACGGGGAAAGTTTGATTCGGCCGCGCTCTTCTTTCGAGCTTATATTATCTCTATAACTATATGTACTGGGGCAAGTGTGATAATTATCGGACAATTAAAGGAATACCAATTCATTTGGAATAAATAATTGCTTCCATAGCTAGAAAAAAAATTGGCTATGGAGGGTACATGTAAGGAGATCTGTCTCTGTGTACAAAAGTGTCCGTCAAAACGCGTTAAGTAAGGGTGGTGTTATTGTATAAAAAGCGGTCAAGTGTGTGTCGGAACACGCGCAGTGTAGGGTTTCTTAGTACTTCGACAAACACTGCTTCAAGGGGAAAACCTCCCGTCTTACAAAACTGACTACTACTCGTTAACTTGTAAAGCCTACTTAGCTGTGATAGTTTTCCTTTTAACTTCGTTAAATATACTACTGCCGTGAATTTTTTCACATTTCTAGAAATAACCATTTAGCTGTCGGGGGGGGGGGGGGGGGCACATGACTTTAACAAAAATTGCACTTTAAAGCTTAATATTTCGAAAACGAATCATGACTCGAAAAATTCGCAAACCCACAATATTTTTGAAAGACCTATTCAACGATACCCCACACCCTGGGATAGTCGAGAGAAAAAAAATTCAAAAAGAGCTAGTAACTTTAGTTCTCCTACGTATCTCCTCATATCTGATTCAATCACATAGGGAAACACCAAGCGTAGCACGTTCCATCGCCCTTTGAGTGACTTTAAGCCTTCTTATAAGGTCCATAGTAAGTGACCATGTCTAGGATCCATATGTCATCACTGGCAACACACACTGGTCATGGACTTTAGTCTTGAGACACTACAGTATTTTGGACGTCAAGATATTGCGAAGTTTCCCGAACGCTGCCCAGCCAAGTTGGATTCGACGGCTGATCTCTTTCTCAAAGCTGGACCTACCTAACTAGACTGTTTGTCCCAGGTATATACAGGGTGTAACAGAAGTGTGTGACAATACTTCAAGGTTGGCTTTTACCCATCAAACTGAACAACTTTTGTTCTACAACTTTGTTGAAATCGCAAAATTTTTTTTGGACTTTTCATACAAATCGATCAGCTGGCGAACCAAGTTTGTATGAAAAGTCCAAAAAAATTTTTGCGATTTCAACAAAGTTGTAGAACAAAAGTTGTTCAGTTTGATGGGTAAAAGTCAACCTTGAAGTATTGTCACACACTTCTGTTACACCCTGTATATTCGTCAACAACTTCAAGCGTAGAGTCTCCAACCTTCAGAGGAGTGGGTGTAACACGGATGTTTGACATAATTTTCGTCTTATCTATGTATTATTTTAAGACCCACTTGTTGGGAGACTCTACTTAGTCCTTTGAGCATTGCGCCTAGATCCTCCAAGGTCTCAGCCATGATCACGATATCGTCAGCAAATCGAAGGTGAGTGATATACTCGCCAATGATGTTAATGCCGAGTCCTTTCCAGTCCAGAAGCTTGAAAACATCTTCCAGTGCAGCGGTGAACAGTTTCGGAGATATAACGTCTCCCTGTCTCACCCCACGCTGCAGCCGGATAGGTTTCGAATTCTGATCCTGGAGGTGGACCAACATGCTGGCATTTTCATACAAACACTTCAAAACTTCGATGTATCGATAATCGATCTGGCACCGTTAGGAGAGATTGCAATACAGCCCAGGTTTCGATCGAATCAAAGGCTTTCTCATAGTCCACAAACGCCAAGCTTAGTGGTCGATTATACTCTTCGGTCTTCTGTATAATCTTCCGAAGCGTATGTATATGGTCTATGGTACTGAAGTCTTTTCGGAAACCGGCTTGTTCGGGAGGCTGGAAGTATATAAGGATTAATATGCATATCCGTACCAAATTACAGCTCTGGAGTACTAATAGTCTCTGAGCTAAGCCGCGGACAGACAGACGGACATGGCGAAACTATAAGGGTTCCTCGTTGACTACGGAACCCTAAAAAGGGTAAATTTTAAAGAAAGCGAGAAAAGTTATTAGAAACAGAGAAGAAAACAAGGAAAGAATCCGCTTTGTTATAACGCACTTTAAAACAAAAAACATAAAATAAGAAAAACATTTTTTTTCATATATTATTTTCATAATCCTTGTCTACATTAGCGACACTCTGATGGATTCTTGAACTATTATTTACTGCTTACAGTTGGACACTTTTTTAACTAATCCCCCCATATAAAACAGTCTTCCTTATACTATTGGCATCGAGAGGCATCACAAAAGTGGCGAGGAGAGGCAAGGAAAGTTTGATTCAGTCGCGCTCCTCTTTCGAGCTAATACGTCCACAACTTTATGTACTAGGTCAAGTGTGATAATATCATTTTCGGATAATTCAAGGAAGACTAATTCATTTCTGATTAAATAAAGGCTTCTTTCAAGTTCTTTCACTAAAAAAATATAACAAATTCATAAAATCCGAATAACGTGGACAACATATTTAAAAAAAGATGGTTATTTATCTAGTACAAAATAGTTTTTCTATCTAGCACAAAGTCCTTACCACGCGGAATTTGTACACTCAACGTTTCAGGAAATGTTTGCGAAGCGAGAAGAAACGTTGAGTCCAGAAGAAACTCACTTCAGCACATATTTTTTTAACACTTAATTTCTATTAAAAATCATGTCAACAATAAAATTATGAGCTGTAAGATCCATACACGGTTTGAGATATTTATTTCTCAAAAAGAATTACAAATTCACTTAACTTAAGAAATGTAGTATAAGTATATAATGCAATGTAATATTTTCCTTCACGATTATAAATAATTTAAGCAAATTATTTATAATCGTGAAGGAAAATATTATTTACATCGAAAACAAATAATCCATCGGTACTTTGGAATAAAAAATCTGATCCATAAATTACTTGTTTAATAAAAGCAATGGATAGGATCTACTAAATTGCCATGATTGGGTATGACCAAAAGCTATGTTCAAAAATATATTTAAGCAAATTTATGTTTATTTTAGTAAATATATTTTATATGAGAAGCGGTCGTGGCTCAGTGCGGCTTGCGTGGTCGCGTCGATCACGAAGGTTAACTGACTACAGACACGGTCATAACCTGGATGGGTATGACTGTTAGTGGCATTTATCTCGACCGTTTCCATGCTTCGCAAGGCACGTTAAGCCGTTGGTGCCGGCTGCTATCGCTAGATGGCAGTCGTTAAGCCACGTTGGAGTCCTTATAGGCGGCTTGAAATTTTCTGACACTGGGGTTGGCCACTAGCCCCACAACCTCCACCAATCCGGACTTGGCCCCCGTGTGTGGAGTATGGCCTAACCTTCCCGAGTTATGGGAAGAGATCCGTGCCTCTGCAGTGGGGACGTAATGGGTTGTTAACATTCTTTATGAGCCACACACATAACATCCCAAAAGGCATCTTTATACACTTCCGTAGTCCGTACTAGCAACTGACGGTAAATTTTTCAACCTAGACCGAATGAAGGCACGTAACAAAGTTTTATGCCATATAGTTACAGCAATAAGGTACGTGGACGACTTATGTTTTACAGCGGAATCCCCTAATATCTCTGCAAAAACTGATGACCAGTTTTAAAGAGTCATTAAAAAAAATTAGTTCTGACAGTGTAAGTAAGATCGATGTTATGTATGTTGGGAGACAACTGAACAATCTAACTCCAAATGTATCTCGGTTAGAATGTCATGAAGCATGTGGAGAAGTTTAAGTATTTGGGAAGTGCAATAACATTCAAATGTGACCTCGACCCTGAGATCATTGGGATTGGTTCAGCTTTAGCAGTTTTTGGCAAACGTAGACCTACATTCTTCCGGTCGCATGATATTAGCTACTAAGATCTTGGTGTATATGTCCAAAGTAATTCCAAACCTCCTCAATTCGTGAGAGACATAGTGTTTATATAGAGCTATGACAGGTATAGATCGATGGATTCATTTTGGTACAGATATTACGAAATAGCCTGTCGTTAGGTCGTTTGTTTCGTCATAGCTATATCGGCCCCCTCCCCCTTTCTTATGACTGGCTGTTTGATGATCTACGAATCAAGACGAATATATTGATAATTGTTGTAGCTATATAGGAGCCAGAGAAACAAACTCGGTAAATAGAGCACTTTTATTATTTTCGCCACCAGTCTAATAGGAAAGAAATACGCTGCCTCGATAGATTTCACATGCAGTGCCTCCGTGATATCATGAACATCGACTGATCCAACCATATAAGATATACAAAGGTTCTACACCGTGCAAACGTATACGGAATTGAGGCGTACCTTAAGCGAAGAAAATTACGTTGGTGTGGTCTTGTGACTCGTATGCTGGGTTACGAAACGTGTCAATTACTGAGAGCTTCAAGAGTGCAAGCGAAAGCAAAGTGGACAGCTATTGCGGTATAATAACGCCGCCACCGTGATGCCTCCCAATGCCTCCCGGGCTTATTCCACTTAAGACCACCTAAGGAACAACTATGCCAAGTTTGAGGTCTTGATTCTTGATCCAAAATTACGGTAAATCGCAACGACGATATGTCGCATCTAGTTCGTGAAATTTAGCGTAAATACCTACCTACTTTTACTTCATAAGAACAGGCCCACTGGCATTGGAAGTGGGGTTGCTTTGGCAGGCTCATGGAAAGTCATGGAAAAATGGCAATGACACTCATGTCATGACAATATAATAATTATGTATAATTTTTGGAGTTAAATGTTCGGCGAATCAATAGGACAAAGTTTCTTCTTTTGAATTGAATTTACAGTAGGTATATCTATGTGGTAAATCAGTAGGACGATAGTACTATGATCACGTTTGGATGCCCACAATCCAATGAGTATGACACAATTATTATTAAATAACTACTACCTACCTATCATATTGTGCATTTTATCACATTTGCGTTTCGCTCTTTCCATCTAGCTATCCGCGCACTTGTCTTTTTCGCACCCAATAGCTCCGTCTCTGTCGCACACTGGCTATGCGTACGTGGCAGCTGACGCACCTTCTCGGCGTTTGAAATATAATTATAATGTCTAAAACATTTTAGTTAAAATGCGTTTTAAGAAGAAACTTCTTTGTTTGTACAAGGGACGATGATGATTTCCAATAGATAATATTAGTGTTACAGCACAGCCAAGAAAATATTTGTAGTGTCTTTAATGTGTACTACAGAAATCTTTAAAAAATCGTTTTTAACTGGGTTCTGAAATAGTCACCTAGGTGAAAACTTAACACATGTTCAAGTCTTACAATTAGACTTAAAAAACATAAAAATCTCCGAAGGCTCCATTTTGTAAGTATTATTTTTCACGCAATAATATAAAAAATATCGTAATATTAAGAATTTATTGCTTTAAACTAGAGACAACTTAAGTACCATATTTATAAGGTAACTATAGTTATAAATCTCAGTTTTCCCCAAAAGTGCATTTATTGTTTGGCGTATATAAGTTAAAAGGCGTCTTTAGGTATTTCTAAGGGTTGAACGCCCTTACAATCACAAAATTACCACGAATGCTTAGTAAAACACCAATTCTTTTATTTCCAAACCATTTTAGTCAGGTGTCTTTAATGCGACCTCAAATCTTTTATTTACTGGACTAAAACGCACTCACATAGAATCCGTGGGAGAGCCATGCTTCGGCACGAATGGGCCGGCTCGACCGGAGTGATACCACGGCCTCACAGAAAACCGGCGTGAAGCAACGTTGTGTTTCACCGAGTGAGTAAGGGTACCGGAGGCCCAACCTTCCCTCCTTCCCAATTCCCTCCATCCCCCATCCCATTTTAAAGGTCGGCAACGCACTTGTGTCTCCTTTGGTGTTGCGGGTGTTTATGGGTGGCGGTAATCGCTTACCATCAGGTGATCCGCCTGCTCGTTTGCCACCTATCATATAAAAAAAAACATAGAAATAATAAAAAAAACAGTCAATTTTTTTGAAAGAATATACATATTTGTAAATTTTTTACAGAACTTGTCCACTTTCACAACAAAATATCGATTTTTTTAAGAATAAGAAGTCATGTTGTAATGCGGGGCCCAGATGCAGCCTTTTCGCGAGAATATAAATTATGACCATATTTAAAACGAGATATGTGGTTTGCGGTTATCGACCGACTACGTATAGTTAAGTTATGGGATTGCCACCATTACTTGTTCACAGTGGTGAATTGACCATAGTTTACCCGCATCAATAAGGAACTGGCTCTTATGAAATAAAACCTTTTTTAACCGACTTCAAAAAAAGGAGGAGGTTCTCAATACGTCGGAATCTTTTTTTTTATGTATGTTCACCGATTACTCGAAGACTCCTGAACCGATTAAGAAAATTCTTTTTTTGTTTAAAAGGGTATACTTCACAGGTGGTCCCATATAAATTTTATCGAAATCGATTCAGCGGTTTTTGAGAAAATCAACAAAAACATAGCAAAATTGGAGTTGTTGCGATTGAAGTCGGTTGTTTTTAACGTATTCAGCGTGGTCAATTATTTTAGTCTGACAATGAGAAGAGCGCTGTTCTTCATTTTTCTAGTTCTTGTTCCCTTTAAAACGTAACAGATGTCGCTGTTTTTATAGGTAGCTGATAATGATAATAAAATTAATATACTCTTTGGTATACCTGCCTAAAAAAAAGAAAATACGACGTTCTTTGCCTTCATGAAAAAAGTGTTCGTATATACGTTGCTACACAGTATTTAGTGTATACGTAGAAGGACTATTTTTGCTTAAAACACTTCCATGTGCCACTGCTTTGAGTATCACTTTGTATTTTACAATATTAGGTATTAACTTTTCTCCATACAATAAAACACACGTAAAAATTGGGCGTTATTTTGAAATGTTGTCAATTCTAAAAATTTAAGATATTTTCCAATTCCCGAATGGAATTCCATTCTCAATAATTGTTTACAAAAACATTTGCTTCGGGTCCACAAAATAAATTGCCGCTCGTAATAACAAGTCGAAAAAAAACCTCAAAAATTTGATGACTCAAGCTCTGGCGCTACTTTTATCTTTCCCATGACTTCTAAGAAAAGGTGTCGAAAGTTACCACCCTGTTTGCTTTTAAGAAAAAAAGCCTCTTTTATTACCGTGTCATTTAGTGAAAGAGCAAAAAGTTTTGTTTTCGATAGCTCAATTAAGAGTTAAAGTATAATAATTTACAATAAGCAAATAGCACCAAAATCGTACTTTTTTGTTAAAATTTATGTTAATAATTGAAGAATGTTTCTATTCATGTCACTTTTAGCTTTAATTATAAATAAGTTATATTTATTTTTTCGAAATCTAAAAAGTTTTTCAGTTCTGATGGTAAAGTCATCAAGGAAAAATGGAAATTGATTGTATCATCATATATCATGCTGAACATAAATAAGCCTTCCTGTTGGTACGCCTTCCACTTAGCATGGAAATTAAATATGTATTTAATAAAAATGCCAAATCTACGAATCAGTTTGTTTAATGTTCAGTAGAATAGAGTAATCTTTATTTCGGATCGTGAATAATTGACCACGCTGAATACGTTAAAAAAAACCGACTTCAATCGCAACAACTCCAATTTTGCTATGTTTTTGTTGATTTTCTCAAAAACTGCTGAATCAATTTTGATAAAATTTATATGGGACCACCTGTGAAGTATACCCTTTAAAAAAAAAGAATATTCCAAATCGGTTCAGGCGTCTTCGAGTAATCGGTGAACATACATAAAATAAAAATAAAAGTTTCCGACGAAGTGAGAACCTCCTCCTTTTTTGAAGTCGGTTAAAAATCCATAATATTGCTAATCCATAATATCAATGCATTCGTAACCTATCTTTTGTTATGACCTAAGGATATTGTTTTCAAAAAAGGACTCTATAAAACCTAACGGGGTTTTTGGTAATTTTGTACCTTGTAACTTAAGAGAACAATAGTCCAATATTTTGGGGAGCAACGGTTGTTTTATTGATACTTGTTATGTTTATTGTGTTAAGTGTTGGTTCATATTTTCTTAAAGGATTTTTTTCTGGTAATCACGGATGTTTATAGTTGTAACTGTACAGTGAAATATAATAGTTATTTAAGGGTACCGTATAACGGTCTTTTATTGCGAGATTCGCCTAAAGGTAATGTTTTCTGTTATGGGAAGAGTCCTGTACCCAACCGGAGGGGCGGTAAGGGTTGCTAACCGATTAGCTAAAAAATTCTAAAAAATAACACAATAGGTAGGTATATTTTTTGTTGGTCATTGCGTTAACAAACAAAATCAAAATGAAAATGTTCTTTATTTAAGTAGATGTTGTACGTATTCTTTTAAATCGTGTATTTAGAAATCAACGTTTTGGAAAAAGTTTGCGGAGCCGGAGCGAAAAGAAACTCGCTCCAAAAAACAAATCCATATCTTTCCCACTAAGGCCTATTTTCCCAAAGCTCGGAAAGGTTACGCCATATTCCAAACACGGGAGCCAAGTCCGGATTGGTAGAGGTGATGGGGCTAGTGGCCAGCCCCTGTGAAGTTTTTCAAGTCGCCTATAAGGCCTCTCAAATGGCTTAATGATTGTCATCTAGTGATAGCAACAAGCACCAACGGCTTAACGTGCTTAAAATACTACTAACAGTGAAGCAGGATGCGGGCAGCGCAGTATCGGTCATCGTAGAAAATCTTGGGAGAGGCCTTTTTCCAACACTGGACGTCTTTTGGTTCGGACGTCATGACGTTGATGATAAACAGCCAAACTCATCAAATCTATGTCCGTGTCTTTAGTAAAGTAAGCTCGCAAGACGCACTGACCGTTTCGATTTATTCTCAAAATCGCAATAGACTTCCTTCTGTTGCTAATGCTTGTCGCCTAGATATTTTGAGGGCACGGCAGAGTGGAGTTGAGAACATATTTTTGGGAATTTATCCCAAAAAATTGTCGTTTTATTTTCGGTAAAAAAATATTATTTAATTTTAAAGCTCTAAGTTAGTTGCCGTAGCAGGTTCTTCCAGTTACATTTTGTTGCTCTCGAAACTTGAGCGTAATTTACGGGGATAAACATTAAGACTCTGGGGGCAGTACAGTTCTCGAGTGGCGACCGTGCACCGGAAGACGCAGCGTGGGCAGGTCTCCGACTGGGTGGACCGACGACCTGGTGCAGGTTGCGGGAAGCCGCTGGATGCGAGCCGCACGGACCGGTCGGTGTGGAAATCCTTGGGGGAGGCCTTTGTCCAGCAGTGGACGTCTTTCAGCTGATGATGACGAAACATTAAGGCTGGCTGTTTGATAGGATATTACGATAAGTATATAATATTGCCGTTTCAGTTTTGAAAGTTTAACCGATTTTATCCTTTATAAAATGATTGATTTGTTTTAATTATTTTCGTAATACAAATACGAATTTACTTATTTGTGAACATAGGAGAGATGGTGGAATAAACTTATTAAATTATGTCTTATATTCTACCCTATTAGGGCAACACAAATGTCACACAAAATGTTAGGTTAATAAATTATTAAGACCATAGAAATTATGATAATACATCATCAGTCTAATCCAGTAAAATATTGTAATAATTTTATACAAACTTATTGTTAACAACCCATTACGTCCCCACTGCAGGGGCACGGGTCACTTCCATAGGCCATATTAGTCCATACCCTCACACGTTAGGCCGTACTCCTCACACGGAGGCCAAGTCTGGATTGGTGGAGGTTGTGGGGCTAGTGGCCAACCCCAGTGTTAGAAGTTTTCAAGCCGCATATAAGGCCTCCGACATGGCTTAACGACTGCCATCTAGCGATAGCAGCCGGCACCAACGGCTTAACGTGCCTTGCGAAGCACGGAAACGATCGAGATAAATGCCACTAACAGTCAAACCCATCTAGGTTATGAGCGTGTCTGTAGTCAGGTAACCTGTGTGATCAAGGCTACAACGCAAGCCGCACTGAGCCATGACCGCTTCAAAAATTCAATTCAAAATATGAATACATGTTTATTTGAAGTAGGTAACTAGGTAGGTAGCACTTTACACTTTCCGAAGGTCATATTTTACTTCTTCTATTTTAATTTCCGAAGGTCATATTTTAATACAAAGTTCCTACCACTTGGAACTCGTATACCCAACGTTTTGGGAAGTAAGTAATATTTACTTATTTAGTAAACAGTTTTAAAGACAAACGCCTTCCTTTCCCTGCTACTACAACACAAAAACCAATACAAGCGTAAAACTCAATAAGCAATACCGCTATCGCTTCAAAATGAGACAACAAACAAAAATTATATCGTTCCCGATGACCTACCCCACGCGAGTGTATTGAGCCGTTTTTGCCAAGTGCGAGTCGTGTATCCGAGTGCTGGTTCCGTAGTTTCTTCTTCGCACAGTACCTTAAAGAACAGATGGCCGTTGGAGTATTAAAGTTCTCGAGTGGCGACCGCGCATCGGAAAACGCAGTGTAGGCAGGCCTCCCTTTCCTGGTTGCGGGAACCCGCTGGATGCGGGCAGCGCAGGACCGGTCGGCGTGGAAATCTTTGGGGGAGGCCTTTGTCTAGCAGTGGACATCTTTCGGCTGATGATAAGGCACAGTTGAACCGTACTAAGGAACAGACGGCGGTTGCCTGGTGTTGCACTTAGCATCGGCGGCGTTTCGTAGTAAAAGTCACTTACACAAGATGTCGCTTTCTAGATAAGGTTTTGTTTTAAAAAAGCGTTATAGTGACTCTGCGGTAGTGACTCTGAGAGGTGTACCGATGATTTTTAGCGATTTAGCAATTCCTTTCTTTTTAATACATACATAGACTTTTGTTTGCGAGCATTACACCATATGGTGGTAATTTAGCGAAAATTGCAAGCATTGACAATATCTTCATATCGTAGTTATAAATGGTAAAAGTGCTGAAAGTGGCCAAACTATACAAAGATATTCTCAATGCTTGCAATGTTCGCTAAAATACCACCCTATGGTGTAATGCTCGCAAACAAAAGGAAGTCTATGTATGTTCTGTAGTTTAATAAAAATAAATTAAAAATCTCGAGCCCTAGTCAACTCCATGACGTTCCCCCTTAACGAAAATAGAAAAATAATGTATATTTTTTTTATATTACAAAGATCGCCAACAGCTGATCGATTATAAGAAAATTACATTTTAATTTCAATTCCTGAACAAGAGTTTTGTAAATAAATACCTCTCTTAAAGTACTACTCTACTACATATATTGTAGCTATGTATATTGAATACTATACCTACCAAAAAACTACTGAAGTCGCTAATCATAATAATTGTTTACAGGGTGTAACAGAAAGGTGTGATAATACTTCAAGGTTGGCTTTTACCCATCAAACCGTACAACTTTTGTTCTACAACTTTGTTCAAATCGCAAAAATTTTTTTGGACTTTTCATACAAATCGATAAGCTGGCGAACCAAGTTTGTATGAAAAGTCCGGAAATTTCTTTGCGATTTCAAAAAGTTGTAGAACAAAAGTTGTTCAGTTTGATGGGTAAAAGCCAACCTTGAAGTATTATCACACCTTGTATATGTATATGTCCATTATCCAGGGATAAATAATACACATTCATCTGGTACCAAACTTGAAATTCCTGTATTATGGGCACCACACACTGATATACACAATATATTAACGTTTAGATACATATACAATACACAATAAATATTTAATGATAGCATCACACATTTCACCACGGAACCCTAAGCCTGAATCACACCACACCCCGAAAACCGCCTTCTCTAAATAGATAACCACCTATTATGACATACGGACACAAAAAATTATGTTAGTGGACATAAGCGGTTAGGGTAAGGGCATAGTAGGTTAAGCGGATCGGGAGGCGGCGCGGGTAGCGGATAAATAAATAATGTCAAAAAATTACATCAACAGCTTTTTTGAAATCTAAAAAAAGGCATTTTTATTTATTAAGCAGCAAAAGGCTGATGATCCACCTGATGAAAAGTGGATACCGTCTCCAAAGGGTATCTATAACCTTAGAAAGGTTCTTAGTTTCTTGCTAATCCTAGAGAGCTAAGATGGAATCATAAGGGCCTGCCATCTATATGATAATAATAATGAAAATACAACGCAATAAATCAGGTTATCCATTTCGTGTCGTGTTAAATGGCAATTCAACTCTTATTATAGCATCCACATCACAAGCCATAAGACAAACCAAAGGTGTATTTGGGGATTTGAATAACGCTGTTCGACAGTTCCATATCCACACCCGAACATACAGATGGACAGACAATAAATCAGTGAGATAGCAGTCTCAAAGACCTACCGAACAAAGACAGCTTCGAACATCGGCCCTTAAGGGAAAGCACTTCAGGACTGGTTAACGTATATACCGATTTTTTCACTAGAACATTGTGGAGTTGCTGGATATTATTATTTACCAAATGTTTAATAAATAATAAATAAATAAAAGAAAATCTTATAAAAACAAACCAAAATATGCCAATGAAATATGTAGTACCAGCTAGTAGTTTTTGGCTCAAATAAAAAAGTACTTATTCTATTGATAGAATTTTGGTAGGCCGTAGCGGTCGCGGCAGACTGAGACTGAGATAGCAGGACGAGATAGACAGGTTCGAAGATCAATGGAAGGTGGTACGTGGTAGCCCGGGATCGAGATGGGACACAATTGTCTAGAAATAATAAGTTCTCGAGTGGCGACCGCGCACTGGAAGACGTAGCATAGGCAGGCCTCCCACTCGGTGGCGGATGACCTGGTGAAGATTGCGGGGCTGAATGCGGGCGGCGCAGGACCGGTTGGTGCGGTGTGGGAATCCTTGGAAGACTGCGTTGTCCAGCAGTGGACGTCTTTTGGCTAATGGTGATGATGATGATAAATATATCTATTTGGTATGCCCGCCAAAAAAGAAAAAAATAACATGCACTTTTTGCGCCACGTACGCATTTGTTGTTAACGTACTAGTACCACCCCGTACGAAGAAGTTCCAATCCTAAAAAATCTCTCTCTTTCCTGGTAACCCACCTTCGCCTTAACGCGACAATGTTAAGACATTCCAGCGCGGGGAATGCGTCCCGGCCTAATGACGACTTGCGTTTGCGCAGCCTTTTTTGTCAGGCCGTGTTAGACGCGAGCTTCCTT